>JASDDO010000022.1:164914671-165373456 GCA_030015575.1 Agapanthus africanus | reverse complement strand
TTTTGAAATTCGATTCCACAACATCTATTAGGTTTATTTTCTTTCATTAATCTCATTAATGAATATCCCATCATTTAAATCCACCTAATCATCACAGATAAATATAACGTACGCTTATGCCATCCGCATTCGCCTCGATGTCCCGTCTGCACCGTTAGTTAGGTAACTAGCGGCAGAGCGAGGCAGGGCTAGCGCGGGTGTAAAACATAAGCAACGTCTATATAATATATCATATATACTATATACTACATCTATCTGAACAGAGCACAGAACATCGCATGATCACATCACAGATAACGCAGCAGAAAGAATCATATGAAATTGGATATACTAGGACGTCCGTGTTTTCAATACGAGCCAGTATAAAACACGGATTCCACGGTCGTGATGAATAGCCAATCCCACACCCCTAGACCCCTACGAGAGCGGCAAGCAACCCTACCAATTCTAGAGTTAGGAGACCCGGACTCGACTCCTCGAGTTGGTCTCCCACTGGACCCCAGAACCCGGTTACCTGTGCTCCCCTCCTTGGGTCTATCCTAATGCGGAAAAATAAATAATATACATCAACGGTGACAACTTCCGCAACCTGGAAGTGCCCCAATAAAAGAATATTACATACAAGTTTTTACATGAATGAAAATGGAAAAACACTCATCTCACATAAAAACCCCCGGCTATTCAAACACGACGATCCAATATAACATATCCAGCAACACATAACATCACATGTCATCAACGTAAGTAAATATGTCCATCCCAATTGTCGTTGACATATAGCAACGAAACCGGCGATATCACATATTACACTTACGGTCACAGAAAAGAAAGTGTAAAACTACAACAGTTGGAATCCGCAACTCCTTTAGACATCACATGCCTAATCAAATGAATTCTTTAGACATCGCATGCCTAACAATTATAAACCCCGCATTTTAGTCTCATTATCGAAAAACACTTTTCAATATCAAGTCGGGCAATTCAACAAGATTCCCGACATTCTGATCGAATGCTCGTCGCAAACTTCAGTAGACGGCCGCGCCCCCGACGCCGTCGACAAAGTGCACCAAGGCGGAACACCGCTACCGCGAGCACCCGAACGGATGCTTTCGGCGACGGGGTTCTCCTACAGTCACTTGGTCGGGGCTATGGAGTGAGGCTGTCTATTAAGTTTACCCGGCGAGTATCCGCGTACGCTACGTGATTGCGACGGACTTTTGATCACATCAAAATTCCGTGGCAACCGATCAAGTGAGACTAAACTGCTATGTTTATAATATTCATTCCGTTATCTCATAACTATTTGTGAATTCCAATTATTGTATCACATTCCGGATAAACAGAAAATGATAAACTTTTCGATCGAACAATCGAACACCCAAGTTTTCCCGATACTACTCAACACATGAAATAAGTCTAACAACATTCAGTTCGTGCCTCAGTACCAACGGTCCAGCCCGTAGAAGGGTCAAGCCAACGCCTCACATGTGGCACGCCGTACTGTCCCAAACCCGAAGGTTCAAAGGGCAGTTCAAGACGGTCACATAATCGAGTTAAGGTTTGTTGTCTTCTAGAGGGTCCATTGCGTTACTTGCACTACTTAGAACGTCGTTAAACTACGGAAAAATCCAACACTTGGAAATTCCCGACAGGGGAAAAGTTGGGTATTTATATCCGTTCGAACTTTTTAACATATTCTAAAAATATCCGGAAAAGCACACATATAGAATTAGACAATCCGATCGATACACCGAGTCCCTGATACAACCCAGAAAATTCAACTCTTTAAAAAAAAAATATTAAAAATTCCCAGAAACACCAACAATAATCTATAGGAATTACCGTGGAGAAAAATGTGCCAGAGGAGACCAACATGCCGCGGAACCGCCGCATTAGGCACGTATATGCGGCGGTTCCGCCGAGCAATGAACGATTCAGAGCCCCCGTTTTAAACAGTAATTCTTAGAATATTTCACTGAGGTTTCTGAATATTTTTATCGGGAAAAAACCCAGTTTTTCAAAATTGTCCAGAGAGCAAGTTAAAATCGGGTTTTCGGGTCGATCGGACTTCTAACTCCGTCTAGACTTCGCCTAAGGCTCTAGCTAGGCTCTGATACCACTGTAGGGTTCCTAGGCACACTAATGAAATCTCACAAGTGATCAAACATGAACAAATCAAAAAATTCCTTGTGCCTACAAACCCTAATACGGATCGTTAACTAGATATATAGGCGAAGCAAGCAAGTAAACGGAATGAATCTAAAGGAAAGGGGCTACAACCTTTGTAGATCCGGTCCACCACCTCCTAGGCTCCGTGATGAAGTCCCCTCGCTGTCCAAATCGTATCTTGGGTTCTAGCGTCGGCTTCATCGGAGAAAAAACGGGCTAGGTCATCGACGACGATGCCGAAGATGGTCTACGTCGAGGCATCGCTAGATCAAGCTCCAACTTCACCAAGCCATGAAAACTTGTGAAGGAAACACCCTATACAACTTGGCAAGAGGTAGAGGATGAAGAAATAGGAAGTGGGTAAACTTTAGAATTGGATTTCTCACTTGTTTTGGGCTAGTTGCCATTAAAGGTTGCAAGCTTTTTCTTTTGTTGAAGAAGAAGAAGATGAAGAAAAAGAATATCATAAGTGTTATGTAAATGATAAATAAATCAATACTTATCATTTACTAACCCTTGGTTAGTTGTAGAGAATGGACCATGGTTAACTTGAATGGTTAGGGTTAAGGATGAGACAAGAATGGTGACTCAGTCAAAGTTTCAAGAAACTTCAACTACAAACAAATCAAGCCACCATTCCATTTTCATTATCATTTCCTTTTTCCAAAATAAACAAAAAGAATAAATAAATGAATAAGTAATTAAAAGAAAACCCTAATCATAAACTTAACCATGGTCTAATTCTTTACACTAACCCTAGCTTGCATGTATCATCAACATGATACAATCATGTGCACAAAATATATCACATATACAATGTGCACAAACCAAGTGAGTAAATCCATTTAAAGTGAACCAATACTAGTTAATGCAAAGTAATATATCAAATATATAATTATACATTAAATCATTAAATCAACACTTGATTCAATGATCCGGTCATATCGCATATAACCGGCTAGTATCATATGTATCGGCTTATCGAATCAATCCTTGATTCGATAACTAGGTTATATCGCATACAACCATTCGACATATTCATCGCGAGAATGAAATACGGTATCACATACACGCATTATTCTCGGTCCCGCACATATCTCATATGCGCTCCTATTTCGTTTCGCTTGAGCCAGGAAACCTCTGTGTAGGACTCTAAAGACTCGTCAATACGCCGGCAGCGGATGATGATCATATCAAACATCCACAAGCCGCAAGCGGTCTGCTAAACGTAACGGCCACCCGGGTATTGAGCGATCATAAGATCGACGAGCAAGCCCGCTCACACTCCTGTGAATCCAACCAGTAACACTTTCCGTATAGTCCGGTCTGTTCGTTTGATATGTCGCATATCTCGCATAGGGGTGGTAAACGTCAGACCCCAGTAGCTTGATAAGTCATGCCGACGTGAGGTCCATAACATTCGTGAAACTACTGATAACACTTACCAGTAGGTCACTGCAACCCTGGCCAGGGATTTCCTGTTATGGCCAGTCGAGCATAGCGCAACATCAACCCCCAATACCGGGAGAGACGAATCCCCTCCTATCGCTCATTGCCTCCATGTGAATCGGGACTGTACCCAAAAACCACCTGTTTACACAACTCAGTAGAGCCGTGGTAGGGTGGAAATCAAAGCACAGTGGGAGACACACAAGACTCTATGACGATCTCGGGTCAACAGACTAAGCTGTATCAGTGTCACCAGAGAACTGCCATCTGACGTGAGGTATAATACCATCTGGGAGTTCTCGGCGAGTCCGTTCAGTGTACCCAGTCTCCACTGAGCACCCGCATACCATCTTCGATGTCAAACACCAATGGATATGGGATCATCCATCGCCCATCGCATGGGTCGAGAAGATATGCGCTAGTCTACTCTGGAATATCGATGCCCCGTCTCGATATTCCCACGACTAGGAATAATGAAGGATGTACTCACTGACTACCCAAGCCCCACTAGTATGATCTGCATCATAGTCCTGGAAGTCGAGTACACATCCTAAGGGCTTTATCAACATGTAATCAGAGAGACAGAAAGTATACATGTTAAGATAAAGAGCAACCAGATAGCGTACTATCATGTCGAGCAAGAAAGTCCTACCTATATATGTCCCAGCATCCACTACAATATACATCCAATGTACAGTAATGGCCTCTAGGGCATACATATAACTAACAATCTCCCACTTGCACTAAGGCCATCTGTAGCAGTGGTTGCAGTATCTAATACTCAACCATCCCCTATGAGTCTCTCTCTGGGAAAAGGCGTTCGTGAGTGGATCCGCCGTGTTGTCCTCTGAGTCTACTCTCCTAACCTCGATCAACCTGGAGATCTACTATCTCCATGATCAGGTGATGCTGCCTCAGAATATGTCTGGGTCACTGATGGGACCAGGGTTCCAGGGCCGAAGCCACACTTCCATTATCATACAATGGCAGGAACCTTGTTCATCTTATGAACCAATATACACCCAAACTTCCTCTTTGGTAGTATCTTCAATAGCGATGTTACCAGCCTTTATCGTCTAGTTTGCCACGGTATTTAGTTTGGAACTCTTCCAACATACCGTCCCTCTACTGAGGGTAAAGACAATGCCCGTGACTGACATTCAGTCATCTTTATCACCCTGGAACTCTTCCAGTGATTCTCCCCAGGATCGATTGATACCATCTCACTACATCTAGTGAGAATCCTAGAATCCAATTACATCTATCTCATAGATGAAAACTCAGGATTTAGGAGGTATCACTTTGATCCTATTTGGAGAATCCTAGTGATAATAGGAGATTGACCGATCGTAGTATAGGAAGCTCTTTTCCTATCAAGAGTATGTTGTCTACGTACAATACGAAGATGACCACCTTACTCTCTACTACCCTTTTGTATATACAAGGTTCGTCTACCATTTTGATGAAGTCAAACACTTTGACTATCACATCAAAACAGACGTTCCAACTCCGCGATGCCTGCTTCATTATGTAAAGCAACTTGCACACGATCCGCTGCTCCCACTGTTTACGAAGCCCTCTGGCTGTGTTCTTATAGACGTTCTCTTCTAAATCATTATTTAGAAAAGTAGTCATGGCACCCAACCACCAGATATCGCAGTCATGGTATGTAGCCGTGGCAAGTAGGATCTGGATGGACTCAAGCATATTCCCTGGAAAAGGTTTCATCATTATTCGTGCCTGGTTGATGACGAAAACCTTTAACAAGTCTAGCTTTTAAAGTCTCAACTTTTCCATCTACACCAAGTAATCTTCTCAAGATATACTTGCTACTGATGGGGATTTAACCCTTCAGATATAGCAACCAAAGTCCATACTTTGTTGGTGTACATGGATTCCATCTCAGATCGCTAGGCATCCAGCCATTCTTACAGAGTCCCTACTCTTGATGGCCTGCTCGATACTAGATGGGTCATCATCTCATGATGCATTCCTCGCTCCCACTGTCATCGAGAAACCGAGGTATCTCTCAGGCGGATGAGAAACCCTACTAGATCGGCGGAGAGGCTGAGGTTCGTCGGGAACTATAGAATCCTTTGGTTCTGTCAAATCATCAACTGCAGTTTTGTATAGCTGGAACCTTTCCAGTTCTACAGAACTGATCCTGCCTCGATCTTGTCCGGATTTTGCTTTAAACATAGGCCGGACAACCCCAAATCTTAACTCGCTTAAGAGATGGGTTCTTCCCATACCATATCTCATATGGAGTGGTATGCACTGATTTGATTCAAACCTAATTCAATAGGTATGCAGCTTCTTAAGTGCATAACCCCAAAAGGAAATAGGTAACTTAGTAATACTCATCATAGAGCACACCATATCTAATATTGTGCAATTGCTCCGCCCTGATACACCGTTGTGCTGTGGTGTATTCAGAGGAGTAACACTGAGAGAAAATCTCATTCTCCTTTAGAATAGTCCAGGAATTCTATGCACAAGTATTCTCCTCCCTGATCTTATCATAGGACATAATACTTATACCCGTATACTGGTTCTCTACTTCTAACTTATATTCTGTGAATATCTCAAAAGGTTCGGACTTATGTTTCAACAGGAACATATGACTGAATCTTGAGAGATTATCAGAGAATATAATGAAGTATAAAGAACCAGTCCTGGCATGTGTAGACGGGAGACTTTACATATATCATCATGTATCAGTCCCAAGAGTTTACTAACTCTTTCTCTGTTTCTAATAAACAGAGCTATGGTCATCTTATCTTTATGACATGACTGGCAAGTTTCACAAGATGTAAATTCAAACTGATTTAAATATGCATCTAAAATGTAACTTCAGCCAGTCGGGTCGCATTGATGTGACCTAGTCTACAATGACTCAAGAAGGATTCGTTCATTTCTGAACTCTTCCTCTTGTGTGTGTTCAGTAAACAAGGAACTGTAGTTTGATTTAGAACGTCAATGCTTTTAGATAACGTGCCTGAACCGATCAACTTTTGATATAGGAAATGTTCAAAACATTATCCAACAATACAAAATTATATCATTTCTTTACTAATAAAGAGACTGATATGATTTTGTATATCAGGTTCGGTATCTAATAGCATTTGTTCAGAATCAATGTATTGGTAATACAGGATGACAGTGACCAACAGACTTGGCTGCAACACTTGCCCCGTTTTCTGCTTCATGAAACTTATCACCCGTTCTCAGTTTTTCTACCTTTTTGTAGCCCTATGTAAGAGCTTACATATCTGGGATCCTGATCCGGTATCATATACCCAGGATTCAGAGGATACTGAGAAACAGTTCTTTGTAATGAACATACCCGAAGGAGATGCATCATATGCACTTTCTTCGTTTGGGCGGCATAGGAAATCTGGTATTCCCCTATTTCCTGCTCGGTCTTATAACAATTATAAGTCGGAGCGGGACCAACGTTCCCCGGCTCAGTATAACAAGCGGGTTCGGTCAATACATCCTTATTATTATCTTGATTAAGGCGTGATATGGTCGCTACCTGGAGAGAGAGAGAAGAAAACACTCGGCGTGCGCTCTTGCAAGATCAGATTGGTTATATATTTTATCTAATCAGGATGACTCCCACTGTTTTTATCAAATCTTCCTTCAAACCCTAAAAGGAAAGACTAGCCGGGATTAATTACACTCTACAAGTTCGCCAATCTTTCAGTCAGGCCAGTGTCGGTACTTTGAGGGAGGTTCCCCGTGCTTTCGCACGGACCTAATTACTGTAAACCTCGTTTTCCCAGAGGCGTAACCCCGTTGTCACCTTTCTAGGCACCTACTTGATCGGCTAATTGCAAAGTGCAAAACTCTCCCAGGAGTAACAATTACTCGCAGTGGGTATCGGGATCCAACTATCATATAGAAGGTATGCAATCTCATTGCAAATTTCAACACTTGAAACTCCCGATAAAGGTTTTTACCCCTAGCACCTATGACCTTAACTATGGTCAACAAATCATAAGTACTAGTCAAGTTCTACCCGTCATTTCGGGATTAATTAGACCCACCCACATGACCCTTAACTAAGGTCAACAAAGTCACGCGACTGTCCTAACTAATCGCATCATATGCGGTGTAGGAAGACATCACTTAGCAACCGTACACTGTGCCTTAACTAAAGTCAACAAACACAGCACGAATACTAAGTACTCTACTTCCTAAAAGGACGGAGGGTTGCGGCTGGTTTTTATGAAAACTTTTAACGCTTTGAACTTGATCTCGTTGCAGAATCAAATGGTTTTTAAATGGAATGTTTTTGAGGATTTTCTAGTTTTGCTAAAGGGGTCACTCCCGGTGAAGGGATCGTCGGCCCTTTCCTCGTCGAATGAGGTGCGGGATATATCATATATATCACTGTGCAAAGCAGAAACTATAGAAGCTATCAAAAGACAAACCGAGTGATGTAGCATCTGCCAGTTATTGCTAAAGGAGTCACTCCCGGTGAAGGGATCTCGGTCCTTTCCCTATCGAATAAGGTGCAGGATGTTCTACAAGGAACACCGCGATGCAAAGCAAGAACTGTAGCTACCTGTTTTATTTTTGAAATTCGATTCCACAACATCTATTAGGTTTATTTTCTTTCATTAATCTCATTAATGAATATCCCATCATTTAAATCCACCTAATCATCACAGATAAATATAACGTACGCTTATGCCATCCGCATTCGCCTCGATGTCCCGGCTGCACCGTTAGGTTAGGTAACTAACGGCAGAGCGAGGCAGGGATAGCGCGGGTGTAAAACATAAGCAACGTCTATATAATATATCATATATACTATATACTACATCTATCTGAACAGAGCACAGAACATCGCATGATCACATCACAGATAACGCAGCAGAAAGAATCATATGAAATTGGATATACTAGGACGTCCGTGTTTTCAATACGAGCCAGTATAAAACACGGATTCCACGGTCGTGATGAATAGCCAATCCCACACCCCTAGACCCCTACGAGAGCGGCAAGCAACCCTACCAATTCTAGGGTTAGGAGACCCGGACTCGACTCCTCGAGTTGGTCTCCCACTGGACCCCAGAACCCGGTTACCTGTGCTCCCCTCCTTGGGTCTATCCTAATGCGG
Organism: Agapanthus africanus; assembly: GCA_030015575.1. NCBI lineage: Eukaryota > Viridiplantae > Streptophyta > Magnoliopsida > Asparagales > Amaryllidaceae > Agapanthus > Agapanthus africanus. The sequence goes on along the minus strand of JASDDO010000022.1, from coordinate 165,364,707 downwards.
AAAAATAAATAATATACATCAACGGTGACAACTTCCGCAACCTGGAAGTGCCCCAATAAAAGAATATTACATACAAGTTTTTACATGAATGAAAATGGAAAAACACTCATCTCACATAAAAACCCCCGGCTATTCAAACACGACGATCCAATATAACATATCCAGCAACACATAACATCACATGTCATCAACGTAAGTAAATATGTCCATCCCAATTGTCGTTGACATATAGCAACGAAACCGGCGATATCACATATTACACTTACGGCCACAGAAAAGAAAGTGTAAAACTACAACAGTTGGAATCCGCAACTCCTTTAGACATCACATGCCTAATCAAATGAATTCTTTAGACATCGCATGCCTAACAATTATAAACCCCGCATTTTAGTCTCATTATCGAAAACACTTTTCAATATCAAGTCGGGCAATTCAACAAGATTCCCGACATTCTGATCGAATGCTCGTCGCAAACTTCAGTAGACGGCCGCGCCCCCGACGCCGTCGACAAAGTGCACCAAGGCGGAACACCGCTACCGCGAGCACCCGAACGGATGCTTTCGGCGACGGGGTTCTCCTACAGTCACTTGGTCGGGGCTATGGAGTGAGGCTGTCTATTAAGTTTACCCGGCGAGTATCCGCGTACGCTACGTGATTGCGACGGACTTTTGATCACATCAAAATTCCGTGGCAACCGATCAAGTGAGACTAAACTGCTATGTTTATAATATTCATTCCGTTATCTCATAACTATTTGTGAATTCCAATTATTGTATCACATTCCGGATAAACAGAAAATGCTAAAATTTTCGATCGAACAATCGAACACCCAAGTTTTCCCGATACTACTCAACACATGAAATAAGTCTAATAACATTCAGTTCGTGCCTCAGTACCAACGGTCCAGCCGTAGAAGGGTCAAGCCAACGCCTCATATGTGGCATGCCGTACTGCCCCAAACCCGAAGGTTCAAAGGGCAGTTCAAGACGGTCACATAATCGAGTTAAGGTTTGTTGTCTTCTAGATGGTCCATCGCGTTACTTGCACTACTTAGAACGTCGTTAAACTACGGAAAAATCCAACACTTGGAAATTTCCCGACAGGGGAAAAGTTGGGTATTTATATCCGGTCGAACTTTTTAACATATTCTAAAAATATCCGGAAAAGTACACAGACAGAATTAGACAATCCGATCGATACACCGAGTCCCTGATACAACCCAGAAAATTCAACTCTTTAAAAAAAATATTAAAAATTCCCAGAAACACCAACAGTAATCTATAGGAATTACTGTGGAGAAAAATGTGCCAGAGGAGACCAACATGCCGCGGAACCGCCGCATTAGGCACGTATATGCGGCGGTTCCGCCGCGCAATGAACGATTCAGAGCCCCCGTTTTAAACAGTAATTCTTAGAATATTTCACTGAGGTTTCTGAATATTTTTAATCGGGAAAAAACCCAGTTTTTCAAAATTTTCCAGAGAGCAAGTTAAAATCGGGTTTTCGGGTCGATCGGACTTCTAACTCCGTCTAGACTTCGCCTAAGGCTCTAGCTAGGCTCTGATACCACTGTAGGGTTCCTAGGCACACTAATGAAATCTCACAAGTGATCAAACATGAACAAATCAAAAAATTCCTTGTGCCTACAAACCCTAATACGGATCGTTAACTAGATATATAGGCGAAGCAAGCAAGTAAACGGAAATGTATCTAAAGGAAAGGGGCTACAACCTTTGTAGATCCGGTCCACCACCTCCTAGGCTCCGTGATGAAGTCCCCTCGCTGTCCAAATCGTATCTTGGGCTCTAGCGTCGGCTTCATCGGAGAAAAAACGGGCTAGGTCATCGACGACGATGCCGAAGATGGTCTACGTCGAGGCATCGCTAGATCAAGCTCCAACTTCACCAAGCCATGAAAACTTGTGAAGGAAACACCCTATACAACTTGGCAAGAGGTAGAGGATGAAGAAATAGGAAGTGGGTAAACTTTAGAATTGGATTTCTCACTTGTTTTGGCTAGTTTCCATTAAAGGTTGCAAGCTATTTCTTTTGTTGAAGAAGAAGAAGATGAAGAAAAAGAATATCATAAGTGTTATGTAAATGATAAATAAATCAATACTTATCATTTACTAACCCTTGGTTAGTTTTAGAGAATGGACCATGGTTAACTTGAATGGTTAGGGTTAAGGATGAGACAAGAATGGTGACTTAGTCAAAGTTTCAAGAAACTTCAACTACAAACAAATCAAGCCACCATTCCATTTTCATTATCATTTCCTTTTTCCAAAATAAACAAAAAGAATAAATAAATGAATAAGTAATTAAAAAGAAAACCCTAATCATAAACTTAACCATGGTCTAATTCTTTACACTAACCCTAGCTTGCATGTATCATCAAACATGATACAATCATGTGCACAAAATATATCACATATACAATGTGCACAAACCAAGTGAGTAAATCCATTTAAAGTGAACCAATACTAGTTAATGCAAAGTAATATATCAAATATATAATTATATATTAAATCATTAAATCAACACTTGATTCAATGATCCGGTCATATCGCATATAACCGGCTAGTATCCAATGTATCGGCTTATCGAATCAATCCTTGATTCGATAACTAGGTTATATCGCATACAACCATTCGACATATTCATCACGAGAATGAAATACGGTATCACATACACGCATTATTCTCGGTCCCGCACATATCTCATATGCGCTCCTATTTCGTTTCGCTTGAGCCAGGAAACCTCTGTGTAGGACTCTAAAGACTCGTCAATACGCCGGCAGCGGATGATGATCATATCAAACATCCACAAGCCGCAAGCGGTCTGCTAAACGTAACGGCCACCCGGGTATTGAGCGATCAGAAGATCGACGAGCAAGCCCGCTCACACTCCTGTGAATCCAACCAGTAACACTTTCCGTATAGTCCGGTCTGTTCGTCTGATATGTCACATATCTCGCCTAGGGGTGGTAAACGTCAGACCCCAGTAGCTTGATAAGTCATGCCGACGTGAGGTCCATAACATTCGTGAAACTACTGATAACACTTACCAGTAGGTCACTGCAACCCTGGCCAGGGATTTCCTGTTATGGCCAGTCGAGCATAGCGCAACATCAACCCCCAATACCGGGAGAGACGAATCCCCTCCTATCGCTCATTGCCTCCATGTGAATCGGGACTGTACCCAAAAACCACCTGTTTGTACAACTCAGTAGAGCCGTGGTAGGGTGGAAATCAAAGCACAGTGGGAGACACACAAGACTCTATGACGATCTCGGGTCAACAGACTAAGTTGTACCAGTGTCACCAGAGAACTGCCATCTGACGTGAGGTATAATACCATCTGGGAGTTCTCGGCGAGTCCGTTCAGTGTACCCAGTCTCCACTGAGCACCCGCATACCATCTTCGATGTCAAACACCAATGGATATGGGTTCATCCATCGCCCATCGCATGGGTCGAGAAGATATGCGCTAGTCTACTCTGGAATATCGATGCCCCGTCTCGATATTCCCACGACTAGGAACAATGAAGGATGTACTCACTGACTACCCAGGCCCCACTAGTATGATCTGCATCATAGTCCTGGAAGTCGAGTACACATCCTAAGGGCTTTATCAACATGTAATCAGAGAGACAGAAAGTATACATGTTAAGATAAAGAGCAACCAGATAGCGTACTATCATGTCGAGCAAGAAAGTCCTACCTATATATGTCCCAGCATCCACTACAATATACATCCAATGTACAGTAATGGCCTCTACGGCATACATATAACTAACAATACTAGTGGGACATGTGTAGTTTATAAGAATGTCCTGAAATGTCCCTAGTCGTGGGTGTATCGAGACGGGGCATCAATATTCCAGAGTAAACTAGCGTATATGATTCTTGACCCATTAGATGGGCGATGGATGATCCCATATCCATTGGTGTTTGACACCAAGATGGTATACGGGTGCTCAGTGGAGACTGGGTACACTGGACGGACTCGCTGAAAACTCCTATGTGGTATTATATCTATCGTCGGATAGCAGTTCTTAGGTGACACTGGTATAGGTTAGTCTGTAGATCCGAGATCGTCATAGAGTCTTGTGTGTTCTCCCACTGTACTTTGATTTCCACCCTACCACGGCTCTACCGAGTCGTGCAAACAGATGGCTTTTGGGTACAGTCCCGAGACACATGGAGGCAATGAGCGATAGGAGGGATTTCGTCTCTCCCGGTATTGGGGTTTGATGTTGCGCTGTGCTCGATTGGCTATATCAGCAAGTCCCTGGCCAGGGATGATGAGATTTACTGATAAGTGTTATCAGTAGTTTCTCGATATGTTATAGGCCATACATCGGCACGACTTATTGAGTTATTGGGGTCGACGATACCATCCTTAGACGCGATATGCAGCATATCTGACGAAGAGACCGGACTGTACGGTAAGTGTTACCGGTTGGCTCGACAGGAGTTTTGACAGGTTCACTTGTTTTTCTTCTGATCGCTCAATACCCGGGTAGCCGTTACGTTTAGCTGACCGCTTGCGGCTTGTGGGTGTTTGATATGATCATCACCTACTGCCGACATAATGACGAGTTTTAGAGTCCCACACAGGAGTTTCCTAGCTTAGGCGAAACGATGTGGTGTGCATATGAGATATGTGCAGGAGCTCGATTAAATGCGAGTATAAGATGCCGCATTGTAATCTGGCGTTTTCTATTGGTCGGGTCGTATGTGATATGACCGGTTTATTAAATTAATTTTTGATCTAATAATTAGTGACCATTTGCTTATTTATAAAACCTTTTCTATATATATATATTTATATATTGTATGCATGAATGTATGTATGTACATATGATGATATGAATTCACACATGCTTGCATACATGTGTCATGGTTGATGATACATTGGAGATGGCTATACAAGACTCAGATGGTGAAGATATTTATTTATTTTGATTATTGATTAAAGAATTAATTTGGATTAAATCATGGTTGGTCCTTCTACACACTTCTTGAGTCAACCATGACTTGAACCATGGTTTAATCTCTAAGCTAATTCTTTAACTCACTAACAAAATATTTAGTTATTTTTAAACTATGGTTTGGAGTGAGTGTGACTCTCTCATATATTGATTTATTCATTTTATTTTTGGCATAAGAAATATCTTGAGCTTGCTTAGCCATTTCCTCCTTTTTCTTCAAAAGCTTTCTACCTTTTACAAAGTCAGTGAAGGAGATAAAAAGAAAAGGTTTTTAAGTGAGATCCAAACCTACATCACAAATCTACACTAGTTTAGCTTAGTATAGATTGTTTTCATCACTTCTACTTTGTTCTAGTGAAGCAAGGAGCTTAAGCCAAGGGTCTCCGCGGTGGATCGTTGTGGACAATGAAGGACTCAAGCGGACCCATCCAAATACCGAGTTGATCTAAGGTGTCTATGAAGGAGGTCTACAAAGGTTGTATTACTATTATCTTAGTGTTAGACACTAGATCTTGTATGTGATACTATATTTGTTACCCTAAATTTCTAGTTTGATCCTAGGCTAGTTTGCTTAGCACCCCAAATTTTTTAATGTAGCATGTTATGCAAGAAAAACCCTTGTGTGGTGCTAGGGAAACCCAACACCATCATTTAATGTTTCCTAAACATCACAGAAAATGAAACGAAAATAGAACGTACGCTTATGCCATCCGCATTCGCCACGGGGCCCCGTCATGCACCGTTAGGTTACTTAACTAAAGGCAGAGTGGGGGCATGATTAGTGCGGGTGTAAAACATAAGCAACATTTATTATATATATCAAATATATATATATATAGCATTCGTCTCACACAGTTATTGAAAGGTTCCTTAGCACCCTCACTACGTTTTCTAGGGCATCAAGCATGCAATTTAAAAATCCCTAGAGTCCTAAGGAACCCATAACCAACGATCTAACTAGAGGATTAGGGTTTAACTAACATGTAAACTACTTTACACTAAGTGAATTTGGAATACAACCTTTGTAGTGTAAGTCGATGCCACGCACCCCATGTGTACGCGGGGAGGCGGAGTTTGCAAAAAACGATTTTTATAAGCTTCGTAACATCGACTAAACTCCAGAATCGATACTAAACCCTAACTAACAATCTACCAAAGGGGTTTAACTACTTTGTGTTAGTGTTATACCTCAAGTTGTCACTGTCCTTCACCTCCTCGCTGTCCTTCTCCAAGTCGTGAGCTCCTTGAACTGAGAAAGGATTGCACCTCCTCGTCGTCTTCTCCAAATCGTAGAGGATCCACCCGAGAGATCCGACTTTGAGCTTAACCTCTAACTTGAGACAACTAGGTCACTTGGTGTGCTAAACTTAGTAGCTTAGGATATGTAGAGAGTGATGAGGGATCAAGTTGTCTCACTAAAACCCTAGGATTCTCAACTCATGAGATGGTTAGGGTTTGAGAGGAGTTGGAGAAAAGCTTGAGGAAATGAGGAGGAGAAAGTATCTGTAGATTTCTTTTAATGAAAAGAATTAAGTGAAATGATCTAGAGTTTTGGCATTTAAACCATGAGAAATATCTAACAAATATCTAAGTCAACAAGTGCCAATTGAATCCAAGAAAGTCAAAGTGAAACCCTGATTCATTTCACTAAAATATCATAAATTTTTCTCTCTCATTTCTTCCACCTCAAAAAGATTTTACTAATAAAGAAAAACCCTAATTTGTGGTGTCATTCTCCATGTTGTAATCTTGTCCAAATTACAAGAATACTCCTATCATCCGTATATACATACCCGCATCCGTATGCCGAGAAACACGAATGCAATGAAACGAAACTAATCCAATAATCAAATACCAGGATCCGGCTTAAACCAAAGCCCATTGGTATTGTCTGCCCGAACATCATATACGCACAAGTACACGTATGTGATCGAACCCTGTCGTAAAACCATACGACCTCTACACGTTTCGCCTGAAGCTGGGAAACCCTCTGTGTGGGACTCTAAAGACTCGACAATACTCTGGCAGTAGGTTTAACCACAAGCGCGTCAGTGGCACTAGCTGTACGTAACGGCTACCTAGGTATCTGTCGACAAGGAGGCGGACGAGCAAAATCATCCGTACCCCTACTGAGCCTGTTTGTGGCAATCGTCTGTTCATCTAAAAGTGTCGCATATCGGTCCTAGGGGGCGGCAAGCGTCAGACACCTAATAGTGCAATAAGTCGTGTCGGGGTGTGGCCAAAGGCACCCTGAGAAACTACTGGAATCCCTACCAGCAAATCTCGCTTGCCCTGGGTAGGGACTTTGTGTAATGGCTTTCCGAACACAGCGCGACATCAACCCCCAATACCGGGAGAGACAAATCCTATATAACCGCCACTGCCACCAAGTGCTTCGGGACTGCACCCAACTACTACCGGTTTGCACGACTCAGAAGAGCCGTGATAGGGTAGTAATCTAGGAACAGTGGAAACAAACTTGAGGCGAAGTAGCAGTGTCAAGTCGACAGACTAAACTGTACTCATGTCACCTGGGAACTGCTACCTGACGATAGGTATATTACCAACAAGCAGTTCCCTACAAGTCCGTCCAGTGTAACTCATAACCCAATGTGCACCTGCATACTATCTCCAGTATGACGTACTTATGGCTGTGGGACAGACCATCTCCCCTACTGGGAAGAGAAGAGGATACACTAGTCTACTCTGGAGTATCGATGCCCTGTCTCGATAATCCTGCGACTAGGGACCTGTGTAAGGATGTGCTTATAGACTACCCATCCCCCACTAGTGTGACTGCCATCACAACGCTGGTAGTCAAGCAAAGATCCTAAGTCCTCTATCAATATGTATTAGCGATACGTTAAAAGAGACATATACACATATTAAGATAGATACAAACCAAATAGCATACTACTATATCGAGCAAGACTGTCATAAATCCGTGTATATATCCCAAGCTTCCAAAATGTAATATAAAAACTAGTACTATACAATAATGGCCTCTATGGTATATCACACTAACAATCTCCCACTTGCACTAAGGCCATGTGCTGGTATATCGCAGACTTAGCATCTCGAATAGCCTCTCGAACTACGTCTGAGGGATGGCCTTTGTGAATGATCTGCAGTGTTGTCTTTAGTAGCAACTCTCTGAACCTCGATCTCCCGGCGATCCACGACCTCCCTGATCGGGTGATACCGCCTTAAGATGTGTCTGGACTTCTGATGGGACTTGGGATCCTTTGTTAAAGCTATAACCTCATTGTTGTCACAATACAGAGGCATTGGAACAACAATGGACGGAACCACCTAAAGTTCTATTAAGAACTTCCTTATCCAGACTGCTTCTTTTGCGGCATCAGAAGCTGCAATATACTCCGCTTCCATTGTCGAGTCAGCAACGGTGTCCTGCTTGGAACTCTTCCAGCAGACCGCCCCTCTATTGAGGGTAAAGACATAACCTGACATGGATTTGGAGTCATCCTTGTCACTCTTAAAGCTGGAGTCAGCAAAAGCCTCGATCTGGAGGTCTTTTCCACCGTAAACCAAGAACATTTCCTTAGTCCTTCTCAGGTATTTAAGAATGTTCTTTACTGCTATCCAGTGCTTCTCCCCAAAGTTTGACCGATACCGGCTTACTACGCTTAGTGCATAAGCTACATCTGGTCTGGTACACAACATCGCATACATTATAGAGCCTACCGCAGAAGCGTAGGGTATAATAGACATGCGATCTCTTTTCCAATCAGTCTTGGAAGACATCTTTTTGGAGAGGGAGATTCCGTGACAAGCCAGTAAATTACCGCGCTTTGAATCTTCCATACTGAATCTTTTCAGTATGGTGTCGATGTATTTGGACTGTGAAAGTCCCAACATCCTCTTAGATCTATCACAATAGATCTAGATCCTCAGAATATAAGACGCATCACCCAGGTCGTTCATGGGGAACCTTTGTGACAAGAACCCTTTGACAGATTGTAGCATAGGAATGTAATTTTCTATTAAGAGAATGTCATCCACGTACAAGACGAGAAATACAACAGTTCATGCTACAATCTTACTATAAATGCATGACTCATCTGGATTTTTGATAAAGTCAAATTCTTTGACCGTCTCATCAAAACTGATGTTCCAACTTCACGATACCTACTTTAGTCTATAGATGGACTTAAGCAACTTGCACACTTTTACGCTGCTCCCACTCTGAATGAAACACTTTGGTTGGTCCATATAGACGCACTCTTCCAAATTTCCATTCAGAAAAGCGGTTTTTACGTCCATCTGCCAAATCTCATAATCGTGGAAGGCAGCAATGGAAAGAAGGATCCGAATGGATTTGAGCATAACCACTGGAGAAAAGGTTTCATCATAGTCCAAACCAGGTCTTTGAAGAAATCCTTTTGCAACAAGTCTAGCCTTATAGGTTTCAACCTGTCCATCTACATCAATTTTCTTTCTAAAGATCCATTTGCAGCCTATGGGTTTTACCCCTTCTGGAGCAATGTCCAAAGTCCATACTTTGTTGGTGTACATGGACTCCATCTCGGCCCGCATTGCATCCAGCTATTTTACCGAGTCAGTGCTCTGAATGGCTCGCTGGAAGTTAGTCGGCTCATCATTATCAATGATGCAATCCTCTCTATCCCCATCTACGAGAAAACCGTAGTATCTCTCAGGCGGATGAGATAGCTTACTACTCCTGCGGAGTGGCGCGGGAATGTCCTATTCTTTTGAAACTTCTGGTTCCACCAAGCTTTCAGTAATAGCTTGTGGTTCTGGAATTTCTTCCAGTTGTATTGCGCTCCCACTAGTTTCTTTTTCTAAAAATTGATGTTCCAAAATTTGGGCATGACGAGAAACAAAAACCTTTTGTTCCTCTGCGTAATAGAAAAGATACCCCTAGGAGTTCTTTGGGTATCCCACAAACTTACACAGTACTGAGCGTGCCTCGAGTTTTTCCGCATGCTGCTTTTTAACAAAAGTTGGACATCCCCATATCTTCAGATATTGAAGATAGGGTTTCTTCCTACTCCATATCTGATATGGTGTGGTAGACACAGTCTTGGTAGGAACCTTATTCAAAAGATATGCAGCCGATTCTAGTGCATAGCCCCAGAATGATCGCAGTAACTCAGCGTTACTCATCATGGAATGTACCATATCCAATAGGGTTCGGTTCCGTCTCTCCGATACACCGTTGTGTTGCAGTGTGTATAATGGAGTAAGCTGAGAGAGAATTCCATTCTCTTTTAGGTAATCCAGGAACTTGGCACTCAAGTATTCACCACCTCGATCAGATCTCAGTGTCTTGATACTTTTTTCGGTTTGTTTTTCCACTTCATTCTTATATTCTTGGAATTTCTCAAAGGTCTCGGATTTATGTTTCATCAAGAAAATATGTCCATACCTAAAGAAATCATCCGTAAAAGTGATGAAATAGGAATAACCACTTCTTGCATGTGTAGACAATGGACCACATGTCGCTGTGTATGAGTCCCAAGAGCTCGCTCTTACTCCGCGTCCAGTGAACGTAGTCTTTATCATCTTTCTTTTGAGACATGATTGACAAGTTGCATAAAATTGTTATTCAAACGGATCCAAATATCCTTCTTTATGTAACTTGGTCAACCTTGTTTCGTTGATGTGACCTACTCTACAATGCCATAAGAAAGCATGATTTATTTCTTGAGTCTTTCTTTTATGTGTGTTCTGGACATTGAAAATTTGTAGTTGGTTTAATACGTATATACCGTTGTTTAAAGTACATGAACTAATCAGACCATGATTAAGGTAGATGTTTATGACATCGGTTACAAATGTGAAATCATAACCTTCTTTTGATAACAAAGATACAGAAATGATATTACAAGTCAAACTAGGTACAAAAAAATAGTTGCGCAAAACCAAAATATGTCCACTCGTCAATCCATGGTGATATTCCCCTACGGACACAGCATCCACGCTCGCTCCGTTAGCAACCCTGAGGGTCATATCACCGGTCTTCAGAACCCTACGGCTTCTCAGTACCTGCAAAGAATTACAGATATGAGATCCTGATCTGGTAACCAAAACCTAGGAAGTAGAGTTGATTGACAGACAGTTTTCAATTACAAACACACCTGAAGCTGAAGCCACAACTTGCTTCGGGTTCTGGTTCTTGGCCTTCCAAGCTCAGCAATCTTTCTTCCAGTGGCCCTTCTTATGACAATAGAAGCATTCTTCCATTCTGTTAGTTATATGTATGCCCTAAAGGCCATTATTGTACATATGATTGTTCTCCGCCGAAAGACCGGGAAGACAAACGTCTTGCCTAAATTTGGGGGCATATGCTATTTGGATTTATCCGTCCACCTCTCCGAAGATGCTAAGTTGATTTATGGCACCATGTATCGAAGGTTTATACGGATGCGGCCAATGTACCAGACTTCGTCAGATTCCTCCTCATTGTGAGGGTTTTTTGATTGTGGGGACGCTCTTCCCTTCAGGTGCCCCTGTAGATAATTACACTACCGCATCGCGGTAACCACTTTCTCCTTCTCCAGATGGTTACTTCGTATCGTGTGTGTTTGTTTTATTTTTGGTTGCCCGTGGATTGTATACGGAGACTAATTTATGTTGTCGCCCATAGGGCGTGGATTAGTCCAAATCTGTATTTTCTTAGATTTGGTTTTGGGTTGGGTTTAATGATCGTTAATCTCATTTGAGACTAAAATCAACTTAAACGTTTGTTAAGGATACGTTAGTCTAATTTTAGACTAAGATCAACTTAACCATTTGTTAAGGATACATTAGTCTAATTTTAGACTAAGATCAACTTAATCATTTGTTAAGGATACGTTAGTCTAATTTTAGACTAAGATCTACTTAACACGACCATTTAGATCCAACAAAAGAGCATTTGGGCTCTATTGTTTTAGTTTAGGGACATTGCGGTCCAGTTTAAAGACATCATAGTCTGTAAAGTTTAAGGACATCATAGTCCATGAGTTTAAGGACCCCACGGTCCATAAAGTTTAAGGACATCATAGTCCATGAGTTTAAGGACCTCATAGTCCGGTTTAAAGACATCGTAGTCTGTAAAGTTTAAGGACATCATAGTCTATGAGTTTAAGGACCCCACAATCAATAAAGTTTAAGTACATCATAGTCCATGAGTTTAAGGACCTCATAGTCCTGTTTAAAGACATCGTAGTCTGGTTTAAAGACATCGTATTCTGTAAGGTTTAAAGACATCGTATCTTGTTTTGGTTTAACCGTTTTGCGGATGCACCAAAAGTTATTGGTTATTGGGACCCTCCATCTCTCTGAAGACGTTGAAGGATTACAACGACATGTATCAGAGGTATGAAGAAATGTACCCTTGAACCAATATACCGACTTCGGGAATGGGATGAACATCAGATTAGACGTCATCTGTTAGTAGAACACTAGTCATCTTTGGGACTAAAATTAGTTTGGGGAGACCTGAACATGAGGGTTCGGTTGATTGGTGACAAAAAGGGTTTTGGCTTCGAAAGACTTGGCTAATTTGAGCTAAGCTTGATTTCCCATAGTCACCCCATAGTGCTAAGCACTGAATCAGTGTTAAACACTGGACTTTGGAGGAGCTCACGTGTGAACACGTGAGGGGCCCCGAAGTGGGCATTGTTCCTTGAGTTTATTCCCTTACATATACATAAAAGTGCTGAGTACTTGGCTCACGTGTGAGCACGTGAAGCACCCGAGGTGAGAACTGTTCTCTGGATTTTATTCCTCTTTCATTTATAAGTGCTAAGCACTTAGTTCATCAAACAATCATGTGCATACACGTGAGGTGCCTTCAAAATGCGAGCGTTGTCTTTGGAATTTTCTCTCTCTTTTAAACACAACTGTTTGGGGGTTACATGGGAACACGTGAGGTGCTAAAAAAATACGGTTTATTCCCTTTTTCCTTTTCTGAGTGCAAAGCACTATTGGGCCACGTGAGATCACGTGAGGCACTTTGAAGAATGAAAATTGCCTTTGTTTTATTCTTCTTTTCTTTTTCTGAGTGCTAGGCACTGTCAAGGGATCACATGAGGCCACGTGAGGCGCCCCCAAATTGAGATATGTTTTTGATTTACTCCTTTTTTTGAAAAGCTTGTTCGGTGGTGAGCCAAGAGTTATTGGTTATTGGGACCCTCTACTTCTCTGAAGACGTTGAAGAATTACAACGACATGTATCGGAGGTGTGGAGAGATGTACCATTGAACCAAATTCAAGATCGAGGGGAGAGATCATGGTGTGATGAATATCATTTTAGATGTCATCTGTTAGGAGCTCATTAGTTATCTCTGGGACTGAGATCGGTTTAGGGGACCCTGAGCATGGGGGCTCGATTGATTGCCCTCGGGAGATTTGATCTATGTTTGGCTAATATTGGCCTCTTATAATGTTAAACACTGATATATGATCGGCGCTCACGTGCTCCCACGTGAGGCCTTAAAGAAGTGTTAAACACTAGTGTATGATCAACGCTCACGTGCTCCCATGTGAGGCGCTTGAAATAGTGTTGAACACTAAGAATTTGATGCGCTGACGTGGGGTCACGTGAGACGCTTGAAGTTGGCGCTGCTCCTTTAGGTTTATTCCCTTGTTTCTTTTCTGAATGCTGAACACTATTGGGTCACGTGGGATCACATGAGGCGCCCCAAGAATGGAATCTGCCCTTTGATTTATTCCCTTTCCGCTTTATAAAAGTTAACCACTGCTTGGGGGTCACGTGTTACCACGTGAGGCACTCCAAAAATAGGGTTTATTCCCTTTTCTCTTTTATGAGTGCTGAGCACTTCCCAGGGGTCACGTGACTAGATCTCATTCTTTCGCTCTTTGTTCCTCAAAGGTTCTCACATGGAAACACGTGAGTTTTTATGTAGCATTTGAATGCTAACGAATCATCAGGCTGTTCTTCTATGGTTTTGAGGGATCAAGTTCTCCTTTTGTTCTTTGTAGGGATTAAATTCTTTTTAAAGGGTTAAACCCCAGTTCTAGAGGAATTAAATTCCTATATGTTTTGTAAGAGTTAAACTCTTTTGGGTTCAGTTCTTTCCCCTAGGTTTTGAATCTGCATGACAGAATCTCCACGATGAGAATTAAATTCTCAACTTGTGGGGAGATCCGTTTCTGCAGATCTTAACCAGAGGAAGAACTATGTTCATTTAGAAGAGTTAAACTTTTGGTTTGAGAATTAAATTCTCTTTTTATGGGAGCTTTTGGGAGGGGTTCCCATTCTTTAGAGAATTAAATTCTCTCTCTATTTTTCTTCCCCTCTCCCTCCTGTCTGTCTATATGTGTCTTTCCCCTTCCTCTCCTCATTCCTATTTATACGAGAAGAATAAGAATCAATTGGTTAAGAGAATCCCTCATTGAGAGATCATGATTGATTCCATGATCTTTTAGATCAATCGGTGAATTTTATTCACCGTTGGATTTTTAATCCAAAGGCCCTCTGTTTAACAGAGAAGATTTCTTGTTTGTTTAGCAAGATTATGAATATCTTTATAGTTTTAATAAGATCAGAATTTTATTCTATCATATCTATTTAGTTTAACAAGATCAGAAATATATTTTCTTAATATAGAATTTAATTCTCGTTAGTTTAACATAGAATTTTATTCTTATCATATGAATATCTTGTTAGTTTAATAAGATTAGGAAAATATTTTCCTTTGATAGAATTTTATTCTACCAGATGATCACCGTTGGATCTTTGATCCAAAAGTTCTCTGTTTAACAGAGAAGATCTTTCTAATTTGAGAATGATCAGGAAAATATTTCCCTAATATAATTTAATTCTAGAATTTGATAGGAGCATTTTAAATTGGGGTGCTCACATGATTTCCATGTGAGCGGCAAGAAAACTCACGTGTTTAACACGTGACCCCTAGTATGGGTTTTAGCCCGTTTATGTTCAGCGCTCATATACTTTGTATATGTGCGCCCACGTGTTTTACACGTGATGCCTATTTTTTTAAGATTCTCCCTTTTTTTAAGAGAACAAGTAGCTCTTGGCCAAAAATTTTGGCGGGAACAAATGCCCCCCACTACTTTGCCCACGTAAGCATGTATGTGGGTGATGTAGTGCAGAGTATGCATGGCAATAGAATTGACGGCTTAGGGGAAAGGTTTAGAGTCCTTATAGTCTAAGAATTTTTTCATCTCCATGAGCCGTAAAGGGTCTCAAGAAGGTTTTTTCTACCTACAAGTTGAGATGATCTCGTAGGTGTAAATTCTCCTTAGAAATCATGAGGATCTCTAAGTGTTCATCGCCTCCTTGAGTCGTAAGGATCTCACTCGGGTATTTTTCCTTACGAATCGTGAGGACCCATAAGTAGCTTCTTTACTTCAGCGGAGAATGTGGCTTTGGAAAATGTAGCCCGCGGATAGTCCATATTGACCTCCTTGTAGAGCAGCGATGGCTTAGGAAACAGGTTCAGATCTGCCGTCTAAGACTTTTCAACTTTATGAACCGTGAGGGCCTCATAAAGGCTTTTCTCCCTACGAGTCGAGAGGATCTCGTAGGTGTATTTTCTCCTTAGGAATCGTGAAGATTCTTAAGTGCATTTTCTTTTGAGAGTCATAAGGATCTCACAAGAGAATTTTCCCTCTTACAAGTCGAGAGGACTCGTAAGTGGTTGTTTCCCTCCTTATCGATGTTCGACTTCGGAGAGCGTGGCCCGTGAATAGTATGTAAGAGCCCATCTTAGACTGACTTGCAGGGCCCTATTGCTTAGGAAACGGGTTTTTTTTAATCCCCATTGCCTAAGGTTTTTCCCTACGAGTCGAGACGAATCGAGAATTTCTCGCAAGGACACCAATTTCCTCACGAGTCGAGACGAATCGAGAAGTTCTCGCAAGGGTTTCCTAACGTCACAGTTAACTCCTGCTAATAGAAGTCCGTTAGGGTTTGTGGTACTAGGGTTTTCTACCCGTTGCACCGTCGCGTTGGCTGGTGTATTCCTCGATGCACAATCTTGCTGTTCGAGTAGCCTTGTGATTGTCGTGTCTCTGATCCCTTCAGGGGCCGGACAAGACATCTTCAAGCAATCTTCCAGGTAGTATTACCGTCGAAAGAGAAAGCGTTAGGGATATTCCATGTCGCTTTTTACATGAGGTTAGGCTCAGTTTGGGAGCCCCGATGAGTCATAACCACTCCACGCTGGTGTGGGATGATCTCCGATAGTCTTTCAAGTTTTATATGAGTTGCCGTCAAGACTCTGAAGCTAGGAATATTGCCTTTGCTTCGTTTGCTGGCATTACGTCTGCTGTATCGAGACGAACGTCGCGGTTGTATCTAGGTTGTTGGTGAACCGTCGAGGCTTGGAACTAGGGACTTTGCTATGGCTCCGCTATTGGTGTCACGTCTGCATCCTGTTGGAGGAGGAACGTGATTGGTTGAGATTTAGCGTGCTTGCGCTTTCTAAAAGATAGATCAAAAATATTTGTAACCGCAATCAAGAACGGCGTCGCATGAAGCTAGCCGGTGAGTACGGGTCGGTCCACAGGGATGTTGTGAATTTTCTAATCGCGATAACGAGTTAATTCCGAAGGGTGTTCGGAGTTATTAAACCTAATTATTCTAGTGCAATTAATTAAAACTATTCTTGCTAGGGCTAGGTTTAGGGATGATTTGGAAATGGTAGTAAATCTCAACGCTTTCTTTACCCGAATGAAGATCTGTGAGGAGTTATGGTAATTATCAATAAAGTGGATTAGATCCGTTCGGGAAGGTGTTCCTTCCTCTAGGTTCTTGTCCTTCCTTTAGAGATCCTTACCCTAACCTCCATGGAAAACATCACACCCGGGCCTTTATACTACGGTATCACCGCTACCTCGAAGGATAGAGTGCCGTAGGGAGCGGTATGTGCATGTATGCATGGAGTCCTATTGTAAATATTTGATGGATAAGAAAGGGATGAGAGATCTCATCTCTCAAAATCCTTCCCAAAAGCTAAACCCTAAACAAGTTCCTAGGGCATGAAATTAAATCTACCTAGGGCAAGGAATTAAAATCTACTCTAGGGCAAGAAATTAAATTACTTACAGATGGCTCTCTCCAAACATCAAAGCAGGGTTGTCAGATCTGAATTTCTGAATTAAAAAGAGGCACCGATGCTCTCCAAAAGATTTCTAAATTTTATTAATGAAGGGAGGCATAAGAAAATACAATGGTTAGAGTTCCTATTTATAAAGAATAGGAAACCCTAGGGTTACATCTGATTCGCATGTCTACAATTACAAGAATAGCCCTATAAAGACCAGTCAACGCCGCCATGGAATTATGGTAAAAACCATTTTGCATTTGGGCTTCTTCTAGCCGCGGAACCGCGGCCTGGGTAGGGATTGGGCCGCGGTTCCGCGGCCCAATAGTCTAATCACATTCTGAAAATTCCTGGTTTTATTCTGGGCTTCCTGAGCTTCTATATTCTTTGGATCTTTTCTCAATTTGGCTTCTGTTCTCTTTCAGATTTTCCAGTGAATAATTGTTGTGAACTTTTAACCGTTCGCTTGTAATCTTGGACCTTGCATTGCCTTGTACTTTGTGAATTTTATCTTTGATATCGGCTTGATCAAGAGTCTTCTGTTTGTTGGTCAAAGTCCACTTTTGCATCGTCTTTTCATCGTTTTCACTGTTTTCGCTTCAAGAACCTGTAACCTGTAATATGTAGCAGACATGCGTTAAAAGCACCCGTTTATTTGTAAAAATATAAGAATGGGGAATATAATAATGCAATATTATGGTATGAACAAATACCCCCAAACTTATCTTTTGCTCGTCCTCGAGCAAACTTATTTTTTTATTTACTACAAAAAACCTAACCGCACTTTCGCAGGGAAACGCGATTGCACTGAGCACATGCAACAAGCCGTTAAACCTCTAGGTGTCCCCAGTAGGAGGAGTGTTGTCTCCTGAGGGTTTTCAGCGGATACTACCCACAAAATCCTATCAACTCGGCCCATTGACTTTTGTTCTCCAATTAGGTTTTCCAACAAGGAATTCTATTATCATCGACCCGCAAATTATCCACCCATATTCTTCACACTTCCTCATCATTTAACTTAAGATTATATATGTTATGCAGACTTACTTAGCTTTCAGCATTTCTTAAGTTTTCCTTCTAGGGTTCCATCTCCACTAAGGAATTTCTATCAACTCTATTAAAGACACAAGTTCTATTCTTCATTCCTTTCTCTTATCTAAACTCCAATCACATATCCCTACGTGTGTGTATAAATCACCCCTACACTTGGAAATTCAAATCAAGCAATCATACTCTCGTCTGTTGTCCAAAGTACTCATTAGTAGGTGAATTTTTAAATGAAATTTGCTTGCACATCCTTCATGCGACCGTTAATACTTCTTGAGGTACCAACGACCGATTACAAAATGCGTTTGCACTTTAAAGCGTACTTCCTAGTCTTTGCAACACCCAAGGCTTTAGCAGTGACTCCCAAACCAGTTGGTCTAAGGCACTAGGTGATGAAGCACCCTCGCTAAATATTTTTCTATTTTTGCAGCCTTAAATAATCACAAAAACCAGTGTCCATTTTTTTCTTTATTCACACTTTTTCATACTAAGGACTTTAGACAAGAGCATTTCAAGATCTCTTCTACTATTCCAAGTTTCAAGGTGCGTGAACGTGCAATTTGTAGGGTATACATTTTCAGAATTTAGACTTAAGCTAGGAACTATTTTTCAAACTTATACTCTAATAAGAACATCAATACTCTTCCTTGTTTCGACTTAGCCCAAGAAGTGAACCCAAAATTTGCCTATTTCTAAATAAACTACAAAAGCATATACTTTCTACCGTTAAACTTTAAGGGAGGTTATTTTTAGGGTTTTTAATTTACTAAGTCAAAGATCTAGTTGTTCCTAGCTAGTTAACCTATCTGTCAAACTCTAGTCAAATAAGCCAAAGTTGAATACAATAATTTTTATAATTTTTGAAATTTTTCAAATTTTTATGGGTTTTCAAATAAATATGCAAATGCAAAAATATGTACAAATGAATGCAAAGGAAGAAGACGTACCGAGCATACCCCCAAACTTGAACTTGACAGTGTCCTCACTGTCATGCTAAACCAAGAGGGTCAAAATACCGGCACTCCCCTGTTTATTTATTTATAATTTTTTTATATTTTTAATGTTTTGAAATTTTTTTTTATTTTTTTATAGAAAAGAAAACAAAAAATATATATACATATATACAAAGATTCCCCCAAACTTAAGCTTGGCCTTGCACAAGCCAAAAGTTAACACCAACCATTCAAAAATCTTATCGTGGTAATGGTATAGTTGGTGGAAGAAAATGAGAAACACGCGAGACCGTGTGGAAAGAAGAATGGTAGAATATGGTCTCGGTGGGGGAGAAGAATGGCGAAAAGAAGAAGGAAATGGAGTACGATCTTGAGGGTGTAAATTGAATGAATAAATTAGCGCAATATGTGATGACCGATATGTTATAAGCGATTGCGCTAACCTATCAACCCGTCGGGAAATGGGGTCAAATCCCTCAAGATTCGCAAGAAAACATGGGTACGCCGAACTTGGTATTTGAGATGAAAGCGTCATGGTCACTTGCACGGTCGGAACAATAGGAAGGACGAAAGGAAGTGAATTAGGGATAATATCATTCTTACCGTAGTAAACTGTGTCGAACTGGAAAGATTTCATCAATGGTTCGAAACGACTGTAAGCAACCGAGTCTGAAGGATTAACTAACTCATCTGAAAATGCAAAGGACTCAAACTCGGGCGGTAAGACTTCAATATCGTCCGAAAAAGTGAAACACTCGTAAGTGTCATCGGCTGTGGGAACTGTGTCAGATTCAAAGGAAAATTTTTCAAGCTCACAGTCGTCAAGCGTGAAATGAGGCGTGGTCGGAACGATGGAAAAGAGGGAAGGTGATTTAGGTAAAGGTTCAAGAGGATGAATTGGAAAATCCGACACATCAAAGAAAAATGGTTCAACCTCAATATGATCCTCACTACTCTCCTCAATATTATCCTCATAATTCTCCACAATATTCAACTCATCCATGCCATTATCATCAAAATCAAGACGCATATGAGATTCGGGAGAAACATTTAATAACTCGAGATGATGATTTGAACATAAAATTTCAATTAAATTGACAGGTTCATCATCCGAAATATTCCCGGCGTCTATATCCTCAATCAAGTGAAAGTCAATTTCTTTAGACACCTCCTCAAAAGCATGGATGTTTATCAATGTAGGTTCTAGAGTGGAAGTGTAAAGGTCGAAAGGATTAGGTGCGGTTTCACTCGAAAGGGGTTCCTCACAATCTGGCAAATCAAACACTACAAAATCACACAACTCGCTTTTATTTTGAACTTGTGAATCATTTAGGACATTCGATGGAAAACTGGAGTTGTGGGCTTCAATTGGGTAAGGGTAGGTTTGATTTGGAAATCCTCTCTCATTCTCACTCAGTCCAACCACCTCCTCATACATTGGAAAATTTGGAGCTAGTTGGAAACTAGCTACCGGTTCACTAGGTCGCATAAGGGTGGCCACGGACGCTTCCACATTCCTAACCATTTTGTTTGTTGCTGCGATATACGCCTCCAACGCCTCTTCCAAACTAGACTTAGGTGGTGAGGGGGTTTCAGTAAAAGATTCAAAATTGGTTGGATATGTGAAACTCCCTAATGGCTGTGTCGAAACAGTGTCTAGTGAAGGTGGGAAGGTTGGGTATGACTGGTAGGAAGTGGGTGGTTGGGTAGGGGTAGGGTCAACATATGGATAAAAAGGTGAATAATCGTGCGGATCCCTAGAACTAGATGAGTGGAGAGGGGTGAAAGATCGACTGCGAGATTGAGCAATATGCTCAGCAATGGACATCGGCCTAGGAGTGACAGAAGGACTTGAAAAAGTGGTGTCAACATATGGAGGCGGTGAAGGTTGACTAGGTTGACACAAAGTGGGTTGAAAAATCAAACTGTTTCTCCTAGACTCCTCTATGTGATCTTTCAAAGATTTTTTAGGCATGGAAGGATCGTCTTTAAATTGACCGAACACATTGACATATGACGCAAAATTAGGTTCGGGATACCAAAGTTCGGCTAATGATTTTTTATGTGGGGTACCCATGTTAGAAGAAAGGATGAAAGAAAGAAAGTTGGGTGATGGTGCAAGGATTTATTTGGGGCTAAAAAATTTTGCAAGTTCTATAAAATATTTTTCCTTTTTATTTTCATTTTTCATTGATTTTTTTTCTTTCTCTTTATTTGGAAAAATTTTGTTGCAAAAAGATTTTAGAGAAAAGATATGCAACAGCAAAATATTTTATAGAAAAGATACGCAACAGCAAAATATTACTTGCAATTGGTTATTATTTGAAGCATATCACAAGAATCTTTATTTGGAAAAATTGTTGCAAAAAGATATTATAGAAAAGATATGCAACAACAAAATATTTCTTGCAATCAATTTAGTTCAAGCGGGGCCCAAAAATCCTGCACAATATCGTTATTTGGAAGGGAATATATTTTTAAGGTGCACAAAATCCTGCAGGTATTTCCAGAAAATATATTTCAAAATATACAGAAAAGGAACAGAAAATCTTACAGAAAATTTTTTAGAAGTAGATTCCACCAGATCGCCGCCATTCCGCGGCAAAATCGCTTTAACACCGCGTTTACACGCTCTTCTTGATGGCACAGATCCCCACAATTTTTTTGGTGCGACGAATCGTCAAGACGGCCGCGTTTCCGCGGCCTAAGGTGGGTATTGGCCGCGGAATCGCGGCGGGTTGGGGAGTTTGGGGCTTCAAAATTTTTCTGCCTCTCTGTTTTGAAAATCCCCCTCTGTTCCAATCTTTTGATTTCTGTTTCGCTTTCTGGAATTTTCCAGATCCGTCGCGATTGCTCCTGCAAGATTCACACAACAAAGTACCCTTTCCAAAAAAATAACAATTGATATATTTTTATAATTTTTTTTGACTTTTTCAGATTTTTATGATTTTTTAAATTTTATGATTAACCCGAAATTACGAAAAGAAAATTCTACGCCATCCCCGGCAACGGCGCCATTTGATTGGTTGAGATTT
The DNA here is from genome assembly GCA_030015575.1 of Agapanthus africanus. NCBI lineage: Eukaryota > Viridiplantae > Streptophyta > Magnoliopsida > Asparagales > Amaryllidaceae > Agapanthus > Agapanthus africanus. The sequence goes on along the minus strand of JASDDO010000022.1, from coordinate 165,342,615 downwards.
AGCGTGCTTGCGCTTTCTAAAAGATAGATCAAAAATATTTGTAACCGCAATCAAGAACGGCGTCGCATGAAGCTAGCCGGTGAGTACGGGTCGGTCCACAGGGATGTTGTGAATTTTCTAATCGCGATAACGAGTTAATTCCGAAGGGTGTTCGGAGTTATTAAACCTAATTATTCTAGTGCAATTAATTAAAACTATTCTTGCTAGGGCTAGGTTTAGGGATGATTTGGAAATGGTAGTAAATCTCAACGCTTTCTTTACCCGAATGAAGATCTGTGAGGAGTTATGGTAATTATCAATAAAGTGGATTAGATCCGTTCGGGAAGGTGTTCCTTCCTCTAGGTTCTTGTCCTTCCTTTAGAGATCCTTACCCTAACCTCCATGGAAAACATCACACCCGGGCCTTTATACTACGGTATCACCGCTACCTCGAAGGATAGAGTGCCGTAGGGAGCGGTATGTGCATGTATGCATGGAGTCCTATTGTAAATATTTGATGGATAAGAAAGGGATGAGAGATCTCATCTCTCAAAATCCTTCCCAAAAGCTAAACCCTAAACAAGTTCCTAGGGCATGAAATTAAATCTACCTAGGGCAAGGAATTAAAATCTACTCTAGGGCAAGAAATTAAATTACTTACAGATGGCTCTCTCCAAACATCAAAGCAGGGTTGTCAGATCTGAATTTCTGAATTAAAAAGAGGCACCGATGCTCTCCAAAAGATTTCTAAATTTTATTAATGAAGGGAGGCATAAGAAAATACAATGGTTAGAGTTCCTATTTATAAAGAATAGGAAACCCTAGGGTTACATCTGATTCGCATGTCTACAATTACAAGAATAGCCCTATAAAGACCAGTCAACGCCGCCATGGAATTATGGTAAAAACCATTTTGCATTTGGGCTTCTTCTAGCCGCGGAACCGCGGCCTGGGTAGGGATTGGGCCGCGGTTCCGCGGCCCAATAGTCTAATCACATTCTGAAAATTCCTGGTTTTATTCTGGGCTTCCTGAGCTTCTATATTCTTTGGATCTTTTCTCAATTTGGCTTCTGTTCTCTTTCAGATTTTCCAGTGAATAATTGTTGTGAACTTTTAACCGTTCGCTTGTAATCTTGGACCTTGCATTGCCTTGTACTTTGTGAATTTTATCTTTGATATCGGCTTGATCAAGAGTCTTCTGTTTGTTGGTCAAAGTCCACTTTTGCATCGTCTTTTCATCGTTTTCACTGTTTTCGCTTCAAGAACCTGTAACCTGTAATATGTAGCAGACATGCGTCAAAAGCACCCGTTTATTTGTAAAATATATAAGAATGGGGAATATAATAATGCAATATTATGGTATGAACAGAACGCTGGGGTGACATCGCGTCTGCTGTATCGAGACGAACATCGAGGTGGTCTCTAAGTTGTTGGTGAACCGTCAGACCTGGAACTAGGGACTTTGTCGTGGCTCCATTTTGCTGAAGTTGCGTCTGCTATAACGAGACGAATGTCGAGGTGGTTTCTAGGTTGTCTGTGAACCGTCGAGATTTGGAACTAGGGACTTTGCCGTGGCTCCGTTTGGCTGATGTTGTATATTCCTGCAGAGATACTGATTTCTCTGCGGGTCGGCGCAGATCGAGATGTTCTCATCAAGGAAGCTGATTTCCCTGATTCGAGGTATTTGCCAATGGCACTGATTTCCTTGGAGTTGATACAAATCGAGAGATTCCTGCAAAGACACTGATTTCCTTATGGGTCGACGCGAATCCAGATGCTCTCGTCAAGGACGCTGATTTCCCTGAATCGAGGTATTTGCCAAGGACGCTGATTTCCCTGGGGGTTGATATGAATCGAGGTAATCCTCTAAAGACACTGATTTTTTTGCGGGTTGACGTGAATCGAGATGCTTTCGTTAAGGACGATGATTTCCCTGAATCGAGGTATTTGCCAAGGACACAGATTTCCTCGGAGTTGAGACGAATCGAGGTATTCCTGCAAAGACACTTGTTTCTCTGCGGGTCGATGCGAATCGAGGTGCTATCATCAAGGACGATGATTTCCCTGAATCGAGGTTTTGCCAAGGACACCGATTTCCCTGGTGTCGGTTGACTTGTTTCCGAGACGGAGCATTGATCCGGCGGGGAGGTCATTGGTTGACTTGTTTCCGAGATGGAACGTTGATCCGACGGGGAGGTCATTGGTTGACTTATTTCCGAGACGGAGCGTTGATCGGGCGGGGAGGTCATTGGTTGACCCTAGGTTGTCTGTGGACCGTAGAGTCTTGGAACTAGGGACTTTGCTGTGGCTCCGTTTGGTGATATTGCGTCCGAATCCTGTTGGAATGAGGAGGATCACCGTTGCTGATTTTTAGGCTATAGATGTTGCCGTTAAGATTTGGAACTAGGGGCTTTGCCATGGCTCCATTTCGTTGTGTCGCTTCCGTGCCCTGCTGGCATAAGAAGGAACGCCGTTGTTGATCTTCTGGGATGCAGATGTTACTGTTGAGATCTGACTTTCCCTTTTGACAGGATCTGGTGGGGGACATGTGGTTCCCTTTTCGTTTATGCCCATAGATTGTATACGGGGGTCAGTATGGACTACCTGTAGAGAAAAAGTTTCATTCTTTCATCATTTTTTTTATTTCTTTCCGCAATGGTCTATCATTTCAGCTTTTTATATCGCGAAAGTCGCGATTGCCCAATCATTTCGGCTATTTTTTGCGGTGCCCAATCGTTTCGGCTATTTTGTTTTTTGCTCGCTGCTTTTTATTGCGAGTTGCCCAATTATTTCGGCTATTTTTGTATGCATATATATTTTTACTTGCTGATTTTGTTGCAAGTTGCCCCATCATTTCGGCTATTTCATATGCATTTTTGGCTCGCTGATTTTTTATCGCGAGTGTGGAACTTGGAATCTGGTGCCAATCTCAGCATCAACATCACTACGACTGGAATATTGCCAGGAGCGAATCATCATTTGTCGTGAAAGGGCTTAGGATTTGATACCTATTTAGGCATCAGCATCGCTACGACTGGAATATTCCCAGGAGCGAATCATCATTTGTCGTGAAAGGGCTTAGAATTTGATACCGATTTTGACATCAGCATCGCTACCACTAGGACATTGTGAGGAGCGAATCATCATTTGAGTTTGTTGATTCGGACAAAGATGGCTTAGTAAACAGGGTTAGGATCCTGTCGACTAAGGGTTTTGACTTTACGAGCCGTAAGGGTCTCATAAAAGTATTTCTCCCTACGAGTCGTGAGGATCTCATAGGTGCATTTTCTCCTTAAAAATCATGAGGATTCTTAAGTGTATGTTCTCTTATAAGTCGTAAGGATCTTACAAGAGTGTTTTCTCCTTATAAGTCGAGAGGACTTACAAGGGTCGCTCACCGTGTGAGCATATCCCTAGTCGCTGGTGGGACTTTGTTAGGGAAAGGTTTATTCGTGCCCGTGGATTGTATATAAGGGTCAATATTGAACCGCTTGTAGGGCAGTCTGGGAAATGTGATGGCTTAAGAACAGGTTCAGATCCCTGTAGCTTAAGGCTTTTGAATCCTATGAGCCGTGAGGGTCTTAAAGGGGTTTCTCCTTACGAGTCATGAGGATCTCGTAAGTGTATGTTCTCCTTAGGAATCGTGGGGATTCTTAAGTGTGTTGTTCCCTTGTGAGTTGTGAGGATTTCACGCAGGTATTTTCTCCTTACAAGGTCGAGAGGGCCTTGCAAGCGTCTCTTAACGAGATTGCGCCCTTTCGGGTTTTCACAAACTCACCGGTAGCCCTGCTATTTTTACTCACGGATCCCTTTCGGATTTTCATCCATGCCCATTTCGCTTATGGACGTACTTTTTTTTTTATGAGTTTGCGCCCTTTCGGGTTTTCACAAACATCGCCGGTAGTCCTGCTGTTTTTACTCACGGCGTCCTTTCAGGTTTTCATCCGTGCCCATTTTGCTTGTGGACGTACCGTTTTTTTTGGGTTCAAGTGGGATATTCCACTTGACTGCAGGACTCGTTTGTAAGCCCATTGATCCTTTCTATTCTTTGAGAAGAAATGATCATCTTACGTAGAGATTCTTCCTCCAGTGAGAAATATTCTCCCTATGTATACCTCGGGGGAAGCGAGTACTTACGCCGTCACTATTTTGGTGACAGGTTGTTTCAAAGTCGCTCATTTTTTTAGCGACAAATACCACCTTACCTCCGCTTTTCATTCATCTTCATCAGATGATGAAAGGTCTTGACTCAGCTGATCCAATCGGGTCATTTTATCTATGAGCTCTTGGAAGGCTATCATCTTGAAGAGGGCCATATACGAGGACGCCTTTGAATTTGGGTCAAAGGTGGCTATGAGCATTCCCATGGCTGCAACATCATCGATGGGTTTCTTGTATTTGACCAGATATTTCGCCATCGGGTAACACATTGAACCCAAGTCTCATTCGGTCTAACCCTTTTGTTGACCAGTGCCGTCACGGTAGTGCGTTTATTCACACCAGCGAATCTCTGATAGGAGGGCATCTCCATTTCATCGAAGGTATTCATGGAGTCATTCGGGAGTTCGACATACTATTCAAAGGCAATGCCCGCCAGACAGCCGATGAACTGTCAGAGGAGAAGTATATCAGTATTGCCGCACATGGGTTCAAATCGTGCAATGTGCCGGCGAGAATTCTCAGTTCTTTTGTACATGTGGCATGTTGGAAGTGTGTACTCTGGCAGGTACTGTATTTGATTGTGCCATGTCGGATACGGTCGACCAATATTGATTGATCTATTTGCGGCTTCACTGGCTAAGTGAGCTTCGATTTGCTGAGCGATATATTCGTTCAGCTTTGCTTTTAGGAATCATTTCCTCCTCATCCATTGATGAGCTTTGCAGAGGATTTGAAATATCATCCTTATCTTTAAAACCGACTACCGGCAGTTCATCTACCAGTGGTTTCGATTGAACAATCATTCCAGCCATATTCTGAATCAGAAGGGCCATCTGGTTCATTTTAGTGGACATTTCTGCCACTTTTGCATCTCCATTTTTCAGAGCGCGCTTTAGGAAATCAATATCCGACTCCTTCTCTATTCTTTCTCCAGGTGCGTCTTCGGGATTTGCCTTAGACGATGGATTAGCGAGTGGTGCCGCTAGAGCAAGCATCTACTGCAGCATTTCACTTTGCAGTTGAACTTTTGTTAAGGACCGAGTTTGAGATCGGTGACTAGTAGAAGCTCGATCTTTGTCTTTGGAATTCACCACATAGACTATGTGAACTACCATGCCCCCAGGCTTGGAGTGTTTGGAGTTTTTGGCCTTTGGAGTTTGCTTCGGGCACTTGAGCTTTATTGGGCCTCCTTTTTTGTGAAAAGACGCTTTGGTTTTGGGAGGAACCACTGTATCAGGATCCGTCTTGGGGTGAGTCCTCTTTACCTGCTTTCACACCTTATATATAGATGAGGAAAGTTTTTTCAGGGAGCGTACTAGTTTCTGCTCTCGTGGGATCTCCATGGGCTGCGGAGACTTCTTCAATATTGCGGTAGGAGAAATTTGTCTGACCCTTCACAACAATTTGAAGCTGTTCCCAGTTGGAACAACAACGTTCACCACGGGGGTTGAAACATGACCATATGGAGAACTACCCCCAGCTCATTTTGTATGACGCTGATATCGACGTCGACCGTTCCTTACGGCCGGGATTTTATTAGCTTCAGGATTTTGCTGAGCCTTCCCCTTGTTTCCTTTGAGAGCTTGAATATTCCGCCCCCTGCGTCGACCTTGGTCCTTGGCATGTGCCAGTTGTTTGAGGACTGATTCCGTCAGCAAAGCTGCTGCTTGGGGAACCAGCCTGTGGAAGACAGACTTCCTCAGGGCTTCCTCCATTGGCGTTGAGGCACCAAGGGGGAGTATTGACCCAAAAAGAAGCCCGTTGATTTCTTGAAGGGCCGGATTGCAGAGATTTGAGGCTGCAAGTGACCCATACTTGACTCCACCAGATATGACAGAGCCTGAGTTGCTAGGGTAGAAGCAAACACCATTCTTCGTGGAGACGAAACACCTAATTCTGTATCCACTCACCTAAGGGCAAACACAAACATACACACCGCGATTATCTGATCACGGGAAAAACACGACACACGAAGTGTGGAGTGGAAAGAGGAAAAAGTCCCACCGGGCGTGCCGGAATCTGTTCTCCGCCGAAAGACCGGGAAGACAAACGTCTTGCCTGAATTTGGGGGCAGATGCTATTTGGATTTATCCGTCCACCTCTCCGAAAATTCTAAGTTGATTTATGGCACTATGTATCGAAGGTTTAGACGGATGCGGCCGATGTAGCAGACTTCGTCAGATTCCCCCCCCCCCCACTGTGAGGGGTTTTTGATTGTGGGGACGCTCTTCCCTGCAGGCGCAGGCCCCTACAGTTAATTACGCTACCGCATCGCGGTAACCACTTTCTCCTTCTCCAGATGGTCACTTTGTATTGTGTGTTTTTTTTTATATTTGGTTACCCGTGGATTGTATACAGAGACTAATTTATGTTGTCGCCCGTAGGGCGTGGATTAGTCCAAATCCGTATTTTCTTAGATTTGGTTTTTGGTTGGGTTTAAGGATCGTTAATCTTATTTGAGACTAAGATCAACTTAAATGTTTGTTAAGGATGCGTTAGTCTAATTTTAGACTAAGATCAACTTAACCATTTGTTAAGGATACGTTAGTCTAATTTTAGACTAAGATCAACTTAACCATTTGTTAAGGATACGTTAGTCTAATTTTAAACTAAGATCTATTTAACAGGATTATTTAGATCCAACAAAAGAGCATTTGGGCTCTATTGTTTTAATTTAGGGACTTTGCTGTCCAGTTTAAAGACATCACAGTTTGTAAAGTTTAAGGACATCATAGTCCATGAGTTTAAGGACCCTACAGTCCATAAAGTTTAAGGACATCATAGTCCATGAGTTTAAGGACCTCATAATCCGGTTTAAAGACATCGTAGTCTGTAAAGTTTAAGGACCCCACAGTCCATAAAGTTTAAGGACATCGTAGTCCATGAGTTTAAGGACCTCATAGTCCGGTTTAAAGACATCATAGTCTGGTTTAAAGACATTGTAGTCTGTAAGGTTTAAAGACATCACAGTCTGGTTTTGGTTAACCGTTTATGGATGCACCAAAAGTTATTGGTTATTGGGACCCTCCACATCTCTGAAGATGTTGAAGGATTACAACGACATATATCAGAGGTATGAAGAGATGTACCCTTGAACCAATATCCAGACTTGGGGAATGGGATGAACATCGGTTTATATGTCATCTGTTAGGAGAACACTAGTCATCTTTAGGACTAAGATTAGTTTGGGGAGACCTGAACATGAGGGCTCGGTTGATTGGTGACAAAAAGGGTCTTGGCTTCGAAAGACTTGGCTAATTTGAGCTAAGGTTGATTTCCCTTAGTCACCCCATAGTGCTAAGCCCTGAATCAGTGTTAAACACTGGATTTTGGAGGAGCTCACGTGTGAACACGTGAAGGGCCCCGAAGTGGGCATTGTTCCTTGAGTTTATTCCCTCATATATATATAAAAGTGCTGAGCACTTGGCTCACGTGTGAGCACGTGAGGCACCCGAGGTGAGAACTGTTCTCTTGATTTTATTCCTCTTTCATTTATAAGTGTTAAGTACTTGGTTCATCAAACAGTCACGTGTACACACGTGAGGTGCCTTCAAAATGCGAGCGCTGTCTTTGGAATTTTCTCCCTCTTTTAAACCCAACTGTTTGGGGGTCATGTGGGATCATGTGAGGTGCTCAAAAAATAGGGTTTATTCCCTTTTTCCTTTTCTGAGTGCTAAGCACTATTGGGTCACGTGAGATCACGTGAGGCATTTTGAAGAATGGAGATTGCATTTGTTTTATTCTCCTTTTCTTTTTCTGAGTGCTAAGCACTATCAAGGGATCACGTGAGGCCACGTGAGGCGCCCCCAAATTGAAATGTGTTTTAGATTTACTCCTTTTTTTTGAAAATCTTGTTCGGTGGTGAGTCAAGAGTTATTGGTTATTGAGACCCTCCACCTCTCGGAAGACGTTGAAGAATTGCAACGACATGTATCGGAGGTGTGGAGAAATGTACCCTTAAACCAAATTCTAGATCGAGGGGAGAGATCATGGTGGGATGAACATCATTTTAGATGTCATCTGTTAGGAGCTCATTAGCTATCTCTAAGACTGAGATCGGTTTGGGGGACCTTGAGCATGGGGGCTCGATTGATTGCCCTCGGGAGATTTTATCTAAGTTTGGCTAATATTGGCCTCTCATAGTGTTAAACACTAATATATGATCGGCGCTCACGTGCTCCCACGTGAGGCCTTAAAGTAGTGTTAAACACTAGTGTTTGATCAGCGCTTACGTGCTCCCACGTGAGGCGCTTGAAATAGTGTTAAACACTTTGAATTTGATGCGCTCACGTAGGGTCACGTGAGACGCTTGAAGTTGGCGCTGCTCCTTTGGGTTTATTCCCTTGTTTCTTTTCTGAATGATAAACACTATTGGGTCACGTGGGATCATATGAGGCACCCCAAGAATGGAAACTGCACTTTGATTTATTCCCTTTCTTCTTTATAAAAGTTAAGCACTGCTTGGGGGTCACGTGTTACCACGTGAAGCGCTCCAAAAATAGGGTTTATTCCTTTTTCTCTTTTATGAGTGCTGAGCACTTCTCAGGGGTCACGTGGGGTCACGTGACTAGATCTCATTCTTTCCCTCTTTGTTCCTCAAAGGTGCTCACGTGGGAACACGTCAGTTTTTATGTAGCGTTTGAATGCTAACGAATTATAAGGCTGTTCTTCTATGGTTCTGAGGGATCAAGTTCTCCTTTTGTTCTTTGTAGGGATTAAATTCTTTTTAAAGGGTTAAACCCCAGTTCCAGAGGAATTAAATTCCTATATGTTTTGTAAGAGTTAAACTCTTTTGGATTCGGTTCTTTTCCCTAGGTTTTGAATCTGCATGACAGAATCTCCACAATGAGAATTAAATTCTCAACTTGTGGGGAGATCCGCTTCTGCAGATCTTAACCAGAGGAAGAACTAAGTTCTTTTAGAAGAGTTAAATTCTTGGTTTGAGAATTAAATTCTCTTTTTATGGGAGCTTATGGGATGGGTTCCCCTTCTTTAGAGAATTAAATTCTCTCTCTATTTTTCTTCCCCTCTCCCTCCTGTCTGTCTATATGTTTCTCTCAGTTTCCTCTCCTCGTACCAATTTATATGAGAAGAATAAGAATCAATTTTTTAAGAGAATCCCTCATTGAGAGATCATGATTGATTCCATTATCTTTTAGATCAATCAGTGAATTTTTTTCACCATTGGATTTTTAATCCAAAAGCTCTCTGTTTAACAGAGAAGATTTCTTATTTTTTTAGCAAGATTATGAATATTTTGTTAGTTTTAACAAGATCAGAATTTTATTCTATCATATCTTTTTAGTTTAAAAAGATCAGAAATATATTTTCTTAATATAGAATTTAATTCTCGTTAGTTTAACATAGAATTTTATTCTTAGCATATGAATATCTTGTTAGTTTAATAAGATTAGGAAAATATTTTCCTTTGATAGAATTTTATTCTACCAGATGATCACCGTTGGATCTTTGATCCAAAAGTTCTCTGTTTAAAAGAGAAGATCTTTCTAGTTTGAGGATGATCAGGAAAAAATTTCCCTAATATAATTTAATTCTAGAATTTGATAGGAGCATTTTAAATTGGGGTGCTCACATGCATTGCATGTGAGCGGAAAGAAAACTCACGTGTTTAACATGTGACCCCTAGTGTGGATTTTAGCCCGTTTATGTTCAGCGCTCATATACTTTGTATATGTGCGCCCACGTGTTTTACATGTGATACCTGTTTTTTTAAGATTCTCCCCTTTTTGTAAGAGAACAAGTAGCTTTTGGCCGAAAATTTTGGCGGGAATAATGATGTCTATTATAGTTGAGCTTGGACATACATAGGGAGGACTTTCTTGCTCGACATGATAGTATGCAATCTGGTTACTCTTTATCTTAACATGTACACTGCTTGTATCTCTGTTACATGTTGATAAAGCCCTTAGGATGAGTACTTGACTACCTGGATTATGATGCAGATCATACTAGTGGGACAAAGGTAGTCCGTGAGTACATCGGTTAATGTTCCTAGTCGTGGGTGTATCGAGACAGGGCATCGATATACCAGAGTAGACTAGCGTATTGCTTCTCGACCCATGTAGATGGGCGATGGATGATCCCATATCCATTAGTGTTTGACATCAGAGATGGTATACGAGTGCTCAGTGGGGACTGGGTACACTGAACGGACTCGCAGAGAACATCTAGATGGTATTATACCTCACGTCAGATGGCAGTTCTCTGGTGACACTGGTACAGGTTAGTCTGTCGACCCGAGATCGTTATAGAGTCTTGTGTGATTCCCACTGTGCTTTGATTTCCACCATACCACGGTCAAGAGATCGTGCAAAAAGGTGGAATTTGGGTACAGTCCCGAGTCACATGGAGACAATGAGCGATAGGAGGGGATTCGTCTTTCCCGGTATAGGGGGTTGATGTTGCGCTGTGCTCGATTGTCTATAACAGGAAGTCCCTGGTCAGGGCTGATTCGGAGATATAAGGGTAAGTGTTATCAGTAGTTTCTCGACCCGTTATGAGCCTCATATCGACACGACTTATCGAGTTACTGGGGTCTGACGTTTACCACCCCTAGACGAGATATGCGACATATCAGACGAAGAGACCGGACTGTACGGTAGTGTTACTGATTGGATTCGCAGGAGTATGAGCAGGCATGCTTGTTGATCTTCTGATCGCTCAATATTTGGGTGGTCGTTACGTTTAGCAGACCGCTTGCGGTTTGTGGGTGTTTGATATGATCATCACCTACTGCCAGCGTATTGATGAGTCTTTAGTGTCCTACACAGAGGTTTCCTGGCTCAAGCGAAACGGAGTAGGAGCACATATGTGATATGTGCGGGACCGAGATTAATACGATATGTGATACCGTGTTCTATTCTCGCTATTTGTGTTATCGGTCGGTTATATGTGATATAGCCGGCTTATCGAATCACATGTTGATTCGATAAAGTTGATACATATGATATTAGTCGGTTATATGTGATATAGTCGAATTATTAAATCAAGTGTTGATTTAATAATCTAATGTATAATTATATATTTGATATATTAATTTACATTAACTAGTATTGGCTCACTTATGATTTCTTCTTGTAAGTCTACGGTAGCGCCCCGGCCTTCTTTCAGACGCCAAATGCGGAACAAAAACTTTTATAACTGGCGCTATCCCATACTATAACCCGGATCTGCCATTAACGCTAAACTAACAAACTATAAAGAGGGTAGAAAGGTTATACCGAACGATCCTAGTCCTTCGTTCTTTAACCATCATCCCACGCTCCGTTGCGGCTGCTCCGATCTCCTGGCTCCTCATTGAGGTGCCACCACATCTACGGATCTTTAAACGGGCTCCCGCCTCTATACCGAGGCAACTCGGTCATCAAGTCTGCTAAAAGAGATGACCAAGATTGATGTAGAGAATGAGTAGAACACTTTGTCTCGCTTCATCCAAAGCCATGGATGAACAGTTAATGAAGTTTCCTTTTTAATCGGGTAAATGAGCATATATCTTTTCATGAACCAAAACTATCATCTTTTTAATCAACAAGTGAGAGAGTGTGAGAAGAGGAGGGGAGGGGCCGGCCACATATAGAGGAGGGGGTGAGTGTAGGAGCAAGGGTTGGTGACCATAAAGGAAAAGATCAAGAGAAAAAATCCAAGGCAAAACAAAACCACATTAATGCAAATGGTGACTCAATTAACTTAGTCATCCATTCATTAATGCATACAATGAATCATAAACCTAGTCACCACTTCTAGAACCTTCCACACTCATGACTCACCTCATGACTCATCCAAAAGAAGAAAAGATAAATCTGCATTAAACCGAATGTTTAAGACGGGTGATAGAAAACTGGCAACTTCCAAAAGCGATCCCGAAATGAATTTCAGGATAACCCCGTAACTGTATAAATATACACACATTTGTATTACGACCGAATACAAATGCAACTGAGACAAAGATATTATATCTACAAAGTATAATACATGGATCCGGATTAAACCAAAGCCCACCAGTATTATCTGCCCGAAATATGACACGTGCGTAAACGCACGTGCATTTTCCAAACCCTGCCATAAAACCATACGGCCTCTACAACGTTTCGCCCGAACTTGGGAAACTATCTGTAGGGGACTCTAATGACTCATCAGTACCCTGGCAGTGGGTTTAACCACAAGCACGTCAGCGGCACTAGCAGTGCGTAACGGCTGCCCATGTACCGACCTCAAGGATAGCCGATGAGCGAACTCATCCTGAAACCCTACTGAGCCTAACAGTGATAATATACATACAGTCCGGTCCGTTCGTCTATGAGTATCGCATATCGGGCCTAGGGGCTGGTAACGTCAGACCCCTAATAGCGGTATAAGTCGTGTCGGAGACAAGCCCTGAACATCCTGAGAAACTACTGGAATACTTACCGGTAATTCTCACCTGCCTTGGCCAAGGACTTGGTGTAATGGCTTTCCTAGACACAGCGCGATCTCACCCCCAATACCGGGAGAGACGAATCCCCTGCCGATCCGCTCACTTGCCTCCATGTGGCTCGGGACTGTACACAAAAAAGACCTGTTTGCACGACTCCTTTGAGCCGTGGTAGGGTAGAAATCAAAGCACAGTGGGAACTCACACGAGAAAAATGACGACCTCAGGTCGATGAGCTAACCTGTACACATGTCACCAGGGAACTGCTATCTGACGCTAGGTATAATACCAACTAGCAGGTTCCCGGCGAGTCCTGTCCGGTGTACTCATAACCCAATGAGCACCTATATACATCTTAGGTGATCCAACTTACACACCAGTGGCTTGTGAGGCCGTCTACAGCCCCTCGTCGGGGTCTCGACTGTATACACTAGTTTACTCCGGAGTATCGATGCCCTGTCTCGAAACTCCCACGACTAGGGACCACTATTAAGGATGTGCTTATAGACTACCCAACTCTCACGTATATGATCGCCATCATACTGTTGGTAGTCAAGCAAGATCCTAAGGGCTCTATCAACGTGTAATCGTGATCAATCACCTGAACCTATACACGACTGATAAAGGCAAACCAGATAGCATACTATCATCTCGAGTAAGACTGTGCTACCGGTATAGGTCCTCCTCAATCATTGCAATCACGTACCTGCGATCCAATATTTGACTTTGAGGGCACTATATCCAACAATCTCCCACTTGCACTTAAGGCTAATTATTGCGATGTCGCATACTCACAGCCCGTGTGATACCGAACACCCAACTCCTCTACTAATCAGTTTCACAAAGCCCGTTTATAAAACTCTTGTGTTCGAGAAATAGCCTCAATGAGTGGATCCGCCCTGATGTTTCTTTCTATGTCTCTCTTAATCTCAAATTCACGGAGAAAGCCATCTCCCGAATTGAGTAATACCTTTCTTAGAATATGTCTGGATATCTGATGGGACCTAGTTCATAAATGAACTCCAAATCCAAACTTCTTAGACTGTATCGATAACCGAACCTAATCAGTATCCAGCACCATGCCTCCCACAGTATTCTCTTGGACCACCTGTCCATAATACTGCCCCTCGTCAGAGGAAAAACTATAACTCTGACAATCACTCTATCATCCTTGTCACCTTTGAAGCCTGGAATGATAACCGTCTCCTAAGGAGGCTGCCGTCATCAAATCCGTAGAACATTTACTTATGTTCTAAAACTGCTTCGTTATGTTTCTTCAGGATTGGATTAATATAAACTTATCGCATCTAGTGCAAAAACAACATCTGGTGTGGTACTTGACATCTCATGATTGACTCAATTGCCTAAGCAAGTGATATGCCAATCATGCACATCCCTTTCCCCTTTAGTCTGTAAGAAACCTTTAGAGAGGGTGACTCCATCACTTGCAGGTACACCACCATGCCAGGAGTCATCTATTCTAAAAACTATTAGAATACTGTCAAAGTACCCACATTGGGAAACTACCCAAATCTAGATCTAAAACCATAGATCTAGAAATTAGAATGTCTGATATTATATCCATATCCTGTCTGGAGAAACAACTGTGTGACAACCACAGTACAACCGATCGTAGTATATGAATTTTACTTCCTATTCTGTGTATGTCATCCAAATACTAGGACATCACACCCTACTACCTTCTTAACAGATCCATCCCCTATTCTGATGAAGTCAAACCCATGACTGTCACATCAAAATTAGATGATCTATCTCCGCTATATCTGATCTAGTCTATAAATAGACATAAGCTACTTGCCCACTATGCTTCCGCTGCTCCCACTGACCACAACAACCCTCTGGCAGAATAATATATACGTGCCCTTCTAAAGCTAGTTTAGTACAACGCTATACTTAACCTCCTACCGGGTCTCATAGTCTGGAACAACAGTAGTGTCAAGTCTGGGTAGATAAGAACATCCCTGTCACCGTCCTTGTGGCTACCGGAGTACCTCTCGGGTGTCTGAGGTTACCCACCATATCTGCGGAGTGGCTATTGGAATGTCAAACCTGATTGAATCTGTAGGTCCTATTAAATTTTCCGTAATCGTTTGCGGTTCTTGAATCACATCCAGTTCTACCATACTCCCACTACTGTTTTCTGAAAAAATCCATTTTACTAAAACTGTGGCGAGTCAAGAACAATATCACTATTGATCTTCCAGATGGTAGAAAATCAACCCTCGACATAGCCCGGGCCAACCCACAAACTGCCATTACAGAAACGTGCCCTGAGTTATCCAGAGTCTGGTTTTAAGCATAAGCCGGACAACTCCCCGTACCTTAACATCGTTAAGACATGAACCATTCTATATCTAATATAGAAATTTTGGCACTTATTTAATTGGAACCAGATTCTAATCATGCATCTATCTCCAGTGCATATCAACTTAATGGAGAGAGGCTAATCAGTATTACTCAACTTAGGAATGCATCCAATTATGAGTAACCTGAAAGAGAAACAAGTTTCTCAAAACCATTACTATCAACTGAATACCAATCACAAGAATCTACATCTTCGATCTCTTTGAAGAATCCCGATACTTGCGATATCCGGTTCTCTACTTTATTCTTATACCCACAACTTCTCAAAACTTAGACCTTGTATTTCTGCGAAACACTTTTCTAAAAACTATAGAAGTCATAAGTAAACAGAACATAGTACGAGGACCAACCCCTTTGTCCTGATGGACACTGGACAACATACAATACTCTGAATAAGTCCACTGAGTTGAATAACTCAAAACCTGTGCATCGTAGGTTGAAAACTGTACTTATGGTTAAGAACTACTCCGTTGTTCAATGCTCCTTACCCAATCGCCACTGATATAGGTAAATGTCATCGACATAATATCAAAAGGTTATATCTCACTTTATAAAAATAAACGTACAGATATATCATTTTGAAATTGGTGCACAACAACGGATACTCAAAACCAAATACATGTCGTCCGGAAATAACCCAGGCGATTTCCTCAAATATCACTAATTACAACGAATACCGATATAATGAGGATGATCACCTTATTCCCAATAACTTCCTCCCACTCATCATCTGTAAAACCATACGGATGTGAGAATCATACCTGGTAAATACATACCCTGGAGTAAGTATCTAATCGGGAAAACAGTTTTCCTTTAACAATGCATAGTGTAACTGAAACATGAAAATGTTTCGTAGGGGTATCCTGGTATTCGTAGTAATGCCTCTTCCATAATCCAATTCATGACTATAACCGTATATTTCATTGCCATCTCTCCAAATCCCTTTATTTGTCTTTAGTCGTTACCTTCTGTACACCTTCGTTAGGCTAAATAGTTTTCTTCCTTCACTACCGTTCGGCACCAGCCTATGGTTTGGAAGAAGACTATCCAATAAGTGTAATATGTGTACCCTCCTAAACCAAGGAGTACTAGCAACCTGAGAGAAGGTGATGATAAAAAACAACTGAATAATATCTTATTCTATTTCTCCCGAACTGGGGAAAAAAGCAAAGGTGAAATAGGAGTGGCGATGAAGTACGCGGTTTGGTCGTGAATGATAGCAGTCGCAATTTACTTTGCCCTCTTTCTAATCCCTTTATTTTGTCTTTACATATTACCTTCTGTACACCCTACTTAGGCTAATTGGTTTTCTTCATTCCCTACCTTTCGGCACCTGCCTATGGTTTGGAAGAAGACTATCCAATAAGCGTAATAGGTGTACTCTCCTAAACCAAGGAGCCCTCGCAACCTGAGAGAAGGTGATAATAAAAGACAACTGAATAAATCAATTCTATTTCTCCTGAACCTGGATCCATCCTCGAAGAAGTCCCTTCGAGTTCGTATATAACCATACGATGGATCTATCCAATGGAAGTGGATGTCCGTAGTAATACGGGGTGTTCTGAGAAATGCAAAGGGTAAAAGAAGGAGCGGCAATGACTTATGCAACTCGGACAATCCAAAAGCCAGTATTTTAAGAAGGTTCGGTCCACATGGTCACTGAGTCATAGTCTAGGGTCGGTCAAAGGTCGCTGCCAAAGAGATAGAGAAAAGAAACACTCTACGTGCACTCTAACCTAGATCAGAATGGTTATCACTTTATCTAATCAGGAAACCTCCCACTGTACTGTCAAATTCTCCTCCAAACCTGAAAGAAGAATCAATCGGGATCACCCGAAGAGTAAACCAATTCATCAGTGGGAATCGGGATCCAACTCTCATCGCATGATAACGTGAAGGAATCCACTCATGTTATCACACTCCAGAAGGTATGCGCAAGCTTGGCAAGTTTCAGTTTCTTTAGAAACTCCCGATATGATTTTTGCCCCATGCTCTTATGACCTTGACTTTGGCCAAAATGCCATAAGTCGCATGCCATGTTCTACCCATCATTATCTTGTCAATTTGAACCCATCTGCACATGCCCCTGACTTTGGCCAATCGGCAGAACGACTATCCCAAACCAACTCATCTATCTATGCAACAAATGAATACCCAGCAGCTACCAAACACTATGCCTTGGCTTTGGCCAAAATACATAGCTTGAATACTACTGAATACTCAAAAGAAATGACAGAGAGCTACGGCTGGTTTTTGGCGAAAAACCTTTAACGTAATGAACTTGATCTCGTTGAAGGAACCTGATAGCTTTTTATAAAAATATAGTGGCGAAAACCTTTGCTTAAGAGGTCACTCCCGGTGAAGGGATCTCGGCTCTTTCCTCATGGAATGAGGTGCAGGATATTCCAACTGAATATCGCGATGCAAAGCAACATGTAATTGACTATAGTGAAGTTATTACCTTGACGCAAACTTCTGCCCAAGGGGTCACTCCCGGTGAAGGGATCTCGGCCCTTGCCTCGTCGAATGAGGTGCAGGATATTCCAACCGAATACCACTGTGCAAAACAAAAGAAAACGTCTTTGTAATAACACTTTTTAAAACTGTTCCAACAACATCCAAACAGGTTTGTTTTTCTTTGCATTGATCAAAATCAACGCAGTCCGATCAATTAATCACACCAGAAAAGAACAAAAATAAAATGTACGTATATGCCATCCGCATTCACCACTGGGTCACGTCATCACCCGTTAGGTTACTTAACTAACGACAGAGCGTGGACTGGACTAGCGTGGGTGTAAAACATATAAAACATCTACTAGTATATATACCAATATACAATAATCGCTCCAGGCGTGATAAATGCAACATTACAGAAAGGTAATAAGCATCACATAACAATACAGATAATCTGGGATCCCCGGGTTTCACAGAGCCGCTACTGAAACCCGACGTTCCCCTGGTCGTGTGGATAGCCTGTGCAATGAAACTGTTGGAGATAGTGCCCTCATAGTCAATTATTGGATCGCAGGTACGTGATTGCAATGATTGCGGAGGACCTATCCCGGTAGGACAGTCTTACTCGAGATGATAGTATGCTATCTGGTTTGCCTTTATCAGTCGTGTACATGTTCAGGTGACTGATTGCATGTTACACTTTGATAGAGCCCTTAGGATCTTGCTTTACTACCAACAGTATGATGGCGATCATATACGTGAGAGTTGGGTAGTTTATATGCATATCCTTAATTGTGGTCCCTAGTCGTGGGAGTTTCGAGACAGGGCATCGATACTCCGGAGTAGACTAGTGTGTACAGTCGAGACCCCGACGAGGGGCGGTGGCCGGTCTCACAAGCCACTGGTGTCAGTTGGATCACCTAAGATGTATACAGGTGCTCATTGGGTTATGAGTACACCGGACAGGACTCGCCGGGAATCTGCTAGTTAGTATTATATCTACCGTCAGATAGCAGTTCCCTGGTGACATGTGTACAGGTTAGTTCATCGACCTGAGGTCGTCATTTGTCTCGTGTGAGTTCCCACTGTGCTTTGATTTCTACCCTACCACGGCTCAAAGGAGTCGTGCAAACAGGTAGTTTTTGGGTACAGTCCCGAGCCATATGGAGGCACGTGAGCGGATCGGCAGGGGATTCGTCTCTCCCGGTATTGGGGGCGAGGTCGTGCTGTGTCTAGGAGAGCCATTACACAAAGTCCATGGCCATGGCAGGAGATTTACTGGTAGGTACTCCAGTAGTATCTCAGGGTGTAATTGGGCTTCACTCCGACACGACTTATACTGCTATTGGGGGTCTGACATTACTAGCCCCCTAGGCAGATATGCGATACTCATTGACGAACGGACCGGACTGTATATACATTGTCACTGTTAGGCTCAGTAGGGTTTTTCCGGATGAGTGCGCTCATCGGCATCCCTTGAGGTCAGTCCGTGGGCAGCCGTTACGCATTGCTAGTGCCGCTGACGGTTTGTGGTTAAACCCACTGCCAGGGTACTGACGAGTCATTAGAGTCCCCCACAGACAGTTTCCCAAGTTCGGGCGAAACGTTGTAGAGGCCGTATGGTTTTATGGCAGGGTTCGGAAAATGCACGTGCGTTTACGCACGTGTCGATTTTCGGACAGATGATACTGGTCGGCTTTGGTTTAAGACGGATCCGAGTATTATATTGAGTAGGTATAATATCTTTGTCTCAGTTGCATTTGTATTCGGTCGTAATACAAATGCGGGTATATTTATACAGTTTCGGGGTTATCCTGAAAGTCGTTTCAGGATCACTTTTGGAAGTTGCCAGTTTCCAGTTTTCTATCAGCCGTCTTTTAACATTTGGTTAAAGACGGGTTTATCTTTTCATGAGATGAGTGTGGATTCTTCTAGAAGATTCTAGATGAGGTGACTAGGATTATTGGTGTTGAGTTTTCATTGGTTGCATTTAAGGGTTCATTAATGCATGATGACTAGGTTTGTGAGTCATGCTTTAACCTTAATGCTTTTTGTTTTGATTAAGATCTTTTCATACATGATAAGCTTCATGATGTGGTTACCCCCCCTCCTACGGTCACCCCCCTCACTTTATATAAGGCCGGCCCCCTCCTCTCTCTCTTATGGTTGATGATTTCATTTGTAGAAAAAGATTATGATAGTTTGGGGTGTATGGAATTCACAGCTCATTTCATTCCATCACCCGATTTCCACGGCAACTTCATTAACCGATCGTCCACGGATTTGGACGAAGTGAGACAAAGTCATCTACTCATTCTCTACATCATTCTTGATCGTCTCTTTTAGCAAACTTGACGATCGAGTTGCCTCGAGTCAGAGGCGGGAGCCCGTTTAAAGAACCGATCATGTGGTGCCACCTCGACGAGGAGATCGGAGATCGACGAGATCGGAGCAGCCGCAACGGAGCGTGGGATGATGGTTGAAGAACGAAGGACTCGGATCGTTCGGTATAACCATTCTACACTCTTTACAGTTTGTTAGTTTAGCAATAATGGCAGATCCGGGTTAAAGTATACGATAGCGCCAGTTTAAAAGTTTTTTTTCCGCATTTTGGCGTCTGTAGACTGCCGGGGCGCTAGCGTAGACTTACAGTGGTATCAGAGCCTAACCATTTTGCTATACTAACTTGTGCTAACGCGTTTAAAACATCGATCCGACCGAAAATCGAAAAACACAAAATCCTAGCTCGACAGTTCTGTTAATTTTAAATGGTCTCAAAATCAATTTCTGCATGTCTTAAAAATCCGTGCAGGGAATTCTAAGAACCACGACAAAATTTGGTATTGTGATCGCTCCAACTTGCCGCGGAAATGCGGCCAAACCCCTGGTTTGGCCGCGCATCCGCGGCCACTTGGGGAGTTCATTATCCCAAATTTTTCCAGTGGGTTTTCTGTTAGATTTTGTGATTTTTGGTATATATCGTTTTGGCCCAGGTTTTGTTACTGTTCACCAGTAAGCTGTGGGGCCCACTTTTTGATATTTGGACTTTGGTCGATCGAAATTTAAACACGTTAGTTTACAGTGCTTACATTATATCTCTGACCGGGAATGTCATTTGATCGGTAAACCACGTTTAATTGCTATAGTTCTTTTAGACGGGTTTGCGAACGTGACATTCGCGTTGATGTTCTGTGTTGTGCTGTGATGTTGCGGATTTGTCGTGGTGGATAGCAGTGTGCAATGATAGTACAGTTTGTGTTTATTTGTACATTTGATATTGCGGGGCGAGCGTCCAACTTGTGGACAGCCGTCACTGCTTGTTGTATAATATTCTTTTTGGGGCACGACCAGGTTGCGGTCGATGTACCCATTGTACTATTTTTCATTACTGTACTAGGTTTTGCCCCCCGACGGAGTGCACGGATAGCCGGGTTCGGGAAAGCAACGGGTCCGCATCTCATGGCTTTGAGAGGCAGAGGGGCCCCACTTCAGAATTGGCAGACTATTCGCCGCACTCGTAGGGGGTACAGGTTGACCCAAGGAGGGATGCTCAATTTACCGGATTCCGTGAAGTGCCGGGTGTTCCATTCACTATGCTGTGGGGACTGCCTCGCTTCAGGTTTTGGCGGGTAACTTGCCGCACCCGTAGGGGTCTAGGTTTCATTGCACAGGCTATCCACACGACAGGGGAACGTCGAGTTTCAGCAGCGGCTCTGTGAAACTCGGGGATCCCAGATTATCTGTATTGTTCTGTGATGCTTATTACTTTTCTGTAATGTTGCATACTATCACGCCTGGAGCGATTATTGTATATTGGTTTATATTCTATTAGATGTTGTATATGTTTTACACCCGCGCTAGTCCAGTCCCCGCTCTGTCGTTAGTTAAGTAACCTAACGGGTGATGACGGGACCTAGTGACGAATGCGGATGGCATATACGTACATTTTATTTTCGTTCTTTTCTGGTGTGATTAATTGATGGGACTGCGTTGATTCTGATCAATGCAAAGTAAAACAAACCTGTTTGAGTTGTTGGAACAATTTTAAAAAGATGTTATTACAAAGACGTTTCTTTTTGTTATGCATAGCGGTATTCGGTATGAATATCCAGCACCTCATTCGACGAGGCAAGGGCTGATATCCCTTCACCGGGAAAGACCCCTTGGACAGAAGTTTGCGTCAGGGTAATAACTTTACTATAGTCGATTACATGTTGCTTTGCATAGCGGTATTCAGTGGAATATCCTGCACCTCATTCCACGAGTAAAGAGCCGAGATCCCTTTACCGGGAGTGACCTCTTTAGCAAAAGGTTTTCGCCACTATATTTTAAAAAAAAGCTATCAGGTTCCTTCAGC
This sequence comes from Agapanthus africanus, assembly GCA_030015575.1. NCBI lineage: Eukaryota > Viridiplantae > Streptophyta > Magnoliopsida > Asparagales > Amaryllidaceae > Agapanthus > Agapanthus africanus. The sequence goes on along the minus strand of JASDDO010000022.1, from coordinate 165,320,845 downwards.
GATATCAAGTTCACTACGCTAAAGGTTTTTCGCCAAAAACCAGTCGTAGCCCTCCGTCACTTCTTTTGGGTATTCAGTAGTATTCAAGCTATGCATTTTGACCAACGCCAAGGCATAGTGTTTGGTAGCTGCTGGGTATTCAATTGTTGCATAGATAGATGAGTTAGTTTGGGACAGTCGTTCTGCCGATTGGCTAACGTCAGGGGCATGTGCGGGTGGGTTCAAATTGACAAGATAGTGATGGGTAGAACTTGGCATGTGACTTATGACATTTTGACCAACGCCAAGGTTATAAGAGCATGGGGCAAAAATCATATCGGGAGTTTCTAAAGAAACTGAAACTTGCTAAGTATGCGCATACCTTCTGGAGTATGAGTAACGTAGATGCATTCCATCACGTTATCATGCGATGAGAGTTGGATCCCGATTCCCACTGATGAGTTGGTTTACTCTTCGGGTGATCCCGATTGATTCTTCTTTAGGTTTGGAGGAGAATTTGACAGGACAGTGGGAGGTTTCCGGATTAGATAAAATGATGACCATTCTGATCTAGGTTAGAGTGCACGCAGAGTGTTTCTTTTCTCTCTCTCTCTTTGGCAGCGACCTTTGACCGACCCTAGACTATGACTCAGTGACCAGGTTGACCGAACCTTCTTAAAATACTGGCTTTTGGATTGTCTGAGTTGCATAAGTCATTGCCACTCCTTCTTTTACCCTTTGAATTTCTCAGAACACCCGTATTACTACGGATATCCACTTCCAATGGATAGATCCATCGTATGGTTATATACGAACTCGAAGGGACTTCTTCGAGGATGGATCCAGGTTCAGGAGAAATAGAATTGGTTTATTCAGTTGTCTTTTATTATCACCTTCTTTCAGGTTGCGAGAGCTCCTTGGTTTAGGAGAGTACACCTATTACGCTTATTGGATAGTCTTATTCCAAACCATAGGCTGGTGCCGAAAGGTAGGGAATGAAGAAAACCAATTAGCCTAAGTAGGGTGTGCAGAAGGTAATATGTAAAGACAAAATAAAGGGATTAGAAAGAGGGCAAAGTAAATTGCGACTGATATCATTCATGACCAAAACCGCGTACTTCATCGCCGCTCCTATTTCACCTTTAAAAGAATAAGGTATTATTCAGTTGTCTTTTATCATCACCTTCTCTCAGTTGCGAGAACTCCTTGGTTTAGGAGGGTACACCTATTATGCTTACTGGATAGTCTTCTTCCAAACCATAGGCTGGTGCCGAACGGTAGGGAAGGAAGAAAACCATTTAGCCTAACGATGGTGTACAGAAGGTAACGACTAAAGACAAATAAAGGGATTTGGAGAGATGGCAATAAAATATACGGTTGAAGTCATGAATTGGATTATGGAAGAGGCATTGCTATGAATACCAGGATATCCCTACGAAACATTTTCATGTTTCAGTGCATTGTTAAAAGAAAAACTGTTTTCCCGATTAGACACTTACTCCAAGGGTATGTATTTACCAGGTTTCATTCTCATATCTGTATGGTTTTACAGATGATGAGTGGGAGTAAGATATTGGGAATTAGGTGATTATCCTCATTATATCGGAATTCGTTGTAATTGGTGATATTTGAGGAAATCGCCAGGGTACAGTTTTCAACCTACAACGCACAGGTTTTGAGTTGTTTAACTCAGCGGACTTATACAGAGTATTGTATGTTGTCCAAGTGTCCATCAGGACAAAGGGGTAGGTCCTCGTACTATGTTCTATTTACTTATAACTTCTCTAGTATTTAGACGAGTGTTTCGTAGAAATACAAGGTCTAAGTTTTGAGAAGTTGTAGGTATAAGAATAAAGTAGAGAACCAGATATCACAAGTATCGGGATTCTTCAAAGAGATCGAAGATGTAGATTCTTGTGATTGGTATTCAGATGATAGTGATGGTTTTGAGAAACATGTTTCTCTTTCAGGTTACTCATAATTGGATGGATTCCTAAGTTGAGTAATGCTGATTAGCCTCTTTCCATTAAGTTGATATGCACTGGAGACAGATGCATGGATTGAATATGGTTCCAATTAAATAAGTGCCAAAGTTTCTATATTGGATATAGAATAGTTCGTACCTTAAAAGATATTAAGGTACGGGGAGTTGTCCAGCTTATGATTAAAACCAGACACTGGATAACTCAGGGCACGTTTCTGTAGTGGCTGTTTGTGGGTTGACCCTGGCTATGACGAGGGTTGATATTCTACCATTTGGAAGATCAATAGTGATATTGTTCTTGACTCGCCACAGTTTTAGTAAAAATGGATCTTTTTCAGAAAACAGTAGTGGGAGTATGGTAGAACTGGAAGTGATTCCAGAACCGCGAACGATTACGGAAAATTTAATAGGACCTATACATTCAATCAGGTTTAACATTCCAATAGCCACTCCGCAGGTATGGTAGGTAACCTCAGACGCCCGAGAGGTACTTCGGTAGCCTCAAAGACGGTGACAGGGAGGTTCTTATCTACCAAGACTTGACACTACTGTTGTTCCAGGATATGAGACCCGGTAGGAGGGTTGTCGTAGTCAGTGGGAGCAGCGGAAACATAGTGGGCAAGTAGCTTATATCTATTTATAGACTTGAGCAGTTATAGCGGAGATAGATCATCTAATTTTGATGTGACAGTCATGGGTTTGACTTCAATCAGAATAAGGGATGGATCAGTTAAGAAGGTAGTAGTGTGTGATGTCATGGTATCTGGATGACATACACAGAGTAGGAAGTAAAATTCCTATACTACGATCGGTTGTACTGTGGTCGTCACACAGTTGTTTCTCCAGACAGGATATGGATATAATATTTGACATTCTGGTTTCTAGATCTATGGTTTTAGATCTGGATTTGGGTAGTTTCCCAATGTGGGTACTTTGACAGATATTCTAATGGTTTTTGGAATAGTTGACTCCTAGTATGGTGGTGTACCTGCAGGTGATGGAGTCACCCTCTCTAAAGGTGTCTTACAGACTAAAGGGGAGAGGGATGTGCATGATTGGCAGATCACTTGCTTAGGCAATTGAGTCAATCATGAGATGTCAAGTACCACACCAAATGTTGGTTTTGCACTAGATGCAATAAGTTTGTATTAATCCAATCCTGGAGAAACATAAGGAAGCAGGTTTAGAACATAAGTACATGTTCTACGGATTTGATGACGGCAGCCTCCTTCGGGAGACGGTTATCATTCCAGGCTTCAAAGGTGACATGGTTGACAGAGTGATTGTCAGAGTTATAGTTTTTCCCTCTGACGAAGAGGGACAGTATTATGGACAGGTGGTCCAAGAGGATACTGTGGGTGGCATGGTGCCGGATACTGATTAGGTTCAGTGATCGATACAGTCTAAGATGTTTGGATTTGGAGTTCATTTATGAACGAGGTCCCATCAGATATCCAGACATGTTCTAAGACAGGTATTACTTAATTCGGGAGATGGTTTTCTCCGCGAACTTGATATTAAGAGAGATATAGAAAGATACTTCTAGGCGGATCCACTCACTGAGGCTATTTCTCGAACACAATAGTTTTACAAACGGGCTTTGTGATACTGATTAGTAGAGGAGTTGGATGTTCGGTTTCACACGGGCTGTGAGTAGTCGACATCGCAATATTAGCCTTGAGTGCAAGTGGGAGATTGTTGGAGATAGTGCCCTCATAGTCAATTATTGGATCGCAGGTACGTGATTGCAATGATTGCGGAGGACCTATCCCGGTAGGACAGTCTTACTCGAGATGATAGTATGCTATCTGGTTTGCCTTTATCAGTCGTGTACATGTTCAGGTGACTGATTGCATGTTACACTTTGATAGAGCCCTTAGGATCTTACTTTACTACCAACAGTATGATGGCGATCATATACGTGAGAGTTGGGTAGTTTATATGCATATCCTTAATTGTGGTCCCTAGTCGTGGGAGTTTCGAGACAGGGCATCGATACTCCGGAGTAGACTAGTGTGTACAGTCGAGACCCCGACGAGGGGCGGTGGCCGGTCTCACAAGCCACTGGTGTCAGTTGGATCACCTAAGATGTATACAGGTGCTCATTGGGTTATGAGTACACCGGACAGGACTCGCCGGGAATCTTCTAGTTAGTATTATATCTACCGTCAGATAGCAGTTCCCCGGTGACATGTGTACAGGTTAGTTCATCGACCTGAGGTCGTCATTTGTCTCGTGTGAGTTCCCACTGTGCTTTGATTTCTACCCTACCACGGCTCAAAGGAGTCGTGCAAACAGGTAGTTTTTGGGTACAGTCCCGAGCCATATGGAGGCACGTGAGCGGATCGGCAGGGGATTCGTCTCTCCCGGTATTGGGGGCGAGGTCGTGCTGTGTCTAGGAGAGCCATTACACAAAGTCCATGGCCATGGCAGGAGATTTACTGGTAGGTACTCCAGTAGTATCTCAGGGTGTAATTGGGCTTCACTCCGACACGACTTATACTGCTATTGGGGGTCTGACGTTACTAGCCTCCTAGGCAGATATGCGATACTCATTGACGAACGGACCGGACTGTATATACATTGTCACTGTTAGGCTCAGTAGGATTTTTCCGGATGAGTGCGCTCATCGGCATCCCTTGAGGTCAGTCCGTGGGCAGCCGTTACGCATTGCTAGTGCCGCTGATGGTTTGTGGTTAAACCCACTGCCAGGGTACTGACGAGTCATTAGAGTCCCCCACAGACAGTTTCCTAAGTTCGGGCGAAACGTTGTAGAGGCCGTATGGTTTTATGGCAGGGTTCGGAAAATGCACGTGCGTTTACGCACGTGTCGATTTTCGGACAGATGATACTGGTCGGCTTTGGTTTAAGCCGGATCCGAGTATTATATTGAGTAGGTATAATATCTTTGTCTCAGTTGCATTTGTATTCGGTCGTAATACAAATGCGGGTATATTTATACAGTTTCGGGGTTATCCTGAAAGTCGTTTCAGGATCACTTTTGGAAGTTGCCAGTTTCCAGTTTTCTATCAGCCGTCTTTTAACATTTGGTTAAAGACGGGTTTATCTTTTCTTGAGATGAGTGTGGATTCTTCTAGAAGATTCTAGATGAGGTGACTAGGATTATTGGTGTTGAGTTTTCATTGGTTGCATTTAAGGGTTCATTAATGCATGATGACTAGGTTTGTGAGTCATGCTTTAACCTTAATGCTTTTTGTTTTGATTAAGATCTTTTCATACATGATAAGCTTCATGATGTGGTTACCCCCCTCCTACGGTCACCCCCCTCTCTTTATATAAGGCCGACCCCCTCCTCTCTCTCTTATGGTTGATGATTTCATTTGTAGAAAAAGATTATGATAGTTTGGGGTGTATGGAATTCACAGCTCATTTCATTCCATCACCCGATTTCCACGGCAACTTCATTAACCGATCGTCCATGGATTTGGACGAAGTGAGACAAAGTCATCTACTCATTCTCTACATCATTCTTGATCGTCTCTTTTAGCAAACTTGACGATCGAGTTGCCTCGAGTCAGAGGCGGGAGCCCGTTTAAAGAACCGATCATGTGGTGCCACCTCGACGAGGAGATCGGAGATCGACGAGATCGGAGCAGCCGCAACGGAGCGTGGGATGATGGTTGAAGAACGAAGGACTCGGATCGTTCGGTATAACCATTCTACACTCTTTACAGTTTGTTAGTTTAGCAATAATGGCAGATCCGGGTTAAAGTATACGATAGCGCCAGTTTAAAAGTTTTGTTCCGCATTTTGGCGTCTGTAGACTGCCGGGGCGCTAGCGTAGACTTACAGAAACCTAGGCCCCTACGGGTGCGGCAAGTTACCCGCCAAAACCTGAAGCAAGCCAGCCCCCTACAGCAAAGTGAATGGACCATCCTGAACTTCACGGAATCCGGTAACTTGGGCACCCCTCCTTGGGTCAACCTGTACCCCTACGAGTGCGGCGAATAGTCTGCCAATTCTAGAGTGAGGCCCCTCTGCCTCTCAAAGCCATGAGATGCGGACCCGTTGCCCTCCAGAACCCGGCTATCCGTGCACTCCGTCGCGGGGTAAAACCTAGTACATAAATGAAAAATATGTACAACGGGTACGTCGACCTCAGCCCGGTCGTGCCACAAATAAATATTATATAAAAAGGCAGTGACGGCAGTCCACATGTTGGACGCTCGCCCCGCAATATCAAATGTACAAATAAATCCAAACTACACTACCATTGCACACTGCTATCCACCACGACAAATCCGCAACATCACAGCACACCACAGAACATCAACGCGAATGTCATGTTCGCAAATCCGTCTAAAAGTGGTATAGCAATTAGACGCAATTTACCGCTCGAATGACATTCACGGTCGGAGATATAATGTAAGTACTGTAAACTAACACATTTAAATTTCGATCGACAAAACTTCCCGAAGTGGGCCCCACGTACATCTGCAGTACAGTAACAAAATCTGGGACCAAAAGAAATATTCCAGCAACCACAATTTTACTTGAAGAACCAACTGTAGAAAAATGGTTTACTGTAGCTCTAAACGGCGGCGGAACCGCGGCCAAACTAGGGTTTGCGCGGCGGTTCCGCGGCGCTTTGGAAGCTTCAGATGACCAAATTTCACCAGAATTCTTAAAAAAGCCTGCACGATTTTCTGAGATGCTCAAAATGATTTTTAGACCTGTTTCAAAAATCGACAGAAACCTTACACAGAAAAATTGCAGTTTTCGAAATTCCGTTCGATCGATGTTTTAAACGCGTTAGCACAAGTTAGTAAAGCTTAATGGCGTGGCTCTGATACCATGTAAGTCTACGGTAGCGCCCCAGCCATCTTTCAGACTCCAAATGCGGAACAAAAACTTTTAAAACTGGCGCTATCGCATACTATAACCCGGATCTGCCATTAACGCTAAACTAACAAATTACAAAGAGGGTAGAAAGGTTATACCGAACGATCCGAGTCCTTCGTTCTTTAACCATCATCCCACGCTCCGTTGCGGCTGCTCCGATCTCCTGGCTCCTCGTTGAGGTGGCACCACATCTACGGATCTTTAAACGGGCTCCCGCCTCTATACCGAGGCAACTCGGTCATCAAGTCTGCTAAAAGAGATGACCAAGATTGATGTAGAGAATGAGTAGAACACTTTGTCTCGCTTCATCCAAAGCCATGGATGAACAGTTAATGAAGTTGCCTTTTTAATCGGGTAAATAAGCATATATCTTTTCATGAACCAAAACTATCATCTTTTTAATCAACAAGTGAGAGAGTGTGAGAAGAGGAGGGGAGGGGCCGGCCACATATAGAGGAGGGGGTGAGTGTAGGAGCAAGGGTTGGTGACCATAAAGGAAAAGATCAAGAGAAAAAATCCAAGGCAAAACAAAACCACATTAATGCAAATGGTGACTCAATTAACCTAGTCATCCATTCATTAATGCATACAATGAATCATAAACCTAGTCACCACTTCTAGAACCTTCCACACTCATGACTCACCTCATGACTCATCCAAAAGAAGAAAAGATAAATCCGCATTAAACCGAATATTTAAGACGGGTGATAGAAAACTGGCAACTTCCAAAAGCGATCCCGAAACGAATTTCTGGATAACCCCGTAACTGTATAAATATACACACATTTGTTTTACGACCGAATACAAATACAACTGAGACAAAGATATTATATCTACAAAGTATAATACATGGATCCGGCTTAAACCAAAGCCCACCAGTATTATCTGCCCGAAATATGACACGTGCGTAAACGCACGTGCATTTTCCGAACCCTGCCATAAAACCATACAGCCTCTACAACGTTTCGTCCGAACTTGGGAAACTATCTGTGGGGGACTCTAATGACTCGTCAGTACCCTAGAAGTGGGTTTAACACAAGCACGTCAGCGGCACTAGTAGTGCGTAACAGCTGCCCATGTACTGACCTCAAGGGTAGCCGATGAGCGAACTCATCCTGAAACCCTACTGAGCCTAACAGTGACAATATACATACAGTCTGGTCCGTTCGTCTATGAGTATCGCATATCGGGCCTAGGGGGCTGGTAACGTTAGACCCCCAATAGCGGTATAAGTCGTGTCGGAGACAAGCCCTGAACACCCTGAGAAACTACTGGAATTCTTACCAGTAATTCTCACCTGCCTTGGCCAAGGACTTGGTGTAATGGCTTTCCTAGACACAGCGCGATCTCACCCCCAATACCGGGAGAGACGAATCCCCTGCCGATCCGCTCACTTGCCTCCATGTGGCTCGGGACTGTACCCAAAAAAGACCTGTTTGCACGACTCCTTTGAGCCGTGGTAGGGTAGAAATGAAAGCACAGTGGGAACTCACACGAGACAAATGACAACCACAGGTCGATGAACTAACCTGTACACATGTTACCAGGGAACTGCTATCTGACGCTAGTTATAATACCAACTAGCAGGTTCCCGACGAGTCCTGTTCGGTGTACTCATAACCCAATGAGCACCTGTATACATCTTAGGTGATCCAACTTACACCAGTGGCTTGTGAGACCGGCCACCGCCCCTCGTCGGGGTCTCGACTGTATACACTAGTCTACTCCGGAGTATCGATGCCCTGTCTCGAAACTCCCATGACTAGCGACCACTATTAAGGATGTGCTTATAGACTACCCAACTCTCACGTATATGATCGCCATCATACTGTTGGTAGTCAAGCAAGATCCTAAGGGTTCTATCAACGTGTAATCGTGATCAGTCACCTGAACCTATACAGGACTGATAAAGGCAAACCAGATAGCATACTATCATCTCGAGTAAGACTGTGCTACCGGTATAGGTCCTCCTCAATCATTGCAATCACATACCTGCAATCCAATAATTGACTTTGAGGGCACTATATCCAACACTTTTCTCACTTGATTTGTGCATATTGTATATATGTGATATATATTAGTATACAAGTTTTTGTGTCATGCTTGATGATACATGCAACTTGGGTGTATGTGAGACTTACACCATGCTAGTTGTGATCTAGGGTTTTTTAATTATTTAAGTAATTCAAAATTATGGGATATTTAGTCATGGCTAGAAGCTTGGAGAAGCTTGCTTAACCATTGACTAAGTCCACAACTTTTGTTTTACTAAAGATATTTATAAACACAACCATTATAATTAGCCATGGTTTAGTCTCTACAAGGGTTAAGTATATAATACTAACTCACCCATAGTTGCCATTCTTAACTTGGATTTTTCCATGAGTGCTTTCTTCATCTCCTTCCTTAAGCTCACTAGCATTTGGGGAGGTGATGAAAATGAGTGAGAAAATTATTTCTAAAATGAGTAAAATTCCTACTTCATCATCCTTTACTTCTAGCCATTTAGTATAGAGTGTTTGCTTCACTAATTCCACAATTAGTGCAGGGGTAGCTTGGGTTAGTGTCTCCTCGACGTAGATCATCTTCGGCCTCGATGACTTTCAGCAAGATTGTTCCGTTAATCTTGTGGAGCCTTTCTAGAGTCCGGGATTTCACTACTTGCAGTGAAGGGACTACTACACGGAGCAAAAGAAGTGAAGGACCAGTCTACAAAGGTTGTATTCCTCATTCACTAAGATGTAAAGTTGTTTACATATGTTTTCATCGGATTTTCTAGTAAAGATTCTAGAGTTAGGGTTAGCTAGAATGGCAAATTTTTTAAATTGGAATGGACGATGCCTCCCGAAACCTTACTGCCGTGCTAGACAACCCTGCAGTAGTATCAGAGATATGCTAGAAAATTAGACGATGTTTGTTAGATTACGAAACCGAAACGACTCTGAAACTTTAAACATTGCAACCCAGTTTCTGTCGAATTTAAAAAGTCTTCAAAATTTTTTTAAAACAATTGCAGAATGTTGTATGTGATATGACATGAACACAGAAGAAAATTGAGCCCTTTTGCTCGGTTGCCGGCCAAACATTGCAAAAATCCGAGGTGGCCGGTTGGTTTGTGGAGTTTTGGCCTCAATTTTTTCCTGTGTTCCAGTCACTGGGTTTTGGTGTTTCAGGTATTTCTTGTTTTTGCTAAGTTTGCATGTGATGTGGTCTTACTGTATAGGTAATTCGGAGTGTTTCGTATTCGTAATTGTAACATGTTTCGGGTATTCGCATGTTGTCTAGGCGAAGTTAAAAAGTTCGAACGAATGTCAAAAACTTATTTTTCCAAGTTTAACGTATTCGGAAAATCATGCAAGTAATTCTGTGAACCCTCTAGAAGAATGAAACCCTAACTCGACATAATGACTATGGAACCACTTTCGAACCTTAGGATTTGCGGCAGTTCCGCGGTGCCATTAATGAGGCTTGGGTCTGCCCTTCTACGGTTGGTCCATAGGTACTGTGGCATGTTCTGGGTATTATTAAACTGTGCTCAAGTGTTGAGTAGTTAGGGAATTGTGGGACTATGATGAATCAATCGAAAAGTTTATCGTCGTCCGGGTATCATGTGATGGGATGTAATATTTGGAATCCAAACTAATTTGAATTTTTTAAATCTAGCAATTTAGTCTCATTTGATCGGTTGCCACGGGATTTTGATGTGATAAAAATTCCTTCGCAATCACGTAGCATACGCAGATACTCGCCGGATAACCTTATTAGATAGCCATACCCCATAGCCCCGACCAAGTGACTGTAAGAGAACCCCGTTGCCAAAAGCATCCGTCCGGGTGCTCGCAGCTGCGGTGTTCCATCTAAGTGCACTTCGTCGATAGTATCGGGGGTGCGGCCGTTTACTAAAGTTTCCGACGAGCATTCGATCAGGATGTCGGGAATCTTGTTGAATTGCCCGACTTGATATTGAAAAGTGTTTTCGATATAGAGACTAAAATACGGGGTTTATAATTGTTAGGCATGCGATATCTAAGGAATTCATTTGGGTGGGCATGAAATCCAAAGTATGTGCTACATTGGGTTTATGATGTCTAAGGTGGTTGCGGATTCCAATTGTTGTAGTTTTTCACTTTCTTTTCTGCAACCGTAAGTGTGATATGTGGTGTATCGCCGGTTTCGTTGCTATATGTCAACGAAAATTGGGATACGCATATTTAATTATGTTGATGACATGTGATGTTATGTGTTGCTGGGATATATTATATTGGATCATCGTGTTTAAATAGCCGTGGGTTTTTATATGAGATGAGAGTTTTTCATTTTCATTCATGTAAAAGTGGTATATAATATTCTTTTATTCGGGCACTTCCGGGTTGAGGAAGATGTCACCTTTGATATATATTATTTATTTTTCCGCATTAGGATAGACCCAAGGAGGGGAGCATAAGTGACCGGGTTCTAGAGTCCAGTGGGAGACCATCTCGAGGCGTCGAGTCTGGGTCTCCTAACTCTAGAATTGGTAGGGTTGCTTGCCGCTCTCGTAGGGGTCTTGGGATGTGGGTTTGGCTTTTCATCATGATCGTGGAATCCGTGTTTTATACTGACTTAATTTAAAACCCAGAAATCCTAGTATATCCAATATTTCATATGTTGATTTCTGCTGTGATATTATGTGATGTAACCACTTTATATGATGAGATAGATACTGTATATAGTATATGCGATATATTATATAGACGTTGCTTATATTTTTCACCTGCACCAGCCCTGCCCCGCTCTGCCGTTAGTTACCTAACCTAATGGTGCATGACGGGACATCAAGGTGAATGCGGATGGCATAAGCATACGTTTTATTTATCTGTGATGCTTAGGTAACTTAAATGATGGGACTTCATTAATGAGATTAATGAAAGAAAATAAACCTAAAGATGTTGTGGAATCGAATTTTCAAAAACAGGTAGCTCTAGTTGTTGCTTTGCATAGCGGTATTCTTTGTAGAATATCCAGCACCTTATTCGATAAGGAAAGAGCCGAGATCCCTTCACTGGGAGCGACCTCTTTAGCAATAACTGGCAGATGCTACAACCCTCGGATTTGTTTTTTAATTGCTTTTCTAGTTCTTTCTTTTCATAGTGGTATTGTGAATATCCTGCACCTCATTCGACGAGGAAAGTGCCGAGATCTCTTCACCGGGAGTGTCCTCTTTAGCGAAACTATCAAAAGCCTAAAAAACACTCCATTTGTAAATCATTTGATTCTACAACGATATCAAGTTCATTAAGCAAAAGGTTTTCTTAAAAACCTGTCGTAGCCCTCTATCATTTCAGATAAGTACTTCATAGTATTCGTGCTACGTTTGTTGGCTTTTGTCAAGGCTTAGTGTGCGGTAGCTATTTATACTTATTTGCAAAAGCATATGATGCGATTGAGTTAGGGTAGTCGTGTGACTTTGTTGGCTTTCGTCAAGAGTCGTGCGGGTGGGTTTAATTCAATCATAATGTACGGGTTGAACTTGACTAGCAGCTTATGGTTTGTTGGCTTTCTCAAGGTCATAGGATGCTAGGGGCAAAATTATCGGGAATTTCAAGTGTTGAAATTTGCAATGAGATTGCATGCCTTCTATGAGATAGTTGGATCCCGACACCCACTGCGAGTGATAATTACTCCTGGAAGATTTTTGCACTTTACAATTGGCCAATCAAGTAGGTGTCTAGAAAGGTGTTAACGGGGTTACACCCCTAGGAAAACGAGGTTTATTTTAATTAGGTCCGTGCGAAAGCACGGGAAACCTCCCTCAAAGTACCGTCACTATCCTGGATGAAAGAATGGCGAACTTGTAGGGTGTAATTAATCTCGGCTAGTCTTTCCTTTTAGGGTTTGAAGGAAGATTTGATAAAAATAGTGGGAGCCATCCTGATTAGATAAACATAATAACCAATCTAATCTTGCAAGAGCATACACTGAGTGTTTTCTTCTCTCTCTCTCCAAGTAGTGACCATGTCACGCCTTAATTAAGATAATAATATAGATGTATTGACCGAACCCGCTTGTTATATTGAGCTAGGGAACGTTGATCCCGCTCCAACTTATAATTGTTATAAGACCGAGCATGAAATAGGGGATTACCAGGATTCCCGTGCCGCCCAAACGAAGAAAGTGCATGATGATGCATCTTCTTCGGGTGTGTTCATTACCGAGAACTATTTCTCAGTATCCTCTACGTCCTGGGTATGAGATACCGGATCAGGATCCCACATATGTAATCTGTTACATGGGTTACAGATAGGTAGAGAACTGAGAATGGGTGATAAGTTTTAAGAGTTAGAAACAGTGCAGTCAAGATGTTGGCAGTTATCACCCTGTATTACCAAATACATTGATTCTGAACGAATGTTATTAGATACCGAACCTGATATCAGTCTCTTTATTAAGTAAAGAAGAATATAATTTTGTATTGTTGGATAATGTTTTGAACATTTCCTACATCAAGATTTGATCGGTTCAGACGCGTTATCTAATGGCATATACGTTCTAAATCAAACTACAGTTCTTAACGTATAGAACACACACAAAAGGAAGAGTTCAGAAATGAATGAGTCCTTCTTGAGGCAGTGTAGACTAGGTCATATCAATGCAACCCGACTAGCTAAGTTACATTAAGATACATATTTAAATCAGTTTGAATTTACATCTTGTGAAACTTGCCAGTCATGTCACAAAGATAAAATGACCATAGCTCCGTTTACTGGAAACATAGAAAGAGTTAGTGAACTCTTGGGATTGATACATGATGATGTATGTAAGTCCCCTGTCTACACATGCCAGGAGCGGTTCTTTGTACTTCATTACATTCACTGATGATCTCTCAAGATTCAGACATATGTTCCTGTTGAAACAAAAGTCTGAAGCTTTTGAGTTTAATGAATATAAGTCAGAAGTCGAGAAACAAAACGGGTATAAGTATTATGTCCTTTGATGTGATCAGGGAGGAGAATACTTGTGCATGCAATTCTTGGACTATTCTAAAGGAGAATAAGATTCTCTCTCAGCATTACTCCTCCGTATACACTACAACACAACGGTGTATCGGGGCGGAGCAATTGCATCCTATTAGATATGGTGCGCTCTATGATGAGTACTACTGAGTTGCCTATTTTCTTTAGGGATTATGCACTTGAGATGTTACATACCTATTGAAAAGAGTTCCAACTAAATCAGGTTCCTATCATTCCATATGAGATATGGTATGGGAAGAGCCCATGTCTTAAGTAAGTTAAGATTTAGGGCTGTCCGGCCTATGTCTAAAAGCAAAATCCGGACAAGCTCGAGGCAAGGTCAGTTCTGTGGAATTTTGTTGGATATCCCAAGCATTCGAAAGGGAATATCTTCTACCGCACCGAGGAACAAAATGTGTTTTATTTCTCAGCATGCCACCTTTTTAGAAAAGGAATTTTTTGTGGAAGAAATTAGTGGTCATGAGGTAGAACTCGAATAAGTTCCAGCTATACAAACTACAGCTGATGATTTGGTAGAATCGGAGGATTCAATAGCTCCCGACGAACCTCAGCCTCTCCGCCGATCTGGTAGGGTTCCTCATCCGCCTGAGAGATACTTCGGTTTTCTCAATTAAAGTGGGAGCAAGGATTGCATCATGAGATGATGACCCAACTAAGTTTCGAGCAGGCCATCAAGAGTGGTGACTCTGTATGAATGGATGGATGCTAAGCAATCTTGTTAGTTATACGTATGCCTTAGAGGCCATTACTGTACATACGATGTATATTGTAGTGGATACTTAGACATATATATGGAAGACTTTCTTGCTCGACATGATAGTATGCTATCTGGTTGCTCTTTATCTTAACATGTACGCTGGTTGTCTCTATGTTACATATTGATAAAGCCCTTAGGATGAGTACTTGACTACCAGGATTATGATGTAGATCATACTAGTGGGGACAGTGCAGTCGCTAAGTAAATCCTTCAAATGTTCCTAGTTATGGGTGTATCGAGACAGGGCATCGATATACCAGAGTAGACTAGCGTATAGCTTCTCGACCCATGTAGATGGGCGATGGATGATCCCATATCCATTGGTGTTTGACATCAGAGACAGTATACAGGTGCTCAGTAGAGACTGGGTACACTGAACGGACTTGCCGAGAACTCCCATATGGTATTATACCTAACATCAGATGGCAGTTCTCTGGTGACACTGGTACTGGTTAGTCTGTAGACCCGAGATCGTCATAGAGTCTTGTGTGATTCCCACCGTGCTTTGATTTCCACCTTACCACGTTCAAGAGAACGTGCAAAATGGTGGCTTTTGGGTACAGTCCCGAGTCACATGGAGGCAATGAGCGATAGGAGGGGTTTCGCCTCTCCCGATATTGGGAGTTGATGTGGCGCTGTGCTCGATTGGCTATAACAGGAAGTCCTTGGCCAAGGCTGGTTCAAAGATATACTGGTAAGTGTTATCAGTAGTTTCTCGACCCGTTATGAGCCTCATATCAACACGACTTATCGAGTTACTGGGGTCTGACGTTTACCACCCCTAGGTGAGATACGCGACATATCAGACAAAGAGACCGGACTGTACAGTAGTGTTACTGATTGGACTCGCAGGAGTGTGAGCAGGCTTGCTTGTTGATCTTCTGATTGCTCAATACCCGGGTGACCATTATGTTTAGCAGACCGCTTGCGGCTTGTGGGTGTTTGATATGATCATCACTTGCTGCCGGCGTATTGACGAGTCTTTAGAGTCCTACACAGGGGTTTCCTGGCTCAAGCGAAACGGAGTAGGAGCACATATGTGATATGTGCGGGACCGAGATTGATACGATATGAGATACCATATTCTATTCTCACGATATGAGATATCGGTCAGTTATATATGATATAGCCGGGTTATCGGATCAAGTGTTGATTCGATAAGTTGATTCATATGATATTAGTCGGTTATAGGTGATATAGACGGATTATTAAATAAAGAGTTGATTTGATAATCTAATATATAATTATATATTTGATATATTACATTACATTAACTAGTATTAGCTCACTTATGATTTCTTTTCTCACTTTGGATACATTGATATATAAGTGATATATGTTAAATGTATCATGCTAGGTTACAAATGCAACTAGGGTTTATGAGACTTGAACCATACTAGGGTTAGATTAGGGTTTATATTTATTATTAAGGAAATTCAAAAATAGTGGAATTAGTCATGGTTGATATTTTGCAAGAAGCTTGTAGGCTTCTTTGACTTTGTCCACACTTTTTGTCTACCTTAAGATATTTGTTAACCTAGCTTTAACCCTAGCTCATAGTTAAGTCTCTACAAGGGTTAAGCATGCCATTCTTAACCCTTGGTTGTATTTTTAACCTCAACAATAATTCATTCTCTCTTGATAATTCTTCATTTTCTTCATGAGCTCAAAAAGAAAAGAGTTTTCTAGGTTTTGAGTTTGTGATGAAAACTTATGAGAATATGAAATCTAATGTGAGCAAAATTCCTACTTCATCATCTTATATTACTTGCCATTTAGTATAGGGTGTTTGCTTCACTAATTCAATAATTAGTGAAGAGATAGCTTGGGTTAGTGTCTCCTCGACGTAGATCATCTTCGGCCTCGAAGACTTCGAAGCAAGCATGTTCGTTTTTTCATCGGAGCCTCTCTAGAGTCCGGGACTTCTTGATCGCAGCGAAGGGACTACTACATGGAGCTATTGAAGTGAAGGACCGGTCTACAAAGGTTGTATTCCTTGCTTACTTAGGATGTAAAGTGTTTACATATGTTATTCCGTCGATTTCTAGTTAACGATTCTAGGGTTAGGGTTAGCTAGAACGGCAAAATTTTGAATTTGGCATGAACGATGCCTCCCGAAACCTTGCTTCCATCCAAGGGAACCCTGCAGTGGTATCAGAGCCATGCAAGAAATTTATACGGATTTTGTTAAGATTATAAAACCGAAATACTCCGAAACTTGAAACGGAAAATTGATGTTTCTGTCGATTTTAAAAGTTGTTAAAAAACTTTTTAAACAAGTACAGAGTGATGTATGAGATATATCATGAAGACAGTCAAAATTTTAGGGCATTCTGGAAAAAAGTGGCCGGCCATGACATGTTTGATCTTGGCCAAATCCGAGCCCCCCCCCCCCGAAAAATTTTATGTGTTCCGGTGACTTGGTTTGGATGTTTCAGGTGTTGTTTGTTTTTGCTAATTTTGCATGTGATGTAATCTTACACCATAAGCAATTCGGAGTGTTTCGTATTCATAGTTTTAACAATGTTTCGGGTTGTTCACATATTCTCTAGGCGAAGTTAAAAAGTTCGATCGAATGTCAAAAACCCATTTTCCCAAATTTAACGTATTCGGAAAAACATGCAAGTAATCCTATGAACTCTTTAGAAGAATGAAACCCTAACTCGACTTTTTGGATTGCGGAACCGCGGTCAAACCCTAGGATTTGCCGTGGTTCCGTGGCGACATGAGTAAGGTTTGGGTTTGCCCTTCTATGGCTGGTGCATAGGTATTGTGGCATATTCTAGGTATTATTGAACTATGCTCAAGTGTTGAGCTGTCGGGAAATTGTGGGACTTTGATGAATCGATCGAAAAGTTTAACGTCGTCCGGATATTAT
Organism: Agapanthus africanus; assembly: GCA_030015575.1. Taxonomy (NCBI): domain Eukaryota; kingdom Viridiplantae; phylum Streptophyta; class Magnoliopsida; order Asparagales; family Amaryllidaceae; genus Agapanthus; species Agapanthus africanus. The sequence continues at coordinate 165,303,371 of JASDDO010000022.1, read as the reverse complement.
GTGATGGGATACAATACTTGGAATAAAAACTAATTTGAATGTTATAAATCTAGCAATTTAGTCTCATTTGATCGGTTGCCACGGGATTTTGATATGATCAAAAGTTTGTCGCAATCACGTAGTGTACGCGGATACTCACTGGGTAACATTATTAGATAGCCACACCCCATAGCCCCGACCAAGTGACTGTAGGAGAACCCCGTAGCCAAAAGCATCCGTTCGGGTGCTCGCGGTAGCGGTGTTCCGCCTTAGTGCACTTCGTCGATGGCATTGGGGGGTGCGGCCATCTACTAAAATTTCCGACGAGCATTCGATCAGTATGTCGGGAATCTTGTTGAATTGCCCGACTAGATATTAAATGGCTAATATAGTAGAGGATGATGAAGTAGGAAATGGGCTCACTTTAGATTTGTTTTTCTCACAATATTTTCTCACCTTGAGAAAAGCTAGCAAGCTTTCTCAATGAAGAAGAAGATAAAGAATGAAGATGAGAAATGAAACTCATGAGGTGAGAATAGCAACCATGGGTGAGTTAATGTCATACACTAACTCATGTAGAGAATAAACCATGGCTAATCAATAATGGTTAGGTTAATAATATCTACAAGTAAAACATAATTAGTGGACTTGGTCAATGGTTCCACAAGCTTCTACAAGTTTCAACCATGTAACTAATTTCCATCTAATTTGGTTTACTTTAAATAAATAAAAATCTTACATTATATTAAGCATGGTGTGAGTCTCATACACCCATGTTGCATGTGGCATCAAGCATGACACAAAATAGTGTACATTAATATATATTACATATATACCAAGTATACACTTATGAGAAAAAGAAATGTTTAAGTGAGCTAATATTAGTTAATGTAAATTAATATATCACATATATAATTATACATTAAATTATCAAATCAACACTTGATTTAATAATCCGGCTATATCACATACAACCAGCTAATATCAAATGTAATAATCTATCGAATCAACACATGACCCGATAACCCGTCTATATCACATATAACCGACCGATATCACATATCGCGAGAATAGAATGCGGTATCACATACGCGCATTAATCTCGGTCCCGCACATATCACATATATGCTCCTACTTCATTTCTCATGAACCAGGAAACTTCTGTGTAGACTCTAAAGACTCGTCAATATGCCAGCAGTAGGTGATGATCATATCAAACACCCACAAGCCGCAAACGGTCTACTAAACGTAACGGTCATCCGGGTATTGTGCGATCAGAAGATCAAAAAGCTAGCCTGCTCATACTCCTGCGAACCCAATCAAGTAACACTACCGTACAGTCCGGTCTCTTCGTCTGGTATGTCGTATATCTCAGCCTGGGGGTGGTAAACGTCAGACCCCAATAGCACGGATAAGTCATGCCGATGCAAGGTCCATAACAATTCGAGAAACTACTGATAACACTTACCAGTAAATCTCAGCAACCTTGTCCAGGGATTTCATGTTATGGCCAATCGAGCATAGCGCAACATCAACCCCCAATACCGGGGGAGACGAAATCCCCTCCTATCGCTCATTGCCTCCATGTGACTCGGGACTGTACCCAAAAACCACCGATTTGCACATTCTTTTGAACGTTGTAAGGTGGAAATCAAAGCACAGTGGGAATCACATAAGACTCTATGACGATCTCGGGTCGACAGACTAACCTGTACCAGAGTCACCAGAGAACTGCCATCTGACATGAGGTATAATACCATCTATGAGTTCTCGTCGAGTCCGTCCAGTGTACCCAGTCTCCACTGAGCACCCATATATCATCTCTGATATCAAACACCAATGGATATGGGATCATCCATCGCCCATCTACATGGGTCGAGAAGGTATACGCTAGTTGATTGATCTTATTCTCAGTTTGTGTAAATCGAATCAAATAGTCCCCGGCAACGGCGCCATTTGATTGTTATAAATTCTTGTTGTGTAAATCGAATCAAATAGTCCCCGGCAACGGCGCCATTTGATTGAAAAGAATTCTTGATGTGTAGTATGAAAAATTGTAAAGAAATCACAACCAAAAATTATTTGACCGCAATCAACTATGGTGTCGGATGTAGATTGTAAGTGAGTGCGGATCGTCCACAGGGACAGTGTAATCGTTCGTCTTTTGAATTAGATGAGTCGAAACTTTAATGAAAAGAAAACAAAACAATTCATGATTTGAAATTGAAGTTCAAGAATTAGAAAAATCTAGATCTAATAACAAGAAGAAGATAGAATCAAGAATTGATAGTTTGTTGATTTTTCCAAACCAAATATCAAGAATCGAAATGAGGCTCGTATGAATCGATCGGATCTATAGATGTGATGTAATCTTATAATTGCATATTCTTATCCTTCGATGAATTGATACTAGATCGATGATGATCGACGAGAATTAGGGATTTCTTGTCAAACTAGGGTTTCATCTTATCCCTTGTTCCTTCGTCGATATCATTCACATTCTAGCCTCTAGTAATTTCAAGAAACGATTGTAGATCCCTAATTTCGAGCGATCATCATCAAGAAAGCATCGCAACGAAACTAGGTCATCGATTCTTGAACTTGCTAGGGTTTACAAAACTAATAGGACTTAAAAATCGTTTTAAAGATTTGTTACATCATCATTCTATTGATCGTCTCGACTCCTTGACGAGCGGAGTTTTACTCAAACATCACAACAAGAACAACAATTACAAATTGAGATCTAATCATGATACAAGACATTAAAGAAAGCAAGATTCAAGAATTTCACCTTTTATTTATATCAACAATTTCGTTATATTCGCTCAAGAACTACAAGAGGAAGCACTTGATCGTCGATTTGGCTTCGCTCGTCTCCGTGAGTCGCGGATCGGCTTGGATCACTTGCCCGATTGAAGATCGGCTCGGCCCCTAAAAGGCTGAAGGCTTCTCGCTTGATTGGTACTCAAGATCTTGAATTTGGAGTGGAATTAGGGTTAGGGTTTCGCACAAGTCTTGTCACTAGACTTGTGGAAGAAGATGAAGAATTGAAGAAAAGAATGAGGAACTAATGAACTATTGATGAATAACTACAACCCTTAGATCTAGGTTCCTATTTATAGCCATCTAAACCCTAGATCTAGGATTTCAAATTCTAAGTTTCCCTCCTAAAGTTTGTTGAGGAAATTTGAATTTCCCTCCAAAAGTTAGTTAGAGGAGAAGCTTCTAGATGTGATTAGTTAGGAGGGAGCTTCTAGAAGAGGTTAGTTAGGAGCTTAATTATGTTTAGCCTTACTTAATGATCTTTGCTGATCTGGTAGTAGCTTCTAGGTCCTTCTGGAACTTGACATATCAGAAATGACTGTGGGCCTTTAGATAAAAGTTTTGCTGAAAAAATGGAGAGCTGAAGCTTTGGAACGGCCGCGGATCCACGGCGCAAGCAGGCTCCTGCCGCGGATCCGCGGCTCTTTGTGGGCCTTGGGCTTTGATCTTTCTGGTACAGTCTTGGGCTGATTGTTGGGACTTTTTAGGATATATTTATTTGTATAATTCCTTCTGAATTGCTACCAGATCTGAAATCATTGAGTTGGCGTATTTTTGATCAGCTCTTTGGTTCTTCTTCCGTATTTTCCTGCACAGACTCAAGACAAGTGTTGCGCAAATACAGAAATGATGCGATGCCATGAAATGCGGTTAATTTCCCTTAAAGTGTCGGTTTAAAAGCCTAACACATGAAATCTGATATTTAACGATTGATTTGCTAATATGTGAAATATGAATACCGAACACTTCTAAATGAGTGCAAATGTTAGGGAAATTGCCGTGTTAAAAATACATTATTTTCGACTGATCAAATACCCCCAAACTTAATTTCGATCGTCTCGAGCGAACTTTTATTAAAAAGAGAAGGAGAAAATAAAGAAAGAGAAAAACTAACTAGCACACTTTCGTAGGCAACACGATTGCACTGAGCACGTGCAACAAGCCTTTAAACCTCTAGGTGTCCCTAGTAGGAGGAGTGTTGTCTCCTGAGGGTTTTCAGCGGATTGCACCCACAAAATCCAATAATAAAAGAAAGATCATGAATATTACATTTAAAGAAAAGAATTGTAAAAGAAAGATTTTGAAAATTAGGGTTTCCAACTATGCTAGCTTTTCGGTTGTTATGAGACCTATCTTAATGGTCATAAAAAAATGTCAGAAATCACGTCCTCCCTCAATAAAACATCGTCTTATTCTTCATTCCTATCTTTCTTCCAAACATCGATCATATAACCCTGCGTGTGTGTAAAGACATCCCTACACCCGGAGAATTCAATTCAAGCTATCATACTCTTGTCCGTCAGCCTCAGTACTTTTTAATTAATGAATATTTAGATGAGATTGCTCACACACTTTCATGCGACCGTTAATACTTCTTGAGGTACTAACCGACCGATTACTCATGTGCTTGCTTACTTGGTGTATTTTCCTCGTCTTGCACCACCTCAGGCATAGCAGTGACTCCCAGACCAGTTGGCCTTAGGGCACTAGGTGAAGAAGCACCCTCGCTATACATTTTTATTGCCCTCGGTGATAACAAAAACCAGTGTCCATTTTTCTCACCACTTTATATTTTCTTCATTTTTTTTTTATTTATTTCCTTCATTCTTTTGGCTTAAAGACAAGAGCATTTCAAGGTATCCTCTACTATCTCAGGCTTTAAGACGTGTGTAAGTGCGAATAGCAGGGTATCAACGTTCAAAGTGTTTGGCTTTCCAGAATAGAAACTATTTTTCAGACTTATTTTTATCCTCAGATTAGTGACGTCTTTCATCTTACTAACCCTTGGGACAACGGCTCATAACTACTCATTACTAGTTCGTATAAGAAAACTTCTAATTTTCTTAGTTTTCTTAAATTTTTCTAATCTCATGGATGTAAATGTTCACTATCTAAACTTTTATTATCTTATTTATGTACAAAGAATATTTTTATAGTTTTGAAATTTTTAAAATTTTTATAGGTTTTCAAAAAATGTTTTGTGCTTATGCAAATGATATGCAAATGATGCGAAAATAAGCACAAACCTCCCCCAAACTTGTTTTCAACAGTGTCCTCACTGTTGCCTTCCGCTAAATCTCGAAAAACCTGTAAGCTTGGGAGGAATTTATTAGTGGGGGCAAAATATTTAAGTGAAGATCCTCCCCGAAACTTATTTATGGCTCAAAATTTTTGTAAAACTTTTCTTTTCAAGAGCCCGATAGAAATGCCCCCCCAAACTTGAGTTATGCAATGTTAATCTTTTAAAATCATATGAGGGGGTCAAAAATCAGTGGTCGATGCCAAGCTTTGCAAAGACCGAATGTTAACACCAACCATTCAAAATTTTTATCAATGCAGTGCTCGGGTTGATGGAAGAAGAAGTGGGGAATGGTTAAGTGGTGGAATAGAATGTGTGTGCGTCTCGTTTTGGAGAGACGAAGCAGTGAATGTGATGGATAACTCGCATTCTTTTTACAGTTCAGAAGAGGGGGTGGAGGTTCAATTTCAATGATTGGGACATGATTCATCTCATCACCCGTGTCATTCAAAAATGCGAGTTCATTAGCGAAGATTTCCTCAAAAGTTCCATTAATAACCCGATGAATAATGTCATCACAAAGTGCGGGGTGATCTTCAGACTCTAAAAGCAGTTCATAATCAGTGTTACTTGTTGACCCGGACATCTCGGTGGAAGAGTCCGTATGTGTATGATACATAGTTGGGTCAAACAATAACATATGAAAAGAGTCAAGATCGATATCAGGAGGATCATCTAATTCGCTGCTGTCGACATCCATTAAGTCGACAGAACAGACCTGAGCAGTAGGTTCGGAGGGTACACTTCCCAACTTGTAAATGTTCAGCTCTATTGACCTATTCCCGAAGGATAGGGTCATAGAACCATTACGACAGTTGATAATAGCATTGGAAGTGGCCAAAAAGGGGCGACCTAAAATCACCGGAATTTGATTCCGTCGGTTCGCTACAAGCTGTGTATCAATTACAATAAAATCTACCGGGAATATAAATTCTCCGATTTTTATTAACACATCCTCCAGTTCACCCCTGGGTTTGGTGATAGATCGGTCAACCATCTGGAGAGTGCAATTGGTTGGCTTCAACTCTCCGATTCCTAATTGCTCATAAACTGAATATGGAAGCAAGTTAACACTAGCGCCAAGGTCTAGTAGAGCACGGTTGATGTGTTTTTCCCTAATAGAAACGGAAATAGTAGGATATCCAGGATCCTTACGTTTCCTCGGTAATTGTTGGGGGAAAGCCGTGTCTATTGTTTTTTCCATGAAAATCTTCTTGGGCACTTGAGTCTTCCTCTTCCTAGTGCACAAGTTCTTAAGAGTTTTCGCATAGGACGGAACTTGTTGGATAGCATCTAAGAGAGGGATGTTGATGTTAACTTGCTTAAAAATGTTCATAATCTTCTCCATATGTGGACTCGGTGTGTTAGCCCTTAACTGATTAGGATAAGGTGCTTTAGCAATAAGCGTTGGGTCCATCATAGGAGAAGGAAGTGTGTGTGGAATCGATCCCAGAATAGAAGTGGGGATCGTCCGTGGAGGAGTAAAAGAGGTGGGCTGAAGTGGCGAGCCTTTTGGGAAATGAAGAATAGGCTCGGAAGAAGGTAGTGGGGTAGAAGAACTGGGGTCATAATTAGAAGTGTGTGTGTAAGGAAAGGACTCAGCCGGGGTGTTATTGATTGATTTATCAGTATCATCAAACTCTTCCCCAAGGTGATGGTCAAGCACTTTTCCATATCTTAACGTGAGTGCATCCACATGATGTGAATAGCCAGGATTGGGTAAAGGTTGAGCTGGAAGTTTCCCTTTCTCTCTTGCACGCATTTCGGCTTTTAGTTGTGCAATTTGTTCTTCCATCGATTTGATATTCTCATTTTAAGAGACAATGATCTTCATCACATTCTCAACGGAAGATTGCAAACTTGCCGTCCCTTGGATGGATTGTTTCATGAAAGTATCCAAGGTTTGTGCTAGTGCAGAGGTATTATCTGTACCAGTCAATTGCAAAGGAGTAGACGGTGCAAAAGTGTTGACCGGATTTTGGAAGTTTTGTGATTGGAAGGGGTGCTGACTCAATTGAAGTTGTGGGTGCTGTTGTGGTGGAGGGGCCCCTTGGAAATTGTTTTGGGTTGGAACAGTGTTTTGAAATTGTGATTGGTTCCAAGCAAAATTTGGGTGATTCCTCCAACCTTGATCATATGTAGAGGAAGATGGATCGTTTCTAGGTCTTTGAAATGCGGCATTGGTATGCTCATAACCTTGAAACGGACATTCTTCAGTCAAGTGAGACGGATCAGAACAGCAACCACATACAGTTTTGGAGAGTGATATTTGATTTAGGGCGGCTAAGAATTTGTTTTCCATAGTCTCAAGTTTCTTTTGCATAGCTGAAATGTCAGCTCTAACTCCTATGGAAATATCATTGCCATCCCTAGACGATTGACTCACACCCTCCCACTGTAAAGATTTTTCAGCGAAATTTTCTAGAAAGTTCCAGGCTTCCCCATCATCTTTGGTCATAAAATTGCCTTGACACATGGATTCAAGGGTCTGTCTTGTGTAAGGAGTAATGCCCTCATAAATGATTCGGCACAGTTCCCATTTCGGGATGCCGTGATGAGGACATTGGACTAACAGATCCTTGAAGCGTTCAAGACATTTTGAAAATGTTTCATTTGGAAGCTGGGTGAATTGATAGATTTCGCTACGGACTCGAGCTGTTTTGTGATGTGGGTAAAATTTCTTAAGGAATGCTTTGACGAATTCGTCCCAATTTGAAATGGAATGTGCGGTAGTGTTATATAGCCACTTCTCGGCTAAATCGCACAAGGTAAATGGGAGAAGACGAAGACGTAAAGCATCAACAGAAAGCTGTGAAGTACCCATCATTGCGCATACATTTTCAAATTTCGTGATAAACACGTATGCGTCTTCAGACTCGAGACCGTGAAATTTTGGTAGAAGGTTGATGTATTGGGGTTTTATTTGAAAATTTTCCCCGTTGGCTGGTGGAATGGAAAGACAGGTGGAAAGTGGGCTTCGTGTTGGATAGCACCTCTCTTGGAGAGAGATGCGAAGTGGATTCTGCGCACCAACGGACGGCGGCAGAGTAGTGGAAAAGAAGTTCGATGGAGGTGGATCCATCGATGTGGGTGTGGTGGTGGGTAAAAGAAAGGTAAATGTAGAAATACCGACTTTAGGGTCGATGAGGGAAACACGGACTTAACGGGCACTAGAAACCCGTGTCCAGCCTATCTTGCACTAAAAAGGGTTAGTACAAGTGGCAGAGTGAATTTATAATTAGGGGAATGATATGAATGCGGTGTTTGTTTTGAAAAGTGGACGGATTTTTGAAAATATGATGCAACACACAAAACGCAGCACACAAACCCTAGAATCTAGTGGTCACCTAGGTCCGGCTCTAGACCGCTCCTAACTGCCAAAAGTTGTTCCCCTGTGGCCGGATAAGTGCCAGGTAAGTGGGAAGGTACTCCACTACGTAAGTAGTGGGCCTAATTAAAAACCACTAGCCTTAGACACACTCGCCTTAGGCACCACAAGAAAACGCGGATAAGCAATGAATTACCCACGGCCCTCTTCTGTCCTAATTGAGCGTGACAGTCCTTAGAGTCATCTCTAGATATTTTTTAGTTAATGTGGGTCAATGCGGATGCAAGTTTGGTGATTTTCGGGGCCTAGGAAGGGTAATGAACTCCCCATCTAATTTGGATTTGGTCGTGCCCCTTAAATTCCGTATTAATATGCAAACAACCAAAAGAATCAAAACACGCATAAATTTTTTATTGCTTTTTGCGGCGCTGCGATTATTTGCAAAGAAACCTGCAGCAAAGTGTTAATTGGAGTAGACAGAGAAGAAGATAAGAAAGCAGAGGAGTATACCAGCAATTTTTGGTGCAGAGAGGAAGTCAAACCGCCGCGGAATCGCGGTGGGAGTCGCCTATTGCCGCGGTTCCGCGGTACTGTAGCAAGATCACTGCACACAATTTTCTACAGAGGCTCCTGTTCACTCCCTAAGCTCTCTGGAACTATCTGAAATTTTTTTCCACAGCTCCAATGATTCCAGATTTTCTCGCAACAAATCACAACACACGTATTAGGGTTTGTACGAGTTTAGATCTAAAAATTATGATGGAATAAATTGTTCAACTCAAATTTCAAAATACGAACAACTAGCGCACTATCCCCGGCAACGGCGCCATTTGATTGATCTTATTCTCGGTTTGTGTAAATCGAATCAAATAGTCCCCGGCAACGGCGCCATTTGATTGTTATAAATTCTTGTTGTGTAAATCGAATCAAATAGTCCCCGGCAACGGCGCCATTTGATTCAAAAGAATTCTTGATGTGTAGTATGAAAAATTGTAAAGAAATCACAACCAAAAATTATTTGACCGCAATCAACTACGGTGTCGGATGTAGAATGTAAGTGAGTGCGGATCGTCCACAGGGACAGTGTAATCGTTCGTCTTTTGAATTAGATGAGTCGAAACTTTAATGAAAAGAAAACAAAACAATTCATGATTTGAAATTGAAGTTCAAGAATTAGAAAAATCTAGATCTAATAACAAGAAAAAGATAGAATCAAGAATTGATAGTTTGTTGATTTTTCCAAACCAAATATCAAGAATCGAAATGAGGCTCGTAGGAATCGATCGGATCTATAGATGTGATGTAATCTTATAATTGCGTATTCATATCCTTCGATGAATTGATACTAGATCGATGATGATCGACGAGAATTAGGGATTTCTTGTGAAACTAGGGTTTCATCTTATCCCTTGTTCCTTCGTCGATATCATTCACATTCTAGCCTCTAGTAATTTCAAGAAACGATCGTAGATCCCTAATTTCGAGCGATCATCATCAAGAAAGCATCGCAACGAAACTAGGTCATCGATTCTTGAACTTGCTAGGGTTTACAAAACTAGTAGGACTTAAAAATCGTTTTAAAGATTTGTTACATCATCATTCTATTGATCGTCTCGACTCCTTGACGAGCGGAGTTTTACTCAAACATCACAACAAGAACAACAATTACAAATTGAGATCTAATCATGATGCAAGACATTAAAGAAAGCAAGATTCAAGAATTTCACCTTTTATTTATATCAACAATTTCGTTACATTCGCTCAAGAACTACAAGAGGAAGCACTCGATCGTCGATTTGGCTTCGCTCGTCTCCGTGAGTCGCGGATCGGCTTGGATCACTTGCCCGATTGAAGATCGGCTCGGCTCCTAAAAGGTTGAAGGCTTCTCGCTTGATTGGTACTCAAGATCTTGAATTTGGAGTGGAATTAGGGTTAGGGTTTCGCACAAGTCTTGTCACTAGACTTGTGGAAGAAGATGAAGAATTGAAGAAAAGAATGAGGAACTAATGAACTATTGATGAATAACTACAACCCTTAGATCTAGGTTCCTATTTATAGCCATCTAAACCCTAGATCTAGGATTTCAAATTCTAAGTTTCCCTCCTAAAGTTTGTTGAGGAAATTTGAATTTCCCTCCAAAAGTTAGTTAGAGGAGAAGCTTCTAGATGTGATTAGTTAGGAGGGAGCTTCTAGAAGAGGTTAGTTAGGAGCTTAATTATGTTTAGCCTTGCTTAATGATCTTTGCTGATCTGGTAGTAGCTTCTAGGTCCTTCTGGAACTTGACATATCAGAAATGACTGTGGGCCTTTAGATAAAAGTTTTGCTGAAAAAATGGAGAGCTGAAGCTTTAGAACGGCCGCGGATCCGCGGCGCAAGCAGGCTCCTGCCGCGGATCCGCGGCTCTTTGTGGGCCTTGGGCTTTGATCTTTCTGGTACAGTCTTGGGCTGATTGTTGGGCCTTTTTAGGATATATTTATTTGTATAATTCCTTCTGAATTGCTACCAGATCTGAAATCATTGAGTTGGCGTATTTTTGATCAGCTCTTTGGTTTTTCTTCCGTATTTTCCTGCACAGACTCAAGACAAGTGTTGCGCAAATACAGAAATGATGCGATGCCATGAAATGCGGTTAATTTCCCTTAAAGTGTCGGTTTAAAATTCTAACACATGAAATCTGATATTTAACGATTGATTTGCTAATATGTGAAATATGAATACCGAACACTTCTAAATGAGTGCAAATGTTAGGGAAATTGCCGTGTTAAAAATACATTATTTTCGACTGATCACTAGTCTACTCTTGTATATCGATGCCCCGTCTCGATACACCCACGACTAGGGACATTAAAGGATTTACTCAAGGACTACCTTTGTCCCACTAGTATGATCTATATCATAATCCAGGTAGTCAAGTAAACATTCTAAGGGCTTTATCAACATGTTACAGAGAGACAATCAGAGTACATGTTAAGATAATAAGTAACCAGATATCATACTATCATGTCGAGCAAGAAAGTCCTCCCTATGTATGTCCAAGCATCCACTATAATATACATCATAAGTACAATAATGGTCTCTAGGGCATACATATAACTAACAATCTCCCACTTGCACTAGGTCCATATGTTGTAGTATCCAATACCCAACAATCAGGTTGTAGTATCTCATACTCAACCATCCCATAAAAGTCTCTCTTGGGAAAAGGCCTTTGTGAATGGATCCGCCGTGTTGTCCTCTGAGTCTACTCTCCTAACCTTGATCTCCCTGGAGATCAACCATCTCCGTGATCAGGTGATACTGCCTTAGAATATGTCTGGGTCACTGATGGGACGGGGGTTCCTAGGCATAAGCCACAACTCCATTGTCACACAATGGTAGGAACGAAGTTCATCTCATGAACTAATGTATACCCAGACTGACTGTTTGGTAGCATCTTTGGTAGAAATGTATCCAGCCTTTATCATCTAGTATGTCACGGTATCTAGCTTGGAACTCTTCCTACATATCGTTCCTCCACTGAGGGTAAAGACAATGCCTATGACTGACTTTCAGTCGGCCTTATCAATCTGGAAGCTCAAACCAAGAACATTCTTTTAGTGCTTCTCAAGTACTTAAGAATGTCCTCCACAGCTGTCCAGTGATTCTCGCAAGATCCGATTGATTCCTGATCACTACACCTAGTGATTCATCTACATCTGGTCTGGTACATAACATCGCATACATGATAGAGCCCACTGCCGAAGCATAAGGTAACCCTTGCACGTGAGCTCTCTCCAAATCAATCTCAAAACTCATCTTTTTGGATAGAGTGATTCCTTTGTAAGTGGGCGAACCACCACGCTTAGAATCCTCCATACTAAACCCCTTTAGTATGGTGTCAATGTACCTGGATTTGGGACACTCCCAACATCCACTTAGATCTATCACCACAGATCATAATCCACAAGATGCAGTAGGTATCATCCAGATCTTCTTTGGAGAATCCTCGTGATAAGAGAAGCTTGACCGAGTGTAGCATAGGAAACCATTTCCTATCAATAGTATGTCATCTACGTACAATACATGGAAGACAACCTTACTCTCTACAACCTTTTTGTATATACAAGATTCATCTACCTTTTTGATGAAGTCAAACTCTTTGACTGCCACATCAAAACAGATATTCCAACTCTGCGATGCATGCTTTAATCCTGATGGACTTAAGCATATCCACTGGAGAAAAGGTTTTATCAACATCAATACCTGGTTATTGACGAAAACCTTTTACTACATGTCTAGCTTTGAAAGTCTCAACTTTTCCATTTACACCATGAATCTTTTCAAGATCCCTTTTCTCCCAATGGGTTTTACCCCTTCAGGTGCAACATGCAAAGTCATACTTTGTTGGTGTACATGGATTCCATCTCTGATTGCATAGCATCCAGCCATTTCATAGAGTCCCCACTCGTGATGGCTTGCGTGAACCTGGTTGGGTCATCATCTACCATGATGCAATCCTTGCTCCCACTGTCACCGAGAAGTCCGTAGTATATCTCAAGTGGATGAGGAACCCTACCAGATTCGCGGAGAGGCTGAGGTTCTCTGGAGACTATTGAATCCTTTGGATTCACCAAATTATCAGCTGTTAGTTTGTCTAGCTGGAACTCCTTCCAGTTCTACCTCATGACCACTAATTTCTTCATAAGAAATTCATTTTCTAAAAAGGTGGCATGCTGATAAAAAAAACACCTTTTGCTCCTCAGTGTGGTAGAAGATATTCCCTCGCGAATGTTCGGGATATCCAACAAACTTATACATAACTGACCTTGCCTCGAGCTTGTCCGGATTCTACCTTTCAACATAGGCCGGCCAACCCCATATCTTAACTCGTTTAAGACATGGTCTCTTCCTATTCCATATCTCATATGGAGTGGTAGGCACTGATTTGGACGGAACCCCATTCAATAGGTATGTAGCTTCTCAAGTGCATAACACCAAAAAGGAAACAAGTAACTCAGCAGTACTCATCATAGAGCTCACTATATCTCATAGGGTGCGATAGCTCCGCCCCGATACACCGATGTGCTATGGTGTACACGAAGGAGTAAGCTGAGAGAGAATCCTATTCTTTGTTTAGAAAATCCAGGAACTTCATGCCCAAGTATTCGCCTCCTCGATCACATCGTCGGACTTAATACTTCTACTCATCTGGTTCTTAACTTCAAGCTTATAATCCTTGAATTTCTCAAAAGTTTCAGACTTGTGTTTCAACAGGAACATATGTCCGAATCCTGAGAGAATATCAGTAAATATAATGAAGTACGAAGAACCAACCTTGGCATTTGTAGACATAGGACCGTATACATCATCATGTATCTGTCCTAAGAGTTCAGTAACTCTTTCTCTGTTTCTAGTAAACAGAGTATTGTTCATTTTACCTTTGTGACATGACTGGCAAGTATCATAAGATGAAAATTCAAACAGATTCTTATATTCATCTTTATGTAACTTAGCTGGTCGTATCATATTGATATGACCTAGTCTACAATGCCACAAGAAGAATTCGTTCATTTCCGAACTACTCCTCTTGTGTGTGTTCTATATACTTTGAACTGTAGTTTGATTTAGAATGTATATGCTATTATATAACGTGGTGATCCAATCAACTCTTGATTCAGGAAAATATTCATAACATTATCCTACAATACAGAATTATATCCTTCTTTAACTCATTAAAGAAACCGATGTAATGTTGTATATCAGGTTCGGTATGTAATAACATTCGTTCAAAATTAATGTATTAATACAAGGTGATATTTGCCAACTGATTTGGCTGCAACATTTGCACTATTCTCTACACTTAGAGACATATCACCCATTCCCAGTTCTCTACCAATCTGCAGCCCATGTAACATGTTACATATGCGGGATCCTGATCCGGTATCACATACCCAGGACGTAGAGGATACTGAAACAGTTCCCGGTAAAGAACACACCCGAAGAAGATGCATCAACATGCACTTTCTTTGATTGGGTGGCATGGGAATCCGTATATTCCCCTATTTCCTGCTCGGACTTATAAAAATTATAAGATAGAGCGGAACCAACGTTCCCCAGCTCAGTATAATAAACAGGTTCGGTCAATACATCCATATTATTATCTTGATTAAGGCATGACATGGTCGCTACCAGGAGAGAGAGAAGAAAACACTCTGCGTATGCTTTTGCAAGATCAGATTGGTTATTATTTTATCTAATCATGATGACTCCCACTGTTTTTATCAAATCTTTCTTCAAACCCTAAAAGGTAAGACTAGCCGGGATTAATTACACTGTACAAGTTCGCCAATCTTTCGGCCAGGCCAGTGTCGGTACTTTAAGGGAGGTTCCCCGTGCTTTCGCACGGACCTAATTAAAATAAACCTCATTTTCCCAGGGGCGTAACCCCGTTAACACCTTTCTAGACACCTACTTGATCGGCTAATTGTAATGTGTAAAACTCTCCCAGGAGTAACTCTTACTCGCAGTGGGTATCGGGATTCAACTATCTCATAGAAGGTATGCATTCTCATTGCAAATTTCAACACTTGAAATTCCCGATAATATTTTATCCCTAGCGTCCTATGACCTTGACGGAGGTCAACAAACCTCTGCTAGTCAAGTTCAACCCGTACATTTCATGATTGAATTAAACCCACCCGCACGACCCTTGACGGAGGTCAACAAGGTCGTATGACTACCCTAATCCAATCGCATCAAATGCAGCAAATAAGCATTAGTCAGCTGCCGCATACTACACCTTGACGGAGGTCAACAAATATAGCACGAATACTAAGTAGCACTTATCTGAAATGACGGAGGGCTACGACAGGTTTTTAAGAAAACCCTTTACGTAATGAACTTGATATCGTTGTAGAATCGAGTGATTTTGAAAAAGGAGTGTTTTTGAGGCTTTTACTAGTTTTACTAAAGAGGTCACTGCCGATGAAGGGATCTTGGCTCTTTCCTTATCGAATAAGGTGCAGTATATTTCATAAATACCACTATGCAAAGCAAAAACTATAGAAGCAATCAAAAGGCAAACCGAGTGGGTTGTAGTATCTGCCAGTTTTGCTAAAAAGGTCACTCCTGGTAAAGGGATCTCGGCTCTTTCCTTATTGAATAAGACGCTAGATATTCTACAAGGAATACCGCTATGCAAAGCAAGAACTAGAGCTACTAGTTTTTAAAACAAGATTCTGCAACATCTTTAGGTTTCTTTTTCTTTCATTAATATCATTAATGAAGTCCCATCAATTATACTTACTAAGTATCACATAAGAAACGAAAGAAGCAATAGTTATTATATATCATATATAATATAAGCATTCGTTTCAACATATAAAGTGATCACATCACAGAATATCAGCAGCAGAAGAACACATATGAAATATTGGATATTCTGGGAATTCCGTGTTTTAATTAAGCCAATAAAAACGTGGATTCCAGGGTCGCGATGAATAGCCAAACCCATATCCCTAGACCCCTACGAAAGCGGCAAGCAACCCTACCAATTCTAGAGTTAGGAGACCCGGTCTCGACTGCTCGAGATGGTCTCCTACTGGACTCTAGAACCCGGTTACTTGTGCTATCCTCTTTGGGTCTATCCTAATACGGAAAAGTAAATAATATACATCAATGGTGACATTATCCTCAACCCGGAAGTGCCCCAATAAAAGAATATTACATACAAGCTTTTATATGAATAAAAATGAAAAACTCTCATCTCACATAAAAAAAACCGGCTATTCAAAACACGACGATCCAATATAACATATCATAGCAACACATAACATCACATGTCATCAACATAAGTAAATATGCGTATCCCAATTGTCGTTGACATATAGCAACGAAACCGGCGATACACCATATTTTACACTTACGGTCGCAAAAAAGAAAGTGAAAGATTACAACAATTGGAATTTGCAACCACCTTAGACATCATAAACCGAATGTATCACATACTTTGGATTTCATGCCAAATAAATGAATTCCTTAGACATCACATGCCTAACAATTATAAACCCCACATTTTAGTCTCGATATTGAAAACACTTTTCAATAATCAGTCGGGTAATTCAACAAGATTCCCGATAACCTGATCGAATACTCGTCAGAAACTTTAGTAGACGGCCGCACCCCCGATGCCGTCGACGAAGTGCGCTAAGGAGGAACACCGCGTCCGCGAGCATCCGAACGGAAGCTTTTGGCGACGGGGTTCTCCTACAGTCACTTGGTCGGGGCTATGGGGCATGGCTATCTAGTAAGGTTACCCGACGAGTATCCGCGTACACTACGTAATTGCGACAGACTTTTGATCCTCATCAAAATTCCGTGGCAACCGATCAAATGAGACTAAATTGTTAGATTTATAAAATTCAAACTAGTTATCACATAACTAATTTTGTGGATTCCAAATATTGTATCACAATCACAGATAGCTAGACGATGTTAATCTTTTCGATCGAATCAACGAATTTCCAAAATTTCCCACAGAGCTCAACACTTGAGCAGTGTTAGAAATACCCAGAACTACACCACAGTACCAATGGACCAGCAGCTGAAAGCCCGTCCTAAGCCTCTCAAGTGGCGCAGCGGAACCGTCGCCAAAACCATGTTTTGGCCGCGGTTCCGCGGTCACTTAGACAAGTTAGGGACTCGTTCATCAGGTGGGTCCATGTAATTACCTGCATGATTTTTAGAGTATTTTTAACATGAAAAATTCTAAATTTTGGAAAAATTTCAAGAAAAGGGTAAATTTCGGGTATTCGGAGTTCGTTCGAACTTCTAACTTCGCCTAGACAACGCCTAATACTCTAACTTGGCTCTGATATGATTGTTGGGTTCCTTAGGGCGGCAGCAAAGTTTCGGAAGGCATCAACCATGCCAATTTAAAAAAAATTCCGTTCTAAAGAATCCTAACCTAAAATCTTAACTAAAGATTTAGACGAAATACAATATAAACAACTTTACATCTAAGGTGAATGAGGAATACAACTTTTGTAGACTGGTCCTTCACTTCTAAAGCTCCGTGTAGTAGTCCATTCGCTCTAAGTAGTGAACATTCAAACTCTAGTAAGGGTTCACATGTAGAAATGAACAAGCTTACTCAAAAGCTTCGAGGCCGAAGATGATCTACGTCGAGGAGACTCAAGCTCTTGCTACCTCTTCACTAATGGTAGATTAGTGAAGCAAACACCCTAAATATAGTAGAGGATGATGAAGTAGGAAATGAGCTCAATTTAAATTTGTTTTTCTCATAATATTTTCTCACCTTGAGAAAAGCTAGCAAGCTTTCTCAATGAAGAAGAAGATGAAGAATGAAGATGAGAAATGAAACTCATGAGGTGAGGATAGCAACCATGAGTGAGTTAGTGTCATACACTAACTCATGTAGAGAATAAACCGTGTCTAATCAATAATGGTTAGGTTAATAAATATCTACAAGTAAAACAAAATTAGTGGATTTGGTCAATGGTTCCACAAGCTTCTACAAGCTTCAACCATGTGACTAATTTCCATCTGATTTGGTTTATTTTAAAAAAATAAAAACCTTACATTATATTAAGCATGGTGTGAATCTCATACACCCATGTTGCATGTGGCTTTAAGCATGACACAAAATAGTGTACATTAATATATATCACATATATACCAAGTGTACACTTGTGAGAAAAAGAAATATTTAAGTGAGCTAATATTAGTTAATGTAAATTAATATATCACATATATAATTATACATTAAATTATCAAATCAACACTTGATTTAATAATCCGGCTATATCACATACAGTCGGCTAATATCAAATGTAACAATCTATCGAATCAACACTTGATCCGATAACCCGTCTATATACCGACCGATATCACATATCGCGAGAATAGAATGTGGTATCATATATGCGCATTAATCTCGGTCCCACACATATCAAATATGTGCTCCTACTTCATTTCGCATAAACCAGAAAACCTCTGTAAAGGACTCTAAAGACTGGTCAATACGCCGGCAGTAGGTGATGATCATATCAAACACCCATAAGCCGCAAGCGGTCTGCTAAACGTAACGGCCACCCGGGTATTGAGCGATCAGAAGATCAACAAGCAAGCCTGCTCATACTGCTGCGAATCCAATCAAGTAACATTACCATGCAGTCCGGTCTCTTTGTCTGATAGGATAGGCTCGCTTCGTAAACAAAAAAGAAAAACCCGCTTCCTCGTCGCTTATTTTCTTTCTGGCTACTAGCTTCTCCAGTGGGTATAAGACTAGCTTGACTATCTCAGCATGGCAGCCTTATTGTCACAATTTTCTAGGCCAGAAAGAAGGAAGCGTGGCCTCGAGCGACTTCGTACCTTAAATACTGGGCCTACTAGTAAGCAAGATCAAACTTTCTCTCAACGAATCCATAAGATAAGAAGTGATCCCCTTTTTTTCCCCGGATCCGGGTGAAGACCAAAGATCTTGAGCGAATGATCCGGCAGAACAACTCAAAAATAAAGAAGTCTGATCGTATGCTTATGTCTCTAAGATAGAGTATGCTTCCTGTCTTCATCTTACTAGATATCGAAGGTGTGCCCTGTCCTTTTCTGCCTTCTCGAAAAATGTTCACTCTACGCTAGCTTCACTGACGAGATTGTTTAGTGCATAACTGTCGCTGCGATCCATGTATTCTCGGACAGATCTATACAAACTTACCCTTCCACTTTACCAAGAATTTCTGGAAACCTGCAGGCAGGATGGCTTTCAAAGTTCCGGTGATTGCTAATACCTCTTCCTGTGCCTCCTATACTAGCCCAAGACGAGAGGGCATTAGTTACTATAACTGACCTGGTTTCCCCGCATTGAAATGGCGATGTGGTGCATTTCGTCTTTTTATCAAAGGAGGACCAACGATGAAATCATTGGAACCCAAACACACCTCAGCAACAGCGGAGCCCCGTAGTTTCCCAAGCACGAGCAATTAAAGCTACCGACTCTAGAACAGCAGAAACAGGGCTAATACCGATTCCTGGACCTGGTGAATTCAACCTGCCCTTCTTCCTTAAACATCTGCAGAACTCTGATTCGATCCGGGTATTCAATCCCGCCGCTGAGATGCTCAGTTAACTCCTTAACCTTGATAGGAAGATGGCTCATTCCAAAATTATGGCACGTGGCGCGGGGGATAGAAAGCCTATCTGTTACGTTCGTTCGGAAAGCATTCATCGAGCAAAGACTCCTATTGAAGCAACTCTTTCTTAGCCGAGTGGTGCTCTCCTGCTGGCTCGCATCTGCCTTCGGGGGAGGATTAACATGTCCGCATATCTCAGCCTGGGGGTGGTAAACGTCAGACCCCAATAGCCCTGATAAGTCATGCCGATGCAAGTTCCATAACAGTTCGACAAACTACTGATAACACTTACCAATAAATCTCAGCAACCCTGGCCAGGGATTTCCTGTTATGGCCAATCGAGCATAGCGCAACATCAACCCCCAATACCGGGAGAGACGAAATCCCCTCCTATCGCTCATTGCCTCCATGTGACTGGGGACTGTACCCAAAAACCACTGTTTTGCACGTTCTCTTGAACGTGGTAAAGTGGAAATCAAAGCACAGTGGGAATCACACAAGACTCTATGACGATCTCGGATCGACAGACTAACCTATACCAGTGTCACCAGAGAACTGCCATCTGACATGAGGTATAATACCATCTAGGAGTTCTCGACGAGTCCGTCCAGTGTACCCAGTCTCCACTGAGCACCCGTATATCATCTCTGATGCCAAACACCAATGGATATCGGATCATCCATCGCCCATATGCATGGGTCGGGAAGGTATACGCTAGTCTACTCTTGTATATCGATGCCCCATCTTGATACACCCATGACTAGGGACATTAAAGAATGTACTCACGGACTACCTTTGTCCCACTAGTATGATCCGCATCATAATCCAGGTAGTCAAGTAAACATTCTAAGGGATTTATCAACATGTAACAGAGAGACAATCAGTGTACATATTAAGATAAAGAGTAACCAGATAGCATACTATCATGTCGAGCAAGAAAGTCCTCCCTATGTATGTCCAAGCATCGATTATAATATACATCATATGTACAATAATGGCCTCTAGGTCATACATATAACTAACACTTGGTCTGGGTGATGCGGAGAAAAAACTCGCCAGGAGAATCGACATAGGAGTGAGAAGACAATATGCGAATACGATACCCTCAGCTATTCGAAGATTAGTCCTTTATGTAAATTTTGAGGACGGAATCTTTATAAGGAGGGTAGAATGTAACGACTCTTAAATCCCTGTACAAAATTAATTGTTTATTGTATAGAAAGGGTATTTCAACCTTTTGTAGAGTTATAAGTTAAATTTGTTTAATAAAAGTTAGAAACAACTTGTAGTTTACTGGTTAAGACTCTCTACTGCTGTGTTGTAGCCTGCATGTTCGAATCTCATCAGTCCTAATTATTTTAAAGATTTTTCTTTTTAATTTTTCGGAAGCCCAACAGTTGCACGTGCAATTCATGGAGAATCGAAAGGTTTCAGAAAAATCAAACAGGCGTAATGATGAGTAAACACAGATTAAATTGTAGGGTTCCTAGGCACACTATAGAGGTCTCACAAGGCATCGATCATGCCAATTTTAAAAAATACGAGTGCCGAGAAACCCTAATACGGATCGTCGGCTAGAATTCTAGGCGAAACAGTAAACTAGTTAACATCTTAACTAAAGGAGAGAGGCTACAACCTTTGTAGATCTGGTTCTCCACTTTCTTAGCTCCACGTAGGCGTCCTCTCGCTGTCCATCGCGAATCCCGAACTCAATCGTCGGCTTCATCGGAGAATTGGGCGGACTAGGTCGTCGGCTTCGTGCCGAAGATGATCTACGTCGAGGTTGCACAAGTTCAAGCTCCAACTTCACCAAGTAGTGAAATTTGTGAAGAAAACACCCAAAACAACTTGGCAAGAGGTAGAGGGTGAAGAAATAGGAGGTGGGTTCTCTTAGAATTGGATTTCTCACTTTGGAACTCAAGATGCCATTGATGGCATCAAGCTTTCTCTCTTGAAGATAAAGAAGAAGAAGTAGATAGAATATGATAAGTGTTATTAAAAGAATAATAAAAAATGAATACTTATCATCTTCTAACCTTGGTTAAGTGTAGAGAATAGACCATGGTCAAGTGACAATGGTTAGGGTTAAGGATGATGACAAAATGGTCACTTTAGTCAAAGCTTCATGAAGCTTCATCAAGCTTCGTGAAAGAAACCATTTTGTTATCTTTTATTTATTTATCAAAAAAGAATAGATAAATAAATAAGTAAATAAATCAAAACCCTAACTATTATCATAACCATGGTTTAATTCTTAACACAAAACCAACCTACATGCATCATTAAACATGACACATTGTAGTGCACAAAAGTATATCACATATACAACTTGTGAACTACAAGTGAGAAAATCCTATTAAAGTGAACCAATACCAGTTAATGCAAAGTAATATATCAAATATATATTTATACATTAAATCATTAAATCAACACTTGATTCAATGATCCGGTCATGTCGCACATAACCGACTAGTATCCAATGTATCGACTTATCGAATCAATCTACGATTCGATAACTAGGTTATATCGTATATAACCAATCGAAACATTCATCGCGAGAATGAAATACGATATCACATACACGCATTATTCTCGGTCCCGCACATATCTCATATGCGCTCCTATTTCGTTTCGCTTGAGCCAGGAAACCTCTGTGTAGGACTCTAAAGACTCGTCAATACGCCGGTAGCAGATGATGATCATATCAAGCACCCACAAGCCGCAAGCGGTCTGCTAAACGTAACGTCCATCCGGGTATTGAGCGATCAGAAGATCGACGAGCTAGCCCGCTCACACTCCTGTGAATCCAACCAGTAACACTTACCGTACAGTCCGGTCTGTTCGTCTGATACGTCGCATATCAAGTCTAGGGGTGGTAAACGTCAGACCCCAATAACCGATAAGTCGTGCCGATGTGAGGCTCATAACGGGTCGAGAAACTACTGGTAACACTTACCAGCAAATCTCTGATCAGCCCTGGCCAGGGACTTACCTGTTACGGCCAATCGAGCACAGCGCAACATCAACCCCCAATACCGGGAGAGACGAAACCCCTCCTATCGCTCATTGCCTCCATGTGACTCGGGACTGTACCCAAAGACCACCGTTTTGCACGCCCTCATGGACGTGCTAAGGTGGAGATCAAAGCACAGTGGGAATCACATAAGACTCTATGACGATCTCGGGTCTACAGACTAACCTGTACAAGTGTCACCTGAGAACTGCCATCTGACGTGAGTTATAATACCATCTGGGAGTTCTCGGCGAGTCCGTCCAGTGTACCCAGTCTCCACTGAGCACCCGCATACCATCTCTGATGTCAAACACCAATGGATATGGGATCATCCATCGCCCATCTCATGGGTCGGGAAGCGTATACGCTAGTCTACTCTGGTATATCGATGCCCCGTCTCGATACACCCACAACTAGGGACCTTGAAGGATGTACTTATGGACTACCATGTCCCCACTAGTATGATCTGCATCATAGTCCAGGCAGTCAAGTACACATCCTAAGGGCTTTACCAACATGTAACTAAAAGACAGTTTAAAGAGACTAGTGTACATGTTAAGCTAAAGAGCAACCAGATAGCATACTATCATATCGAGCAAGAAAGTCATCTCTATATATGTCCAAGCATCCAATATAATATACATCATCTGTACAATACTGGCCTCTAGGGCATACATACAACTAACAATCTCCCACTTGCACTAGGGCCAGCTGCTGTAGTATCGCATACCGAACATCCTGAAGAGTCTCTCAAACTCTATCTGGGGAATGGCCTTCGTGAGTGGATCCGCCGTGTTGTTCTTCGTGTCAACTCTCCTGACCTCGATCTCCCGGCGATCAACTATCTCCCGGATCAGGTGATACCGCCTCAGAATATGCCTGGACCGCTGATGGGACCTGGGTTCCTTGGCCAAAGCCACCGCTCCATTGTTATCGCAATACAAAGGTATTGGATGCTCAATGGATGGAACCACTCCAAGTTCAGTAATGAACTTCTTGATCCAGACAGCCTCTTTAGCTGCATCGTTGGCAGCGATGTATTCAGCCTCCATCGTCGAGTCTGCCACGGTTTCCTGCTTGGAACTCTTCCAGCTAACCGCCCCTCCGTAAAGGATAAAGACAAATCCCGACTGCGACTTAGAGTCGTCCTTATCACTCTGGAAGCTCGAATCGGTAAAGGACTCCACTTGGAGTTCTCCGTTACCATATACCAATAGCATCTCTTTAGTCCTTCGCAAGTACTTGAGAATGCTCTTCACAGCTGTCCAGTGACTCTCTCCAGGATTAGCTTGATACCTGCTCACTATACTTAGTGAGTATGCAACATCGGGTCTGGTACATAGCATCGCATACATGATAGAGCCTACAGCCGAAGCATAGGGTATCCCTTGCATGCGAGTTCTCTCCAAATCAGTCTTGGGAGACATCTCTTTGGAGAGAGTGACTCCAGAGATCGTGGGCAAATTCCCACGCTTGGATTCTTCCATACTAAACCTCTTTAGTATGGTGTCAATGTACCTGGATTGGGACAATCCCAATATCCGTTTGGATCTATCTCTATAGATCCTAATTCCCAATATGCATGAGGCATCACCAAGATCTTTCATTGAGAATCTTTGTGATAAGAAGAGCTTGACCGCTTGCAGCATAGGAATATCATTTCCTATCAAGAGTATGTCGTCCACGTACAATACGAGGAAGACAACCTTACTCTCTGCTACCTTCTTGTAGATACAAGGTTCATCTGGGTTTTTGACGAAATCAAACTCTTTGATAACGACGTCAAAGCAGATGTTCCAACTCCGCGATGCTTGCTTTAATCCATAAATGGATTTAAGCAGCTTGCACACCTTCCCGCTGCTCCCACTGTCTACGAAGCCCTCTGGCTGAGTCATGTACACGCACTCTTCTAAATCATCGTTTAGAAAAGCGGTCTTAACATCCATTTGCCAGATTTCGTAATCATGATATGCAGCGATGGCAAGCATGATCTGGATGGATTTAAGCATAGCCACTGGAGAAAAGTTTTCGTCATAGTCCACACCTGGTCTTTGGCGAAAACCTTTTGCAACAAGTCTAGCTTTGAAAGTCTCCACTTTCCCATCTACACCAAGTTTTTTCTTGAAGATCCACTTGCTCCCAATGGGTTTTACCCCTTCAGGAGCAACTTCCAAAGTCCATACTTTGTTGGTGTACATGGATTCCATCTCGGACTGCATAGCATCCAGCCATTTCACTGAGTCCCTACTCGTGATGGCCTGCTCGAAACTAGTTGGGTCATCATCCTCCATGATGCAATCCTCGCTTCCACCATCCATGAGAAAGCCGTAGTATCTCTCAGGTTGGCGAGGAACCCTACTAGATCGGCGGAGAGGCTGAGGTTCATTGGGAGCTACTGAATCTTCTGGTTCCACTAAATCTTCAGTTACGGTTTGTGTATCTGGAACTTCTTCCAGCTCTACCACTTTGCCACTAATTTCTTTTTCAAGGAATTCCTTTTCTAAAAAGGTGGCATATTGAGAAACAAACACTTTTTGTTCTTCAGCATGGTAGAAAAAATATCCTTGGGAATTCCTAGGATATCCCACAAACTTGCAAAGAACTAACCGTGCCTCGAGTTTGTCTGGATTTTGCCTTTTGACATAAGCCGGACAACCCCATATCTTAACTCGTTTAAAATAGGGTCTCTTCCCACTCCATATCTCATATGGTGTGGTAGGTACAGATTTAGATGGAACTTGATTCAATAGGTATGTTGCTGTTTCCAGTGCATATCCCCAGAAGGAAATAGGTAACTCAGCTGTGCTCATCATAGAGCGCACCATATCTAATAGGGTGCGGTTCCTCCGTTCTGATACACCGTTGTGCTGTGGTGTATACGGAGGAGTCAGCTGAGAGAGAATCTCATTCTCTTTTAGGAAGTCCAGGAATTCATTGCTCAAGTATTCACCTCCTCGATCAGATCGTAGGATTTTAATACTTTTTCCGGTTTGGTTCTCAACTTCTTGTTTATATTCTCTAAATTTCTCAAAAGCTTCTGATTTGTGTTTCATCAGGAACACATACCCGAACCTAGAGAGATCGTCAGTGAATGTAATGAAGTATGAAGAACCATCCCTGGCATGTGTAGACATGGGACCGCATACATCACTATGTATAAGTCCCAAGAGTTCGGTAACTCTTTCTCCGTGTCCCGTAAACGGAGTTTTGGTCATCTTGCCTTTGAGACATGACTGGCAAGTGTCATAAGATGAAAATTCGAAAGGTTTCAAATATCCATCCTTATGCAACTTAGCCAGTCGTGTCGCATTGATGTGACCCAGTCTACAATGCCACAAGAAGGATTAGTTCAGTTCTGAACTCTTCCTCTTGTGTGTGTTTGTTATGCTCAGAACTGTTGATTGATTTAGAACATAAATGCCATTGCACAACGTGCCTGATCCAACCAACTTTTGGTTACGGAAAATGTTCATAACATTATCCTGTAATACAAAATTATATCCTTCTTTACTTAATAAAGAAACCGATATAATGTTGCATATCAGGTTCGGCATGTAATAGCATTCGTTCAGAACCAATGTATTACCAGTTGGTAATACAAGGTGATATTCCCCGACAGTCTTAGCTACAACAATTGCACCATTTCCAACTCTAATGTCTTTATCACCTTCTCCAAGTTCTCTACCTTTTCTAAGCCCATGTAACTGATTACATAAATGGGATCCTGGCCCGGTATCTAATACCCAGGACGTAGAGCAAATGGAGAAACAGTTCTCTGTAACGAACACACCCGAAGAAAATGCATCAACGTGTACTTTCTTCATTATGGTGGCATGGGAATCCTGGTATTCCCCTATATCCTGTTCATTCTTATAACTCTTATAAGAAAGAACGGAACCAACGTTCCCCAGCACAGTATAACATGCGGGTTCGGTCAATACATCCATATTATTATCTTCATTAGGGCATGAAATAGTCGCTACCTGGAGAGAGAGAGAAGAAAACACTTTAGCGTATGCTCGTGCAAGATCAGATTGGTTATTATCTTATCTAATCAGGATGGCTCCCACTGCTTTTTATCAAATCTTCCTTCAAACCCTAAAAGAAAAGACTAGCCGGGATTAATTACACACTACAAGTTCGCCAATCTTTCAGCCAGGCCAGTGTCGGTACTTTGAGGGAGGTCCTCCGTGCTTTCGCACGAACCTAATTAATGTAAACCTCGTTTTTCCAGAGGCGTAACCCCGTTGACACCTTTCTAGACACCTACTTGATCAGCTAATTGCAATGTGTTAAACTCTCCCAGGAGTAACTCTTACTCGCAGTGGGTTTCGGGATCCAACTATCTCATAGAAGGTATGCAATCTCATTGCAAATTTCAACACTTGAAATTCCCGATAATATTTTGCCCCTAGCAGCTATATGACCTTAACATAGTCAAAAATCACAAGTGCTAGTCAAGTTCAACCCGTCATTTCCTGATTGAATTAAACCCACCCGCACGACCCTTAACATAGTCAACAAAGTCGCACGACTACCCTAATCCAATCTGCATCATATGCATAAGCAGATAAATACTGGTCAGCTACCGCACACTACGCCTTAACATAGTCAAAAAACGTAGCACGAATACTAACTAGTACTTATCTGAAATGACGGAGGGCTACGCAGGTTTTTCTGAAAACCTATTGCGTAATGAACTTGATATCGTTGTAGAATCAAATGAAGTTTTGAAATGGAGTGATTTTGAAGCTTTTCTAGTTTTGCTAAGGGGGTCACTCCCGGTGAAGGGATCGTCGGCCCTTTCCTCGTCGAATGAGGTGCGGGATATATCATATATATCACTGTGCAAAGCAAAAACTCTTAAAAGCAATCAAAGCCAAACCGAGTGTGTAGCATCTGCCAGTTACTGCTAAAGTAGTCACTCCCGATGAAGGGATCTCGGTCCTTTCCTCATCGAATAAGGTGCAGGGTATATCATATATACCGCTATGCAAAGCAAGAACCGTAGCTACCTGTTTTGTTTAAAATTTGATTCTACAACATCTTAGGTTTCTTTTCTTTCATTAATCACATTAATAAAGTCCCATCATTTAAATACCTAAACATCACAGATAACTACGACGTACACTTATGCCATCCGCATTTGCCTGGATGTCCCCTCGTGCACCGTTAGGTTAGGTAACTAACGACAGAGCAGGGCAGGGCTAGTGCGGGTGCAAAACATAAGTAACGTCTATATAATATATCATATATACTATATACTGTATTTATCACAGAACATCACATGATCACATCACAGATAAAGCAGCAGAAGAAACATATGAAATATTGGATATACTAGGACTTCCGTGTTTTCAATACGAGCCAGTATAAAACACGGATTCCACGGTCGTGATGAATAGCCAATCCCACACCCGTAGACCCCTACGAGAGCGGCAAGCAACCCTGCCAATTCTAGGGTCAGGAGACCCGGACTCGACTCCTCGAGTTGGTCTCCCACTGGACCCCAGAACCCGGTTACTTGTGCTCCCCTCCTTGGGTCTATCCTAATAAGGAAAAGTAAATAATATACAAAAGGCGATGACTTCCGCTACCTGGAAGTGCCCCAAATAAAAGAATATTACATACAAGTTTTTACATGAATGAAAATGAAAAACACTCATCTCACATAAAAACCCCCGGCTATTCGAACACGACGATCCAATATAACATATCCAGCAACACATAACATCACATGTCATCAACGTAAGTAAATATGCGCATCCCAATTGTCGTTGACATATAGCAACGAAACCGGCGATATCACATATTACACTTACGGTCACAGAAAAGAAAGTGTAAAACTACAACAGTTGGAATCCGCAATCTCTTTAGACATCACATGCCTAATCAAATGAAATACTTAGACATCACATGCCTAACAGTTATAAACCCCGCATTTTAGTCTCATTATCGAAAACTCTTTTCAATATCAAATGAAACTAAACCGCTAGATTTATAACATTCATTCAGTTATCTCATAACTGTTGGTGAATTCCAATTATTGTATCCCATTCCGGATAAATAGAAAATATCAAACTTTCCGATCGAACATTCGAACACCCAAGTTTTCCCGATACAGTCCAACACATGAAATAGGTTCAAAGACATTCACTTCATGCCTCAGTACCAACGGTCCAGTCGTAGAAGGGTCAAGCCAACGTCTCACATGTGGCACGCCGTACTGCCCCAAACCCGAAGGTTCAAAGGGAAGTTCAAGACGGTCACATAATCGAGTTAAGGTTTGTTGTCTTCTAGAGGGACCATCATGTTACTTGCACTACTCAGAACGTCCTTAAACCACACAAAAATCCAACACTTGGATATTTTCCGGCAGGGGAAAAGTTGGGTATTTATATCCGGTCAAACTTTTTAACATATTCAACAATTATCCGGAAAACACACAGACAAAATTTGATAATCTGATCGAATCTTTGATTCCCAATACAACCCCAGAATACTCTTCCGTAGAGTCACAATAAAAATACCCCAGAAAATATAGCATTAAATTATATGAGTTACTGTGCAGAAATCATCATACAAGGGAACAGTGCGGCCGCGGAACCGCCGCACCATGCATAGCTTGTGCCGCGGTTCCGCGGTGGAAAAGTCGACTTAGGCCCTCGTATTTCACAGTAATTCAAATAACACCCTGCTTAATTTTCTGCATATTTTTAATTGACAAAAATCCATGATTTCAGAAAAAGTACAGAGAGCATTTTAGGGTTTGGGTTTCGGTTCGATCGGGTTACAAACGTCGTCTAGATTTTGCCTAAGGCTCTAGCTAGGCTCTGATACCACTGTTGGGTTCCTAGGCACACTATAGAGGTCTCACAAGGCATCGATCATGCTAATTTTAAAAAATATGAGTGCCGAGAAACCCTAATACGGATCGTCGGCTAGAATTCTAGGCGAAACAGTAAACTAGTTAACATCTTAACTAAAGGAGAGAGGCTACAACCTTTGTAGATCCGGTTCTCCACTTCCTTAACTCCACGTAGGCGTCCTCTCGCTGTCCATCGCGAATCCCGAACTCAATTGTCGGCTTCATCGGAGAATTGGGCGGACTAGGTCATCGGCTTCGTGCCGAAGATGATCTACGTCGAGGTTGCACAAGTTCAAGCTCCAACTTCACCAAGTAGTGAAACTTGTGAAGAAAACACCCAAAACAACTTGGCAAGAGGTAGAGGGTGAAGAAATAGGAGGTGGGTTCACTTTAGAATTGGATTTCTCACTTTGGAACTCAAGATGCCATTGATGGCATCAAGCTTTCTCTCTTGAAGATGAAGAAGAAGAAGTAGATAGAATATGATAAGTGTTATTAAAAGAATAATAAAAAATGAATACTTATCATCTTCTAACCTTGGTTAAGTGTAGAGAATAGACCATGGTCAAGTGAGAATGGTTAGGATTAAGGATGATGACAAAATGGTCACTTTAGTCAAAGCGTCATGAAGCTTCATCAAGCTTCATGAAAGAAACCATTTTGTTATCTTTTATTTATTTATCAAAAAAGAATAGATAAATAAATAAGTAAATAAATCAAAACCCTAACTATTATCATAACCATGGTTTAATTCTTAACACAAAACCAACCTACATGCATCATTAAACATGACACATTGTAGTGCACAAAAGTATATCACATATACAACTTGTGAACTACAAGTGAGAAAATCCTATTAAAGTGAACCAATACCAGTTAATGCAAAGTAATATATCAAATATATATTTATACATTAAATCATTAAATCAACACTTGATTCAATGATCCGGTCATGTCGCACATAACCGACTAGTATCCAATGTATCGACTTATCGAATCAATCTACGATTCGATAACTAGGTTATATCGTATATAACCAATCGAAACATTCACCGCGAGAATGAAATACGGTATCACATACACGCATTATTCTCGGTCCCGCACATATCTCATATGCGCTCCTATTTCGTTTCGCTTGAGCCAGGAAACCTCTGTGTAGGACTCTAAAGACTCGTCAATACGCCGGTAGCAGATGATGATCATATCAAGCACCCACAAGCCTCAAGCGGTCTGCTAAACGTAACGGCCATCCGAGTATTGAGCGATCAGAAGATCGACGAGCTAGCCCGCTAACACTCCTGTGAATCCAACCAGTAACATTTACCGTACAGTCCGGTCTGTTCGTCTGATATGTCGCATATCAAGTCTAGGGGTGGTAAACGTCAGACCCCAATAACCGATAAGTCATGGCGATGTGAGGCTCATAACGGGTCGAGAAACTACTGGTAACACTTACCAGCAAATCTCTGATCAGCCCTGGCCAGAGACTTACCTGTTACGGCCAATCGAGCACAGCGCAACATCAACCCCCAATACCGGGAGAGACGAAACCCCTCCTATCGCTCATTGCCTCCATGTGACTCGGGACTGTACCCAAAGACCACCGTTTTGCACGCCCTCATGGACGTGGTAAGGTGGAGATCAAAGCACAGTGGGAATCACATAAGACTCTATGACGATCTCGGGTCTACAGACTAACCTGTACAAGTGTCACCTGAGAACTGCCATCTGACGTGAGGTATAATACCATCTGGGAGTTCTCGGCGAGTCCGTCCAGTGTACCCAGTCTCCACTGAGCACCCGCATACCATCTCTGATGTCAAACACCAATGGATATGGGATCATCCATCGCCCATCTCATGGGTCGGGAAGCGTATACGCTAGTCTACTCTGGTATATCGATGCCCCGTCTCGATACACCCACGACTAGGGACCTTGAAGGATGTACTTATGGACTACCATGTCCCCACTAGTATGATCTGCATCATAGTCCAGACAGTCGAGTACACATCCTAAGGGCTTTACCAACATGTAACTAAAAGACAGTTTAAAGAGACTTGTGTACATGTTAAGATAAAGAGCAACCAGATAGCATACTATCATATCGAGCAAGAAAGTCATCTCTATATATGTCCAAGCATCCAATATAATATACATCATCTGTACAATACTGGCCTCTAGGGCATACATACAACTAACATAAACCACATGGCACGAATCTCGAGGCATTTGGCAAAAATCTGACTGCCCATTTTCCTCTAATTACCGCCGCCGATGATCCACCTAGCACAAATCGTCTCCGTGCTTTGCACACAAATCCCTTCGAATCCCCTCTACTCCCCTGTAATGTTTGATTTTCCTGCCATTAAACAGTGACCATTCAATTCATCATTTAACACCAATTTTAATTCTTTTAATCCAATTTTTAATTCCCAAACCCTAAATTCTTCACTATAAATATCACACCATTTCCATAGCTCTCCCCTATTCCAAAATTCTATCAAAAATCCTCAAAACTCTCTAAGTACAAGTGGAGTTAAGACTAGTCAAAGAGGAGTTAGCGATCAAGCCTCTTTCGTTGAAGATCAGAGTTGTTTCCGGAGCTACCGCGACGCCATGGAGCCCCTATCCATTCTTTACCCTCTTTTTAGCACTAATCAACCGGTAAGTCCCTTCATCTCTCTCTCTCTCTCTCTCTTCACTTCAAAATAATTTTTAAAATATATCGATAAAAGCAGAGTTAATATATATTCTAAACATTTAAACTAAATTTTGTCATTTTACCATGTTTAAAAGTTCATACGAATTCTCTAATATCACTTCAATATAATATGCACATCAATCGCCTTTTCATATAACGAAAATTTCATGTCCAATGATCATATAAATGAACTTTTTCAGAAAAATACCATGAGTTTTATTATAACCGTATTATCGATAACTAGCATATGTATTTGTAGAACATTCACAAGTAACGACCTACCCCACACACTTTCGATTCATAACACGAGGTTTAGATGTATGGTTAATTTAAGAGAATACGTTTTTCCAATATACCGTCACTTTTATAAAAAAATATGTTTTTATCGATATTTTTAAATTCTTGGCAATTGCGCCTCTGCAACCCTTGTTAGGGGACCCGCTAATGGATGGTGCGGATTATCGCATATCTTTGGGATAATAAAGCGAGATGCAGAGCTCCTCATGGAGTATTCGATCTCGAAGGAAATAAAAATACGATTTTTATGAAATACGACTTTTCTAAACAAAATAATTTTTGAAAAATTTATATAAAACAACCAATCTGTATTTTCAATAAAGACAACTTGTGAAAATATATTTTTAAAATGAAGATTGAAATTTTAATAAAATACCATCAAGTTTCCAAAAGAGCTAGTTTTCATAAAAATACCACAAACCTTTAAAAACTAGGTTTTATCACTAAAACACCATTTAAATTAAAATATATGTTCATAAATCATCTAAATATAATAAATCACCCTCGCGGTTTATTTCTAAATAACATTAAAGTATTTTTCACAAAACCCTCTCGAGAAATGCACATAATATAAATACAAAGTAAACAACAAAAATAAATAAATATTTAAGAACTCTATAATAATATAGGTTTAAGCGGTATCATTTCTCTTGAGCCCTAGGGAGGCGGAGAAAATGAGTGCTTGCCTATTCGAGTTAGGCAAGTTTAACGGAGTTATCAATGGCAATTATCTTGGAAAAAAACATAAATCCTGATGTCCATGTGCAGCAGTTGTCCGATTACTCCTGAACTTAAGAATTCAAGAACCAAATCCTTTCATAAGATTCTGACTCCAACCTGAATCCAAACTCAAACCAGAATCCAAAATCAAACATGAACTTGAATACTTGATCATGAACCTGAACACTCGAATTCAAATATCAAACTCAAACTTGAATACTTGACTCGACTTGACTGAATCACAGTTATAACTTGACATAAACTTGACATGAATACCTGAGTACATGATTACATCTTGAACATGAACTTGTATATTTTATATCCATGGATTCGGCCAAGACCTGTAATCTTAATTTATACAATACAATATACAGGGATAAAGAGGTAAATTGATACAGAATGTATATCATGGAATGAGAGGTCACTTTAAAAGACACCTACATGAATTCACGTGCTGTTGTCCCGTGGGTTATGACTGGGCCTCATACTAAATGTTACCGTAATCCACGGGATAAGATGGACTCCTCTCGTATACATGAATACTTTCTTTATCAAACTACAAATAACCACATTAGAATAACTATCTTATACCTTTGAATGATCATATACAACTTTACCGTCCACTGTTCATTTGATTTCTATTCACATTATATACTATCTTCTTTTACTTCTTTTAGGACTTACCGAGCGCTAGTTCGCTGACGAAATTCCTCTC
The DNA here is from genome assembly GCA_030015575.1 of Agapanthus africanus. Taxonomy (NCBI): domain Eukaryota; kingdom Viridiplantae; phylum Streptophyta; class Magnoliopsida; order Asparagales; family Amaryllidaceae; genus Agapanthus; species Agapanthus africanus. Next base: position 165,269,499 of record JASDDO010000022.1, on the reverse strand, counting down.
TGTTTTCTTTCTTTAGAATGTTCGTCAGGAGGACCAGACTCTGAGGATATAGAGCCGGGCTAGGAGTACTTAGACCAGTTTGCTACTCAGCCAAACTACTAGCTTCTTACTACCTGTACTTATTTTCATTATGCTATTGTTTAGGCATTTGCATTATTATTGTATCTTTTATTTCCAAACAGTTGTATGTAAAGTTGAATGTAAACAAAATTGTTGTTTTATTTTATTACTCTTGTCATTCTTGCTCATTGTTATACTGCTTAATTACACTTAACGTATTTTCATAGTAATACGTTGCGGGCTTGCCACGTCACCATTTCCGTCTACTGGAAAGCGGGCATGACAGCCGGCGTCCCATTCTTCAGCATGTCAAATAGCTGTTGAGGGCCTCGTTTGACACGGAAAGAACTCGATCGATGAAAACCATGCCGTCTTCATTCGAGTACAGGCAGAGCAGCACACGCAGAGCCCCCAACTGCGTTGGATCAGGAGCAGAAGCATCAACTAAGGTTCATAACTCATGGAAAAGTATAAGACTCGTAAAAAGCAGGCCTATGATGCACAACGAATGCACCTAATACATGCATCTCAATCGAAGACGTGAAGTAACGGAGAGAGAAGTTCATGGGATCTATGTTAGGACTCGAAGTGTTGGCAGCGGTGCTCAAGACACGATACAAATGAGATAACCTTGTGACGCCAATAGCTAGACATGCCCCCTCAGTTATGCAGTGAGCAGGGTAAATGACAGATGCCCTCATGAAGCGTCGATGCATAGGCATCGCGAACCTACTGAGCCGAAAACTGATGAAACCTATGAAGAACGTTTCCTCGTCCATGTCAGGGGAGCGATCTCCTTAAAAGCTACGGCCGGCGTGTTCGGAATATCGAACTGCAGCAAGTCCTCCTCCATGGCCGATAGTTTTTCCAGGCCAAACCTGAAGGGATCTTCGATCTTTGCAAATTTCAGAGCCTTTTTAAATAGGACATCGGGACGAAGGAAGCGAGCGATGAAATCTCCAAAGCCGACTCCTTGGCTTCTGGATGCCACAAATAAGCTCTCATAGTTATTCAATACCTTGATCAACCCTGGATATTTGTGTCGAATAGCATTCTCAGTCGTTAGGCCTTCCCGCATAGCTGGCGCTGTCGAAAAAACATATTCATCCGGGGGCAACAGATCCTCATAATACTCTCTCTTGATCGGCATTCCGGAAACTTCCCGGAATTCTTCCAGCGAAATGGAAACCTCCCATTCCCCCAATAGAAATGTATGGGTGGGAAGGATCCATTGGTTTACAAAAGCCTTAATCCACTAGACGTGGGGGGGCATGATAATAAAACAGCGAAGCATACACTGCCTGGTACAAACCAACCTTCTGTAACCGCGATCGTTGGGCAGATAGAATGTGGCAAACCCAATGGAGATAGCCCACTGGATGCTGTGGGGTGACGCCTATCTTATAGGCTTGTCCCCAGGGTCCAGCTTTGCCTTGACATATCGGGCTCTCTATAATGTCAATAACCACTGTTGGTTGGTTGGGTATCCCAGCTGACGATGGCTCAAGCTGGCTTTTAGGGGTCTAGTTAACCACTTCCATCAAGTAAGCAATACGTGGACGCTTCGTATTCTTAATTGAGAGGATAGGCTCTATTGGTTCCCTACAGGTGAAGCTACGGCAGCCCCTTATGATGTGCCCGTACCAGGTCTCCCATAAGAAAAGTCTCTCTTTATTCCTGTCATGTCTCCTGATCATAGCCATCACTTCCTCATCTGAAGGTGACTGAGTGAAAGCAACTTCTAAACGGGTGTAGGGGAAGAAAAGAATTGACGCCATGGTGTTGGATATAGTGCTTTCAAGGAAATTATTGTAATTGCAGGTAGGCGATTATGATAATTGAACGAGGACCTATACAGGATGAACAATTTTACTCGAAATGATAGTATGTTATCTGGTTTGTCTTTATCATTATGTGTATACATTTTGATAAATCCCCTAGGATTATTGCTTGACAACCAGTATTATGATGACGATCATATACGTGGGATCTGGGAGGTCTATAGGCACATCCTTAAATGTCCCTAGTCGAGGGAGTATCGAGACTGGGCATCGATACTCCGGAGTAGACTAGTGTATACTTTTCGAGACCCCGACGAGGGGCGGTGGACGGTCTCATAATCCATTGGTGTTGAGTCGCTTAAGATAGTATACAGGTGCTCACTAGAGGTGAGTACACCGGACAGACTCACCAAGAACTTCTAGATGGTTTTATATCTATCGTCAGATGGAAGTTCTCTTGTGGCATGAGTACATATTAGGCCTTTGACCTGAGATTTTCATTTGTCTCATATGAGTTTCTACGATACTTAGATTACTACCCTACCACGGCTCAAAGGAGTCATGCAAACAGGTTTTAGTTGGGTACAGTCCTAACCACATGGAGGCAGTGAACAATTGTCAGGGATCCGTCTCTCCCGGTATTGGGAGTCAATGTCATGCTGTGTTGGGTCAGCCATCACCAAAAATCCTTGGCCAAGGTAGATGAGAATTACTGATGTGATATCAGTAGTTTCTCAGTTGGTCATGAGATTCAAACTCGCATAACTTATCGGGTTAGTAGGGGTCTGACGTTATCCATCCCCTAGATCCTGTATGCGATACTCTCAGATGGAAAGATCAGACTGTATGGAGATTGCCACAAACAGGATCAGTAGGTGTTGTTCATACCAGAATATTGCATTTAATACCGCCCATTCTTATGCTCGTTTGTTTATAGGCAGGTGCTTTTAATCATTGTTTGCTACATATTTACATACGACAGGTTCCTAGTCCAAAATAACCCAAATGATACAAAATCTCCACTGTTACGCCAAAATCCCGAAAATCTGTTGCAAACAGATAAAAGCCGGGTTCCGGTCATCCGTATCCGTCCAGTGCCGCGTACCTGTTCCAGAGACAAGACATATGACAATGGTCATTCGTGTCTCGGACAAGCACAGAGCATGAGAGGGGCAGCACAAAACTCAATGGGTGCGTGGAGCTCGAGGGAGAATGGTCAAATCAATCAAAAGTGTAGCTATTTTGGGACTGTTGCAGATCTAAAGAAATTGTGAAGGCAATTTGCAATTTGGAACATGTAGAATAACTGAGGAGAGCAACACAAGAAACCATGAGAAAAACGACTTCCCAATTCACCCACATGGCCGCGGAACCGCACCCAATTGGACACTTACGCGGCGGATCCGCAGCCGAGTTCACTCAGTGTCAACTCGGATTTTGGGGGTAGTTTGGACATTTCATTTAGGCCTAGAATAGTGCCCTATGGTTTCAGCACTCAGCCTATAAATAGCCCAGTTTTGTACTAAACCAAGGGTCTCATTCTTATGTTCATTCTTGGTTAGGTTTTAGTGTAGTTTAGTTTAGCTTCTTCTTCTTCTTCTTCATTCTTTCCTCCATGAAAATTGTATTGAGTGCTTTTTGAACGGAAGATCAATGAAGATGAGGTTTTTTATTATCTTGTCTCTTTTATTTCTTGTCTTGTAATTTTATTATCTTGTATTGTAATTTTATTTATTGTTGTTAAGTAGTTGTTGTTATTTCATTGCTTATGTTATTTTCCTTTTCCTCTTATATACATTTTCAAGCCATGACACTCGGCGGAGTTCCTTGCTTAGATGAGGACCCAAGTAGTTAGCTTGTTACCATTTTGTAAAACCATATTTTTTTCTTCTCTTTCTTTGCTTCTTTCTTGTTTTCTTTTCATTTTAATGTGTGAATAATTCCACACTTGTTAAGGCTACGGAAGATGATATGAGGAATGGAAAAATCCCTTGTGCTTCTCTTCGCCAAATATCTTGAAACGAACCTCGACCAAACAAACGCAACCACCTCACTTAGGCACGCTGTACGTGACATATATCCGCGACCTAAGTCGAGAAGTCTTTTAAGCGCACTACAACGTGATATGTAGTTGTGACTTAATTGGATACATGGTTGCGGGTGTTTGGCCGAGGGTTGGAAATAAGCGTATTTAGCGAACGGACAAGGGGCACTAGGAATGGATTTAGCGTTGGAAAGGTTGCTTAAACTCGCAAATCCCATTCCTATGTCCTCCTAATCCCCGCTACTTTCGATTATCCCAACATCATCTTAAGAATGGCAAAAGAAAAGCACAAGAATAATCCTAACTCTACTAACCGACCTTAACCTTAACAAGCTTACTTGAACCTAAATACGAACACTTAAGAATAGAACTGAACATACACATATACATTCTTTATTGACTCGTCTAAATCACGAATGGACATACAACCATCTCCCTGCGGATCGACACGTCCTCAACCGGCTAGCTGCAAAGCGACACCGTCCTTGATCGCGGTTAAATTTAGAATTTTGAACTCCGACACGCCGAAAGCGTGCGATCAAATGGCGTCGTTGCCGGGGAGAAGGTAACGTATTTTCTTTCTTGTTATTCGGGTTAATATTCTTTTTGTATATATATAAAATTATAAATATAACAATAAAAAAATCTTTTTGTTATTTTTTATATTTTTGTGCAAGTGTGCAGGAGATCTGGAGCAATTACAGTAAGTGAATCAATAAACAGAGGTTTTTATTAGGGTGTACAGAGAGAGGGAAGTGCATTGACCAAAGTTTCAGGCGCCAACTCAACAATTTTTCCACGGAACCGCGGTCAAAGAGGAAGTTCCGCGGCGGTTCCGCGGTCCTATTGTGGATTCTGTCCCCAATTTTTTTTTACTCCCCTTCTTTTTACTCTAGTCCCCTCTTTGAGCTCACTGAACTGTATTTTCTGCAGGTATTTTTGCACAGAATTGCGCTGCCGCCAAATAAATTTTTTGTTGTTTTAGATTTTTGTTTGTTTACGCGCTTTGCATATAATAATACGGACTTTAAGGGGCTATAACACCAATTCAGATTGGGTGGGGATTTCATCACCCTTCCTAAGACCCCACAAATCATTAATTGCATACGCATTACCTTGAGCTCATACAAAAATATCTAGACCAAACCTTTAAGGACTTGTCGCGCTCATTTAGGATAAGTGAAGGTTGCGGGGAATCGGTCGTTTATCTAAACTTTACTTTGTGGTGCCTAGGCTAGACAGGTGAGGAGGTGATTTTAAAAGGCCCGTCTCACGGTGATTCGTGAGCGGAACCCTCTTTACATCACTTATGCTTACCTGGCCACAATTGGCAGTGAAGAGGCGATTCGAGAGTTATCTTGCAACTTGTCGCTTGGAAGTCTAGGTGCGGTCTAGTTGGACTTTGAAGACCCGAGCTCTAGGTGATTGTTTGTGCATATTGTGATTGTGATTGTGCTTATGTATAGTTTAATCCCATAATTCCGTATTCTTTCAAACAAACAATTTTTTTTTAAAAAAACTCCAAAAACAAACATTTTTTTAACTAAAAAAAATAAAAAATAATAATAAAAAAAAACATTCTTTTTCCCTCATCTTTTTTTTCTTCTTCGCTTCATATCATGGGTACCCCACCTCGAAAAACTCTTGCCGAACTTTGGTACCCACAATTAGACATTTCTTCTTATGGTTCTTGCTTTGGCCGAACCTCGAACGATCTTTCCATGCCAAAAATTTCTTTGAAAGATCGGATAGACGCGTCTAGGACTACCAATTAGACTCCGCAATCCACTTTGTATCAACTGTTTCAACCTTCCCCACGTTCTTACGTTTATACCACTTTTGAGAGTCCGGTTGTAACTCCAAGACCTATGTCTATTGCAGAACGAATCGAACAATCCCGTGGCCGATCTTTCACTCCTTTCACCACTTCAAATTCTTAAGATCAACAATTCCATTCACCTTCTTATCCAAATGTTGATCCTACTCCTATCCAACCATTCAATTCCTACCAGTCCTACCCGACTTTCGCACCTTCCCTAGACATTGCTTCTGAACCGTCATTTATGAGTTTTCAGTATCCAACAAACTTTGAATCTTTTACTGAAACCCCTTCACAACCCATGTCTAATATGGAACAGTCGTTGGAAGATTTTAGGGTAGCGTCGTACCAACAGATGATGGATTTGAATGCGTCCATGGCTTCCCTCATACAACCTAGTGACCCTGTAGCTAGTTTTCAACTAGCTCCAAATTTTCCAATGTATGATGAGGCGGTTGTACATGTTGAGAATTTGAGTGGAGAGAGTGAGCTGTATACCCTTCCAAATCAAACCTACCCGTTTCAACTTGAATCCCACAACTCCGGTTTTGAATGTCTATCTAGTGTTCCAAACGAATCACAAATTGCCGATAGAACGTTTGATGAGTTGTATGACTTTGTAGTGTTTGATTTGCCCGATTGTGAAGGGTCCCTTTTAAGTCAAACAACACCCAATCCCTTTGATCTCTACACCTCCATCTTAGAACATGAATTGATTAATATCCATGCTTTTGATGAGGTTTCTGAGAATATTGATTTTCACTTGATTGAGGATATCGACGCCGGAAATATTTCGGATGATGAACCCACAACTTTGGATGAGTTTGTCTCTCAAATTCATCATTTACTTTCACTTCCGTGTGGACATCATCCCGAGTCAGTAACCGTCTTTACCGAACTCCATTTGCGTCTTGATTTAGATGATATATGAATGGATGAGCTTAACATTGAGGCGAATTTTGAGGATATTTTTGAGGATGAACCAGTTTTTCATGATGAGTCGGATTTTCCAATTCATTCTACCCTTTCATTGACTGCGTACACCCTCCTGAATCTTTAACTGATACCCTTCCTCAATCACTTCCCTCCATCCTCATTCCATCCTTGCAAGAAACCATTTCACTTTCATTTTCAATGTCTGGTTTACCAAGTTCGGCGTACCCATGTTTCCTCGCGAATCTTGAGGATTTGACCCAATTTCTCGACGGGTTGATAGATTAGTACAATCGTCTTTTTCACATCAGTCATTACAAATTGTACTAATTGATTCACTCCATTTCCACCCTCAAGTTCGTATTCCACTTCTTTCTCCCTTCCGCCATTCTCCTCCTCCACCGAAACCGTACGCCACTTCTATCCCAACACGATCTCGCGTGTTTCTCATTTCTTTTCTCTACACTCCATTCTTTCACCAACCACTCTATTATCATGATAGAATTTTTGAATGGTTGGTGCTCACTTTTGGCCTTTGTAAGGTCTTGTATAGCTTGATACTGTTCTCTCCCCTCTAACTCTGAACATTAACGCATAAACAGTGGAAACACTATTTCACTTAAGTTTGGGGGGGACCTTTTTGTGTATATATGTTTTGATTTTCTGTTCATAAATAAAATTAAAAAAACAGGGGAGCGCCGACAATTTTGACCCTTTTAGTGTAGCCTGACAGTGAGGGCACTGTCAAGTTTAAGTTTGGGGGTGTGCTCGGTAAGCTTTCTTCCTTCGCATTCATTTGTATATTTTGCATTTGCATACTTATTTTAAAACCCATAAAAATCGAAAAATTTTAAAAAAATATAAAACTTTGTCGTCAAGTTAGCTAATGTGGTAACTGAGATTTTTATTCCGAAAGTTTAGTTGATACGTTAGAAATAACTAAATCTTAGTCTTAGAAATTGAAAACCCTAAAAATAACCCTTCTTCTATTTAACCTTGGTAATTATACGTCCTTACAGTTTTTTTTAGAAGTAGGTAATTTTGAGTTCAGTTCTTGAGTTAAGTCAAGATGAAGAGAAAGTATTGAAGATTTACTGAAAGATAAGTCTGAAAAATAATTTCTATTCTTAAGTCCAAATTCAGAAAGTATATACCCTACAAACTGCACTTACATACACCTTGAAACTTGGGATAGTAGAGGAAGCCGAGAAATACTCTTGCCTGAAAACCTAGTATGAAAGAAAAAACGGTAATTAAAGCTAAACACCAAAGAGCATCATTGAAAAAATATATCTGGTCTTGAAAAGAAAAAAAGAAAAAAAAGAAAAAAAATAGAATAAAGTCAAGACCTGGAAATTGCTATTTACGTTTTAAGCTCACACATTCAGTAATCGGTCGTTAGTGCCTCAAGAAGCATTAATAGCCGCATTAAAGGTGTGTAAGCAAATCCGTCCATCATTAATGAAAAGAAGTAGTATTTGGTATTAGGACAAGGGTACTATAGCTTGAATTGAATTCTTAAGTGTATGGGCGATATTTTACACACACGTAGGGGTATACAATCGATGTTTGGAGGAAAGATAGAAATGAAGAATAAGACTTATGTTTTCCGTAAAACTGATAAAAATCCCTGATTTAAGACCGCACTTTTAGAAAGAAAACTCAAGAGAGACCGAGATCTTTCTAAAATGTAAAACGTATAGGATCTGGGGTTGAATTAGAGGTGTGAAACATAAGGGTTGAATATTTCTAACTTAGGATAATAGAACTTCTAACCTAGATACTAAATCGTAGGAGTAGAATTGATGTTAACTTATGAAACTAGCTTGACAGGATTTTGTGGGTAGTATCCGCTGAAAACCCTCAGGAGACAACACTCCTCCTACTAAAGACACCTAGAGGTTTAACGAATTATTGCACGAGCTCAGTGCAATCGAGTTTCCTGCGAAAGTGAGGTTAGGACTTTTTGTAAATAATTGGTTTTGCTCGGGACGAGCAAAAGTTAAGTTTGGGGGTATTTATTCATACAAGAATATTGCATTTAATACCTCCCATTCTTATGCTCGTTTGTTTATAGGCAGGTGCTTTTAATCCGTGTTTGCTACATATTTACAGGCTACAGGTTCCTAGTCCAAAATAACGCAAATGATACAAAATCTCCACTGTTACGCCAAAATCCAGAACATCTGTTGCAAACAGATAAAAGTCAGGTTCCGGTCATCCGTATCTGTCCAGTGCCGCGTACCTGGTCCAGAGACAAGACATATGACAGTGGTCATTCGTGTCTCGGACAAACCCAGAGCACGAGAGGGGCAGCACAAAACTCAATGGGTGCGCGGAGCTCGAGGGAGAAAGGTCAAATCAATCAAAAGTGCAGCTATTTTTGGACTGTTGCAGATCTGAAGAAATTGTGAAGGAAATTTGCAATTTGGAACATGTAGAACAACTGAGGAGAGCAACACAAGAAACCATGGAAAAACGACATCCCAATTCCCCCACATAGCCGCGGAAACGCGGCCAATTGGCCACTTACGCAGCGGATCCGCGGTCGAGTAGACTCAGTGTCAACTCGAATTTTGGGGGTAGTTTGGACATTTCATTTGGGCTCAGAATAGTGCCCTAGGGTTTCAGCACTCAGCATATAAATAGCCCAGTTTTGTGCTAAGCCAAGGGTCTCATTCTTATGTTCATTCTTGGTTAGGTTTTAGTGTAGTTTAGTTTAGCTTCTTCTTCTTCATTCTTTCCTCTATGAAAATTGTATTGAGAGCTTTTTGAGTGGAAGATCAATTAAGATGAGGGTTTTTATTATCTTGTCTCTTTTATTTCTTGTCTTGTAATTTTATTATCTTGTATTGTAATTTTATTTATTGTTGTTCAGAGGCTTCCCGTCCCCGGATGGTGTAAGTCCTTCTCTAACTTGAAGAGCAAGTAGTTGTTGTTATTTCTTTGCTTGTGTTATTTTCCTTTTCATCTTATCCGCATTTTCAAGCCCTGACACTCGACGGAGTTCCTTGCTTAGGTGAGGACCCAAGTAGTTAGCTTGCTACCATTTTGTAAAACCGTATTTTTTCTTCTCTTTCATTGCTTCTTTCTTGTTTTCTTTTCATTTTAATATGTGAATAATTCCACACTTGTTAAGGCTAAGGAAGGTGGTATGAGGGACGGAAAAATCGCTTGTGCTTCTCCTCGCCAAATATCTTGAAATGAACCTCGACCAAACAAACGCAACCCCCTCACTTAGGAGTGCTATACGTGACATATAGCCGCGACCTAAGTCAAGAAGTCCTTTAAGCGCACTACAACATGACATGTAGTTGTGACTTAATTGGATACATGGTTGCGGGTGTTTGGCCGAGGGTTGGAAATAAGCGTATTTAACGGACGGATCAGGGGCACTAGGAATGGATTTAGCGTTGGAAAGCTTTCTTAAACTCGCAAATCCCATTCCTATGTCCTCCTAATCCCCGCTACTTTCGATTATCCCAACATCGTCTTAAGAATGGCAAAAGAAAAGCACAAGACTAATCCTAACTCTACTAACCGACCTTAACCTTAACAAGCTTACTTGAACCCAAATACGAACACTTAGGATAGAACTAAACATACACATATACATTCTTTATTGACTCGTCTAAAACATGAACGGATATACAACCATCTCACTGCGGATCGACTCGTGCTCAACCGGCTAGCAGCAAAGCGACACCGTCCTTGATCACGGTTAACTTTAGAATTTTGAACTCCGACACGCCGAAAGCGTGCAATCAGGAGTACGGATGAGTTTGCTCGTTGGTCTTCTTTTCAGTCATACCTGGGTAGCCGTTATGTACAGCTATTGCCGCTGACATGCTTTTGGTTAAACCCACTGCCAGCGTATTAACAAGTCTTTAGAGTCCCACACTGAGGATTTTTCCCAGTTCAGGAAAAATGATGTAGTGGTCGTATATTGATACGTGCAAGGTTCCGATTAGGTTTGTGTGCTAGCCACATGGACTTCATGTTGGAGATAATGCCCTCAGAGTCAATTATTGGATCACAGGTACATGATTGCAATGATTGATGGAGGACCAATCCCGGTAGGACAGTCTTACTCGAGATGATAGTTTGCTATCTGGTTTACCTTTATCATCGTGTACTGTTTTAGGTGACCTGGCACGTCGCTATTACACGTTGATAGAGCCCCTAGGATTCTTGCTTGACCACCAGCAGTATGAGGGCGATCATATAAGTGGGAGCTGGGGTCTATAAGCATATCCTGAAATGGTCCCTAGTCGTGTGAGTTTCGAGACAGGGCATCGATACTCCATAGTAGACTAGTGTATACAGTCGAGACCCCGACGAGGGGCGGTGGCCGGTCTCACAAGCCAATGGTGTCAGTTGGATCACCTAAGATGTATACAGGTGCTCATTGGGTTATGAGTACACCGGACAGGACTCGCCGGGAACATGCTAGTTGGTCATATACCAGACGTCAGATGGCAGTTCCCTGGTGACATGTGTGCAGGTTAGTTCATCGACCTGGGGATCGTCATTTGTCTTGTGTGAGTTCCCACTGTACTTTGATTACTACCCTACCACGGCTCAAAGGAGTCGTGCAAACAGGTTTTAGTTGGGTACAGTCCCGAGCCACATGGAGGCAGTGAGCGTATCTTCAGGGGTTCGTCTCTCCCGGTATTAGGGGTGAGGTCGTGCTGTGTCTAGGAGAGCCATTACACGAAGCCCTCGGCCGAGGCAAGGAGATTTACTGGTAGGTATTCCAGTAGTATCTCAGGATGTTCTGGGCTACACTCCGACACGACTTGTACCGCTTTTGGGGGTCTGACTTTTACCAACCCCCTAGGCCCGCCATGCGATGCTCATAGACGAACGGACCGGACTGCACGGATATTGTCACTGACAGGCTCAGTAGGGTGTCAGGATGAGTTCGCTCATCGACGTCCCTTTTAGTCAGTACCTGGTAGCCCGTTACGTATTGGCTTATACCTCTGACGTGCTAGTGGTTAAATCCACAACCAAGGTGTTGACGAGTCTTTAGAGTCCCCCACATTCAGTTACTCAGCTTTCGGGCGAAAGGTTGTAGAGGCCGTATGGAGATATGGCAAGGTCCGATCAGATACGTGCGGTACTGCACGGATCAGGATCTGACAGTTTGTACTATAGGCCGTATGGTTATATGGCAGGGTTCGATCAGATACGTGCGGTATTGCACGGATCAGGATCGAACAGATATTACTAGCCGGTTTTGGTATAAGCCGGATTCTAGTATAGTACATTGGAGATTTTGTCTCATTGCATTTGTATTTCGGTCGAAATACAGATGCGGGTGTGTATGCACAGTATCGGGGTTTTCCTGTAATTTATTACGGGACCAGTTTTCTGGAGTTGCCAGTTTGCTTTCCGTTTCGGCCAATTTCCATTGTTCCGTTCATTGGCCGAAGATTGGTGGAGGAGGGCTTATTTGCATTGTTGCAAATAAGTGGTTGTGGAGGGGGTCTTTGCATATTATCATGTCATGATAATTGTCCCATCATTTGACTTCATATGTTCTTGATGGCTTGACTTTTAGTAACCATCATGGTTGTTGACTACTTGTTTTGGAGTGTGGGTTATGGTTGTGATCATTGGATTCTTTCATCATCTCTTTTCATCATTGCTTCCACCCACCCCCTTGACCTCTCTCTCTCTCTCTCCAATCACACAAAAAGGGGTAAGGGGCCGGCCATTTCCATGAGGGGAATGGGATTCATTTTTCTTTGTGTGGGTGGAAAAATGTTACTCTCATTTTTGGTATGCTACATTTTTCCCACCTCTCTCCAAGCTCTCTTTTCTTCCACCAAATGGCAAAGCTCCAAAACCCCAAATGAGACACAAGTTCTACTAGATATTCTACAGCAGATCTTGGGCACGTCGAGTAGCCGGCTTCGTGCCCGAGTTGCCTCGGCATTGAGGTGGGAGCCCGTAAAAGAAGTAGGCGATGTGGTGCACTTCCGGCGACGAGGAGGAGACGGCACATTCCGCAGGAGATCGGGACGGCGACGAGAAGACCGGAGGACTCGGATCTGTCGGTATACTTCTCTTCCCTATCTTGTAGTTAGCTTAGACTTGTTAATGGTTACGATCCGGATGTTTAGTGCGCGGTGGTGCCGGTTTGCTAAGTCCGCAAAATTAAAGTTTTTCACCGCTTCCGCATTCCGGCGTCGGATAGACGGCCGGGGCGCCGCCGTGCACTTACAGTGGTATCAGAGCCTCCCCATTAACTTAGTCTAGCTTTGTGTAATGTGTTTTTCAGTTCCGATCGATCGAAATGTCCAAAAACCCGTATTTGCTCACGACAGTTTTCTGTTGAAATTTTTTGGTCCCCAAAAATTTTTCAGGTTGTATTAAAGTACTGTACAGGATGACATAAGACTTCTGGGAAAATTCGAGCCGTTGACTTTTCAGTCAGAGCGCGGAACCGCGGCCAATACCCACCTGGGGCCGCGGTTCCGCCGCAGAATGAAAGGTTCAATGGGTCGGATTTTTCCAGTGGGCCTCTGGGCTTATTTTAGGGGTTTTGGAACATTAATTTTGGGCCCATAATTTCTTTAACTGCTACAGTATTATTTTGGGGCCCACTTGTTAAATTTTGATCGATCGGATATTTTAAACACATTATTTCACAGTATTTACATTATATCTGCGACCGTGAATGTCACTCGATCGGTAAATCCAGTCTAACTGCTATAGCCCGGTTAGACGGATTTGCGAACGTGACTTTCACGTTGATGTTTTGTTTTTGCTGTGATGTTGCGGATCGGTCGTGGGGGATAGCCTGGATGCAATGCTAGTACGGTTGTGTTGTATTATGTACATTTGATATTGCGGGGCGAGCGTCCGACATGTGGACTGCCGTCACTGCCTGTTTGTATTATTATTTTGGGGCACGGCCAGGTTGCGGTCGTTGTACCCGGTGTATGTATATTTTACTTTCTGTACTAGGATTACCCCGCGGAGGGGTACACGGATAGCCGGGTTCTGGAGGGCAACAAGCCCGCATCTCATGGCATTGAGACGGAGGGGGCTTCACTCTAGGATTGGCGGGCTATTCGCCGCACTCGTAGGGGGTACAGGTTGACCCAGGAGGGGTGCCCAAGTTACCGGATTCCGTGAAGTGCTGGGTGGTCCATTCACGGCGCTGAAGGGGGCTGCCTCGCTTCAGGTTTTGGCGGGTAACTTGCCGCGCCCGTAGGGGTCTAGGATTTCATTGCACAGGCTATCCACACGACCAGGGGAACGTCGGGTTTCAGTAGTGGCTCTGTGAAACCCGGAGATCCCAGATATCTGTATTGTTTCTGTGATGCTGTACATTTTCTGTGATGTTGCATTTCTTTTCACGCCTTGAGCGAAATATAATATATTGGTATATATATTAGTAGATGTTGTATATGTTTTACATCCGCGCTAGTCCAGTCCCCGCTCTGTCGTTAGTTAGCTAACCTAACGGGTAATGACGGGACCCAGTGGCGAATGCGGATGGCATATACGTACGTCAGTATATTTTCGTTCTTTTTGGTGTGATCAAATGATGGGACTGCATTGATTCGGATCAATGCAAGTTTAAAAACAAACCTAATCTGATGTTGTTGGAACACTTTTCAAAAAGCTGTTATTGCAAGGACGTTCACTTTTGTTTTGCATCGTGGTATTCAGTTGGAATATCCTGCTCCTCATTCGATGAGGCAAGGGCCGAGATCCCTTCACCGGGAGTGACCCCTTGGACAAAAAGTTTGCGTCAGGGCAATGACTTCACTATAGCCGATTACTTTTGCTTTGCATCGCGGTATTCATTTGGAATATCCTGCACCCCATTCTACGGGGAAAGAGCCGAGATCCCTTCACCGGGAGTGACCTCTTTAGCAACGGTCTTCGTCACTGTATTTTTAAAAGCTATCCGTTCCTTCGACGATATCAAGTTCTTTACGTTAAAGGTTTTCGCCAGAAACCATTCGTAGCCCTCCGTCATTTCAATTAAATATTCGGTAGTATTCAAGCTATGTATTTTGACCTCACGCCAAGGCATAGTGATTGGTAGCTGCCGGGTATTTATCTGTTGCATAGATAGATGCGTTGGTTTGGGACAGTCGTACTACTATTTTGGCCTACGTCAAGGGTATGTACGGGTGGATTCAAATTAACCTGGATAATGATGGGCAGAACTTGACATGTGACTTATGATATTTTGACCTCACGCCAAGGTCATAAGAGCATGGGGCAGAAATCCACATCGGGAGTTTCAAAAGAACTGAAACTTGCCAGATATGCGCATACCTTCTGGAGTGTGATACCGTGAGCGGATTCCGTCACGTTATCATGCGATGATAGTTGGATCCCGATTCCCACTGATGAGTTGGTATACTCCTCGGGTGACCCCGACTAATTCTTCTTTCAGGTTTGGAGGAGAATTTGAGGTACAGTGGGAGGTTTCCAGATTAGATAAATTGGTAACCATTCTGATCTAGGTTAGAGTGCACGCTGAGTGTTTCTTTTCTCTCTCTCTATGGTAGCGACCATTGACCCGACCCTAAGACTATGACTCAGTGACCAAGTTGACCGAACCTTCTTAACACTGGCTTTTGGATTGTCAGAGTTGCAAACCTCGTTGCCACTCCTACTTTTACCCCTTTCTCCAGGACACCCCGTATTACTGCGAACGTCCACTTCCATTGGACAAAACCATCGTATGGTTAGATACGAACTCGAAGGGATTTATTCGAGGATGGTTTCCGGTTCTGGAGAAAACGGATAGGATTATTCAGTTGCCTTTTCCTTTTACCCTCTCTCAGGTTACGAGTACTCCTTGGTTTAGGGGTAGTACACCTATTACGCAAATTGGATTGTCTTCTTTCAAACCTTAGGCTGGGGCCGACCGGTAGGGAATGAAGAAAACCAATTAGCATAACGATGGTGTGCAGAAGGTATTAGGTTAAGACAAAGTAAGGGATTAGTAAGAGGGCAAAGTAAATTGCAACAGATATTCATGACCAAACCAGGTATTTCTTCGCCAATCCTAAAATCACCTTTGAATTTCTCCAGGACACTCCGTATCACTACGAAGATCCACAGTTTATTGGATACTCCATCGTATGGTTATATACGAACTCGAAAGGAACTTGTTCCAGTTCGGGGATGGATTCTGGTTCAGGAGAAATAGGAATAAGGTTTATTCGGTTGTCTTTTATCTTCACCTTCTCTCATTGCGAGTGTTCCTAGGATTAGGACAGTACACCCATTATGCTTATTGGATAGTCTTCTTCCAAACCATAGGCTGGTGCCGAACGGTAGGGAAGGAAGAAAACCATTTGGCTTAAGGGGTGTACAGAAGGTAAAGACTAAAGACATATGAAGGGATTTGGAGAGGTGGCAAAGAATTACACGGTTACAGTTGTGAATCTGGATACTGGAAGAGGCATTACTAGGAATACCAGGATACCCTATCGAAACATTTCGATGTTTCAGTTTCACTGTGTAATGTTAAAAGAAAACTGATTTCCCGATTAGATACTTACTCCAGGGTATGTATTTACCAAGTATGATTCTCACATCTGTATAGTTTTACAGATGATGAGTGGGAGTAAGTTATTGGGAATTGGGTGATCATCCTCATTATATCGGGATTCGTTGTAATCGGTGATATTTGAGGAAATCACCTGGGTTGTTTGCCGGTCGGAAAATATTTGGTTTTGAATATCCGCTGTTGTGCACCAATTTCAAATTGATATATCTGTACGTCTATTTTTATAGAGTGAGATATACCTTTTGATATTATGTCGATGACATTTACCTATATCAGTGGATGGTTAGGTAAGGAGCATTAAACAGCGGTGTAATTCTTCTTAACCATAAGTACAGTTTTCAACCTACGACACACAGTGAAAGAGTTGTTAGACTCAGCGGACTTATACAGAGTATTGTATGTTGTCCAGTGTCCATTAGGACAGAGGGGTTGGTCCTCATACTATATTCTGTTTACTTTTAACTTCTCTAGTTCTTGGACATGTGTTTCGTAGAAACACAGGGTCTAAGTTTTGAGGAGTTATAGGTATTTGAATAGAGTAGAGAACCAGGTGTAGCAAGTATCGGGATTCTTCAAAGTGATCGAAGATGTAGATACTTGTGTATGGTATTCAGTTGATGGTAAAGATAAAGAGAAATTGCTTCTCTTTTCAGGTTACTCATAATTGGAAGCATTCCTAAGTTGAGTAATGCTGATCGGCCTCCTTCCATTTAGTTGACATGCACTGGAGATAGCTGCATGATTTGAATCTGGTTCAATTAAATCAGTGCCTCTGGTCCTGTATGGGATATAGAACAGTTCGTATCTTAACGATGTTAAGGTACGGGGAGTTGTCCGGCTTATGATTAAAACCAGACACTGGACAACTCAAGGCATGATTCTGTAATGGCTGTTTGTGGGTTGACCCAGGCTATGACGAGGGTTGACTTTCTACCATCTGGATGAACAATAGCAATATTGTTCTATACTCGCCACAGTTTTATCAAAAATGGATTTTTTTCAGAAAACAGTAGTGGGAGTATGGTAGAACTGGAAGTGATTCCAGAACCACAAACGATTACTGAAGATTTGATAAGGAACCTAAAGATTCAATCTGGATTGACATTCCTTTGACCACTCCGCAGATAAGGTGGGTAACTTCAGGCACCCGAGAGGTACTACGGTAGCCTCAAGGACGGTGACAGGGAAGTTCTTGTTAACCCACAATTACCATTGCTGTTGTTCCAGGCTGCGAGACCCGGCGGGAGGATGAGTATAGCGTCGTTCTGAACTCGCTTCAGAAGTGTACGTGTATATGACTCTGCCAGAGGGTTGTCGTAGACAGTGGGAGCAGCGGAAGCATTGGTGGACAGGTAGCTTATGTCTATTTATAGATTAAAGCAGATGTAGCGGAGATAGATCATCTATTTCTGACATGACAGTCATGGATTTGACTTCATCAGAATAGGGGATGGATCTGTTGAGAAGGTAGTAGGGTGTGATGTCATGGTATTTAGATGACATACACAAAGTTGGAAAGGAAACTCCTATACTACGATCGGTTATACTTTGGTCGTCACACAGTGGTTTCTCCACATGGGAAATGGATTTTATATCAGACATACTGGTTACTAGATCTATGGTTTTAGATCTAGATTTGGGTAGTCTCCCAATCTGGGTGCTTAGACAACATTCTAAGAGTATTTAGAATGGACGACTCCTGGCACGGTGGTGTACCTGCAGGTAATGGAGTCACCCTCTCTAAAGGTGTCTTACAGACTAAAGCGGAGAGGGAAGTGCATGACTGGCAGATCACTTGCTCAGGCAATTGAGTCAATCATGAGATGTCAAGTACCACACCAGATTATTCTTGCACTAGATGCAATAAGTTGACATTAATCCAATCCTGGAGAAACAGTAGGAAGCAGTTTTAGAACATAAGTGAATGTTCTAGGGATATGATAACGACAGCCTCATTCGGGAGACAGTTATCATTCCAGGCTTCCAAGGTGACATGGACGACAAGGAGGTTGTCAGAGTTATAGTTTTCCCTCTGACGAGGGGCAGTATTTTGGACAGGTGGTCCAAGGCAATACTGAGGGAGGCATGGCGCAGGATACTGATTAAGTTCAGTTGACGATACAGTCTAAGAAGTTTGGATTTGGAGTTCATTTATGAGCTATGTCCCATCAGACATCCAGACACATTCTAAGACAGGTATTGCTCATTTCGGGAGATGGGTTTCTCCGCGAACTTGAGATATAGAGAGACATAGAAAGAGACATCAAGGCGGATCCACTCACTGAGGCTATTCCTCGAACGCAATAGTTTCGCAAACGATCTTTGTGAGACTGACTAGTAGAGGAGTTGGGTGTTCGGCATCACACGGGCTGTGAGTATACGACATCGCAATAATTAGCCTTGAGTGCAAGTGGGAGATTGTTGGAGATAATGCCCTCAGAGTCAATT
This sequence comes from Agapanthus africanus, assembly GCA_030015575.1. NCBI lineage: Eukaryota > Viridiplantae > Streptophyta > Magnoliopsida > Asparagales > Amaryllidaceae > Agapanthus > Agapanthus africanus. The sequence goes on along the minus strand of JASDDO010000022.1, from coordinate 165,250,861 downwards.
ATTGGATCACAGGTACATGATTGCAATGATTGATGGAGGACCTATCCCGGTAGGACAGTCTTACTCGAGATGATAGTATGCTATCTGGTTTACCTTTATCATCGTGTACTGTTTTAGGTGACCTGGCACGTCGCTATTACACGTTGATAGAGCCCCTAGGATTCTTGCTTGACCACCAGCAGTATCAGGGCGATCATATAAGTGGGAGCTGGGGTCTATAAGCATATCCTGAAATGGTCCCTAGTCGTGTGAGTTTCGAGAGAGGGCATCGATACTCCATAGTAGACTAGTGTATACAGTCGAGACCCCGACGAGGGGCGGTGGCCGGTCTCACAAGCCACTGGTGTCAGTTGGATCACCTAAGATGTATACAGGTGCTCATTGGGTTATGAGTACACCGGACAGGACTCGCCGGGAACATGCTAGTTGGTCATATACCAGATGTCAGATGGCAGTTCCCTGGTGACATGTGTGCAGGTTAGTTCATCGACCTGGGGATCGTCATTTGTCTTGTGTGAGTTCCCACTGTACTTTGATTACTACCCTACCACGGCTCAAAGGAGTCGTGCAAACAGGTTTTAGTTGGGTACAGTCCCGAGCCACATGGAGGCAGTGAGCGTATCTTCAGGGGTTCGTCTCTCCCGGTATTGGGGGTGAGGTCGTGCTGTGTCTAGGAGAGCCATTACACGAAGCCCTCGGCCGAGGCAAGGAGATTTACTGGTAGGTATTCCAGTAGTATCTCAGGGTGTTCTGGGCTACACTCCGACACGACTTGTACCGCTTTTGGGGGTCTGACTTTTACCAACCCCCTAGGCCCGCCATGCGATGCTCATAGACGAACGGACCGGACTGCACGGATATTGTCACTGACAGGCTCAGTAGGGTGTCAGGATGAGTTCGCTCATCGACGTCCCTTTTAGTCAGTACCTGGTAGCCCGTTACGTATTGGCTTATACCTCTGACGTGCTAGTGGTTAAATCCACAACCAAGGTGTTGACGAGTCTTTAGAGTCCCCCACATTCAGTTACTCAGCTTTCGGGCGAAAGGTTGTAGAGGCCGTATGGAGATATGGCAAGGTCCGATCAGATACGTGCGGTACTGCACGGATCAGGATCTGACAGTTTGTACTATAGGCCGTATGGTTATATGGCAGGGTTCGATCAGATACGTGCGGTATTGCACGGATCAGGATCGAACAGATATTACTAGCCGGTTTTGGTATAAGCCGGATTCTAGTATAGTACATTGGAGATTTTGTCTCATTGCATTTGTATTTCGGTCGAAATACAGATGCGGGTGTGTATGCACAGTATCGGGGTTTTCCTGTAATTTATTACGGGACCAGTTTTCTGGAGTTGCCAGTTTGCTTTCCGTTTCGGCCAATTTCCATTGTTCCGTTCATTGGCCGAAGATTGGTGGAGGAGGGCTTATTTGCATTGTTGCAAATAAGTGGTTGTGGAGGGGGTCTTTGCATATTATCATGTCATGATAATTGTCCCATCATTTGACTTCATATGTTCTTGATGGCTTGACTTTTAGTAACCATCATGGTTGTTGATTACTTGTTTTGGAGTGTGGGTTATGGTTGTGATCATTAGATTCTTTCATCATCTCTTTTCATCATTGCTTCCACCCACCCCCTTGACCTCTCTCTCTCTCTCTCCAATCACACAAAAAGGGGTAAGGGGCCGGCCATTTCCATGAGGGGAATGGGATTCATTTTTCTTTGTGTGGGTGGAAAAATGTTACTCTCATTTTTGGTATGCTACATTTTTCCCACCTCTCTCCAAGCTCTCTTTTCTTCCACCAAATGGCAAAGCTCCAAAACCCCAAATGAGACACAAGTTCTACTAGATATTCTACAGCAGATCTTGGGCACGTCGAGTAGCCGGCTTCGTGCCCGAGTTGCCTCGGCATTGAGGTGGGAGCCCGTAAAAGAAGTAGGCGATGTGGTGCACTTCCGGCGACGAGGAGGAGACGGCACATTCCGCAGGAGATCGGGACGGCGACGAGAAGACCGGAGGACTCGGATCTGTCAGTATACTTCTCTTCCCTATCTTGTAGTTAGCTTAGACTTGTTAATGGTTACGATCCGGATGTTTAGTGCGCGGTGGTGCCGGTTTGCTAAGTCCGCAAAATTAAAGTTTTTCACCGCTTCCGCATTCCGGCGTCGGATAGACGGCCGGGGCGCCGCCGTGCACTTACAGTGGTATCAGAGCCTCCCCATTAACTTAGTCTAGCTTTGTGTAATGTGTTTTTCAGTTCCGATCGATCGAAATGTCCAAAAACCCGTATTTGCCCACAACAGTTTTCTGTTGAAATTTTTTGGTCCCCAAAAATTTTTCAGGTTGTATTAAAGTACTGTACAGGATGACATAAGACTTCTGGGAAAATTCGAGCCGTTGACTTTTCAGTCAGAGCGCGGAACCGCGGCCAATACCCACCTGGGGCCGCGGTTCCGCCGCAGAATGAAAGGTTCAATGGGTCGGATTTTTCCAGTGGGCCTCTGGGCTTATTTTAGGGGTTTTGGAACATTAATTTTGGGCCCATAATTTCTTTAACTGCTACAGTATTATTTTGGGGCCCACTTGTTAAATTTTGATCGATCGGATATTTTAAACACATTATTTCACAGTATTTACATTATATCTGCGACCGTGAATGTCACTCGATCGGTAAATCCAGTCTAACTGCTATAGCCCGGTTAGACGGATTTGCGAACGTGACTTTCACGTTGATGTTTTGTTTTTGCTGTGATGTTGCGGATCGGTCGTGGGGGATAGCCTGGATGCAATGCTAGTACAGTTGTGTTGTATTATGTACATTTGATATTGCGGGGCGAGCGTCCGACATGTGGACTGCCGTCACTGCCTGTTTGTATTATTATTTTGGGGCACGGCCAGGTTGCGGTCGTTGTACCCGGTGTATGTATATTTTACTTTCTGTACTAGGATTACCCCGCGGAGGGGTACACGGATAGCCGGGTTCTGGAGGGCAACAAGCCCGCATCTCATGGCATTGAGACGGAGGGGGCTTCACTCTAGGATTGGCGGGCTATTCGCCGCACTCGTAGGGGGTACAGGTTGACCCAGGAGGGGTGCCCAAGTTACCGGATTCCGTGAAGTGCTGGGTGGTCCATTCACGGCGCTGAAGGGGGCTGCCTCGCTTCAGGTTTTGGCGGGTAACTTGCCGCGCCCGTAGGGGTCTAGGATTTCATTGCACAGGCTATCCACACGACCAGGGGAACGTCGGGTTTCAGTAGTGGCTCTGTGAAACCCGGGGATCCCAGATATCTGTATTGTTTCTGTGATGCTGTACATTTTCTGTGATGTTGCATTTCTTTTCACGCCTTGAGCGAAATATAATATATTGGTATATATATTAGTAGATGTTGTATATGTTTTACATCCGCGCTAGTCCAGTCCCCGCTCTGTCGTTAGTTAGCTAACCTAACGGGTAATGACGGGACCCAGTGGCGAATGCGGATGGCTTATACGTACGTCAGTATATTTTCGTTCTTTTTGGTGTGATCAAATGATGGGACTGCATTGATTCGGATCAATGCAAGTTTAAAAACAAACCTAATCTAATTTTGTTGGAACACTTTTCAAAAAGCTGTTATTGCAAGGACGTTCACTTTTGTTTTGCATCGTGGTATTCAGTTGGAATATCCTGCTCCTCAGTCGATGAGGCAAGGGCCGAGATCCCTTCACCGGGAGTGACCCCTTGGACAAAAAGTTTGCGTCAGGGCAATGACTTCACTATAGCCGATTACTTTTGCTTTGCATCGCGGTATTCATTTGGAATATCCTGCACCCCATTCTACGGGGAAAGAGCCGAGATCCCTTCACCGGGAGTGACCTCTTTAGCAACGGTCTTCGTCACTGTATTTTTAAAAGCTATCCGTTCCTTCGACGATATCAAGTTCTTTACGTTAAAGGTTTTCGCCAGAAACCATTCGTAGCCCTCCATCATTTCAGTTAAATATTCGGTAGTATTCAAGCTATGTATTTTGACCTCACGCCAAGGCATAGTGATTGGTAGCTGCCGGGTATTTATCTGTTGCATAGATAGATGCGTTGGTTTGGGACAGTCGTACTACTATTTTGGCTTACGTCAAGGGTATGTACGGGTGGATTCAAATTAACCTGGATAATGATGGGCAGAACTTGACATGTGACTTATGATATTTTGACCTCATGCCAAGGTCATAAGAGCATGGGGCAGAAATCCACATCGGGAGTTTCAAAAGAACTGAAACTTGCCAGATATGCGCATACCTTCTGGAGTGTGATACCGTGAGCGGATTCCGTCACATTATCATGCGATGATAGTTGGATCCCGATTCCCACTGATGAGTTGGTATACTCCTCGGGTGACCCCGACTAATTCTTCTTTCAGGTTTGGAGGAGAATTTGAGGTACAGTGGGAGGTTTCCAGATTAGATAAATTGGTAACCATTCTGATCTAGGTTAGAGTGCACGCTGAGTGTTTCTTTTCTCTCTCTCTATGGTAGCGACCATTGACCCGACCCTAAGACTATGACTCAGTGACCAAGTTGACCGAACCTTCTTAACACTGGCTTTTGGATTGTCAGAGTTGCAAACCTCGTTGCCACTCCTACTTTTACCCCTTTCTCCAGGACACCCCGTATTACTGCGAACGTCCACTTCCATTGGACAAAACCTTCGTATGGTTAGATACGAACTCGAAGGGATTTATTCGAGGATGGTTTCCGGTTCTGGAGAAAACGGATAGGATTATTCAGTTGCCTTTTCCTTTTACCCTCTCTCAGGTTACGAGTACTCCTTGGTTTAGGGGTAGTACACCTATTACGCAAATTGGATTGTCTTCTTTCAAACCTTAGGCTGGGGCCGACCGGTAGGGAATGAAGAAAACCAATTAGCATAACGATGGTGTGCAGAAGGTATTAGGTTAAGACAAAGCAAGGGATTAGTAAGAGGGCAAAGTAAATTGCAACAGATATTCATGACCAAACCAGGTATTTCTTCGCCAATCCTAAAATCACCTTTGAATTTCTCCAGGACACTCCGTATCACTACGAAGATCCACAGTTTATTGGATACTCCATCGTATGGTTATATACGAACTCGAAAGGAACTTGTTCCAGTTCGGGGATGGATTCTGGTTCAGGAGAAATAGGAATAAGGTTTATTCGGTTGTCTTTTATCTTCACCTTCTCTCATTGCGAGTGTTCCTAGGATTAGGACAGTACACCCATTATGCTTATTGGATAGTCTTCTTCCAAACCATAGGCTGGTGCCGAACGGTAGGGAAGGAAGAAAACCATTTGCCTTAAGGGGTGTACAGAAGGTAAAGACTAAAGACATATGAAGGGATTTGGAGAGGTGGCAAAGAATTACACGGTTACAGTTGTGAATCTGGATACTGGAAGAGGCATTACTAGGAATACCAGGATACCCTATCGAAACATTTCGATGTTTCAGTTTCACTGTGTAATGTTAAAAGAAAACTGATTTCCCGATTAGATACTTACTCCAGGGTATGTATTTACCAAGTATGATTCTCAAATCTGTATAGTTTTACAGATGATGAGTGGGAGTAAGTTATTGGGAATTGGGTGATCATCCTCATTATATCGGGATTCGTTGTAATCGGTGATATTTGAGGAAATCACCTGGGTTGTTTGCCGGTCGGAAAATATTTGGTTTTGAATATCCGCTGTTGTGCACCAATTTCAAATTGATATATCTGTACGTCTATTTTTATAGAGTGAGATATACCTTTTGATATTATGTCGATGACATTTACCTATATCAGTGGATGGTTAGGTAAGGAGCATTAAACAGCGGTGTAATTCTTCTTAACCATAAGTACAGTTTTCAACCTACGACACACAGTGAAAGAGTTGTTAGACTCAGCGGACTTATACAGAGTATTGTATGTTGTCCAGTATCCATTAGGACAGAGGGGTTGGTCCTCATACTATATTCTGTTTACTTTTAACTTCTCTAGTTCTTGGACATGTGTTTCGTAGAAACACAGGGTCTAAGTTTTGAGGAGTTATAGGTATTTGAATAGAGTAGAGAACCAGGTGTAGCAAGTATCGGGATTCTTCAAAGTGATCGAAGATGTAGATACTTGTGTATGGTATTCAGTTGATGGTAAAGATAAAGAGAAATTGCTTCTCTTTTCAGGTTACTCATAATTGGAAGCATTCCTAAGTTGAGTAATGCTGATCGGCCTCCTTCCATTTAGTTGACATGCACTGGAGATAGCTGCATGATTTGAATCTGGTTCAATTAAATCAGTGCCTCTGGTCCTATATGGGATATAGAACAGTTCGTATCTTAACGATGTTAAGGTACGGGGAGTTGTCCGGCTTATGATTAAAACCAGACACTGGACAACTCAAGGCACGATTCTGTAATGGCTGTTTGTGGGTTGACCCAGGCTATGACGAGGGTTGACTTTCTACCATCTGGATGAACAATAGCAATATTGTTCTATACTCGCCACAGTTTTATCAAAAATGGATTTTTTTCAGAAAACAGTAGTGGGAGTATGGTAGAACTGGAAGTGATTCCAGAACCACAAACGATTACTGAAGATTTGATAAGGAACCTAAAGATTCAATCTGGATTGACATTCCATTGACCACTCCGCAGATGAGGTGGGTAACTTCAGGCACCCGAGAGGTACTACGGTAGCCTCAAGGACGGTGACAGGGAAGTTCTTGTTAACCCACAATTACCATTGCTGTTGTTCCAGGCTGCGAGACCCGGCGGGAGGATGAGTATAGCGTCGTTCTGAACTCGCTTCAGAAGTGTACGTGTATATGACTCTGCCAGAGGGTTGTCGTAGACAGTGGGAGCAGCGGAAGCATTGGTGGACAGGTAGCTTATGTCTATTTATAGACTAAAGCAGATGTAGCGGAGATAGATCATCTATTTCTGACATGACAGTCATGGGTTTGACTTCATCAGAATAGGGGATGGATCTGTTGAGAAGGTAGTAGGGTGTGATGTCATGGTATTTAGATGCCATACACAAAGTATGAAAGGAAACTCCTATACTACGATCGGTTATACTTTGGTCGTCACACAGTGGTTTCTCCACATGGGAAATGGATTTTATATCAGACATACTGGTTACTAGATCTATGGTTTTAGATCTAGATTTGGGTAGTCTCCCAATCTGGGTGCTTAGACAACATTCTAAGAGTATTTAGAATGGACGACTCCTGGCACGGTGGTGTACCTGCAGGTAATGGAGTCACCCTCTCTAAAGGTGTCTTACAGACTAAAGCGGAGAGGGAAGTGCATGACTGGCAGATCACTTGCTCAGGCAATTGAGTTAATCATGAGATGTCAAGTACCACACCAGATATTATTCTTGCACTAGATGCAATAAGTTGACATTAATCCAATCCTGGAGAAACAGTAGGAAGCAGTTTTAGAACATAAGTGAATGTTCTAGGGATATGATAACGACAGCCTCATTCGGGAGACAGTTATCATTCCAGGCTTCCAAGGTGACATGGACGACAAGGAGGTTGTCAGAGTTATAGTTTTCCCTCTGACGAGGGGCAGTATTTTGGACAGGCGGTCCAAGGCAATACTGAGGGAGGCATGGCGCAGGATACTGATTAAGTTCAGTTGACGATACAGTCTAAGAAGTTTGGATTTGGAGTTCATTTATGAGCTATGTCCCATCAGACATCCAGACACATTCTAAGACAGGTATTGCTCATTTCGGGAGATGGGTTTCTCCGCGAACTTGAGATATAGAGAGACATAGAAAGAGACATCAAGGCGGATCCACTCACTGAGGCTATTCCTCGAACGCAATAGTTTCGCAAACGATCTTTGTGAGACTGACTAGTAGAGGAGTTGGGTGTTCGGCATCACACGGGCTGTGAGTATACGACATCGCAATAATTAGCCTTGAGTGCAAGTGGGAGATTGTTGGAGATAATGCCCTCAGAGTCAATTATTGGATCACAGGTACATGATTGCAATGATTGATGGAGGACCTATCCCGGTAGGACAGTCTTACTCGAGATGATAGTATGCTATCTGGTTTACCTTTATCATCGTGTACTGTTTTAGGTGACCTGGCACGTCGCTATTACACGTTGATAGAGCCCCTAGGATTCTTGCTTGACCACCAGCAGTATCAGGGCGATCATATAAGTGGGAGCTGGGGTCTATAAGCATATCCTGAAATGGTCCCTAGTCGTGTGAGTTTCGAGAGAGGGCATCGATACTCCATAGTAGACTAGTGTATACAGTCGAGACCCCGACGAGGGGCGGTGGCCGGTCTCACAAGCCATTGGTGTCAGTTGGATCACCTAAGATGTATACAGGTGCTCATTGGGTTATGAGTACACCGGACAGGACTCGCCGGGAACATGCTAGTTGGTCATATACCAGACGTCAGATGGCTGTTCCCTGGTGACATGTGTGCAGGTTAGTTCATCGACCTGGGGATCGTCATTTGTCTTGTGTGAGTTCCCACTGTACTTTGATTACTACCCTACCACGGCTCAAAGGAGTCGTGCAAACAGGTTTTAGTTGGGTACAGTCCCGAGCCACATGGAGGCAGTGAGCGTATCTTCAGGGGTTCGTCTCTCCCGGTATTGGGGGTGAGGTCGTGCTGTGTCTAGGAGAGCCATTACACGAAGCCCTCGGCCGAGGCAAGGAGATTTACTGGTAGGTATTCCAGTAGTATCTCAGGATGTTCTGGGCTACACTCCGACACGACTTGTACCGCTTTTGGGGGTCTGACTTTTACCAACCCCCTAGGCCCGCCATGCGATGCTCATAGACGAACGGACCGGACTGCACGGATATTGTCACTGACAGGCTCAGTAGGGTGTCAGGATGAGTTCGCTCATCGACGTCCCTTTTAGTCAGTACCTGGTAGCCCGTTACGTATTGGCTTATACCTCTGACGTGCTAGTGGTTAAATCCACAACCAAGGTGTTGACGAGTCTTTAGAGTCCCCCACATTCAGTTACTCAGCTTTCGGGCGAAAGGTTGTAGAGGCCGTATGGAGATATGGCAAGGTCCGATCAGATACGTGCGGTACTGCACGGATCAGGATCTGACAGTTTGTACTATAGGCCGTATGGTTATATGGCAGGGTTCGATCAGATACGTGCGGTATTGCACGGATCAGGATCGAACAGATATTACTAGCCGGTTTTGGTATAAGCCGGATTCTAGTATAGTACATTGGAGATTTTGTCTCATTGCATTTGTATTTCGGTCGAAATACAGATGCGGGTGTGTATGCACAGTATCGGGGTTTTCCTGTAATTTATTACGGGACCAGTTTTCTGGAGTTGCCAGTTTGCTTTCCGTTTCGGCCAATTTCCATTGTTCCGTTCATTGGCCGAAGATTGGTGGAGAAGGGCTTATTTGCATTGTTGCAAATAAGTGGTTGTGGAGGGGGTCTTTGCATATTATCATGTCATGATAATTGTCCCATCATTTGACTTCATATGTTCTTGATGGCTTGACTTTTAGTAACCATCATGGTTGTTGATTACTTGTTTTGGAGTGTGGGTTATGGTTGTGATCATTGGATTCTTTCATCATCTCTTTTCATCATTGCTTCCACCCACCCCCTTGACCTCTCTCTCTCTCTCTCCAATCACACAAAAAGGGGTAAGGGGCCGGCCATTTCCATGAGGGGAATGGGATTCATTTTTCTTTGTGTGGGTGGAAAAATGTTACTCTCATTTTTGGTATGCTACATTTTTCCCACCTCTCTCCAAGCTCTCTTTTCTTCCACCAAATGGCAAAGCTCCAAAACCCCAAATGAGACACAAGTTCTACTAGATATTCTACAGCAGATCTTGGGCACGTCGAGTAGCCGGCTTCGTGCCCGAGTTGCCTCGGCATTGAGGTGGGAGCCCGTAAAAGAAGTAGGCGATGTGGTGCACTTCCGGCGACGAGGAGGAGACGGCACATTCCGCAGGAGATCGGGACGGCGACGAGAAGACCGGAGGACTCGGATCTGTCGGTATACTTCTCTTCCCTATCTTGTAGTTAGCTTAGACTTGTTAATGGTTACGATCCGGATGTTTAGTGCGCGGTGGTGCCGGTTTGCTAAGTCCGCAAAATTAAAGTTTTTCACCGCTTCCGCATTCCGGCGTCGGATAGACGGCCGGGGCGCCGCCGTGCACTTACACTTCAATCGGGTGAATGATAATACTAGCCGGCTTAGGATTAAGCCGGGTTATTAAATCAAGTTTTGATTTAACAATTTATATATATATATATATATATATATTTCAATATATATATTCTAGTATTAGGTTCATTGTATTTTTCTATCTCTTGGGTATTCGTATTTTGATACAAATACGGGCATGTATTTGCGGGGACGTATTCTTGTATTTATACAAGAATACTTCTAGAAGAAGGACAACTCATTTCTAGGATTTTCCTTTAAAGAAAATATGAAATGAGGTAGAAAAGATAAATTGTTGAGGGTATGGACAAATGAATTATAAATTCATTTGCAAATACTATTCAATCATGGTTGTAGTTTTAAAATGGAAAAATTCTTTTTACAAAATACATGAAGCATGCTTGAATTTGTTAAGGAAATTATTCATTTCACCATTCTTGTTTCTCTCTCTTCCATGGCTCCTCCTCCTTCTTCCTCCTCTACCTTCTCATGTATTGAGATTCAAGAGGATTAAGAGAATGAAAAATCATTAAAACGCTCACACATATCACTAAGCATCCTAGATTAGCATCCTAAGATCTTTAGTTACTTCATGGATGAAGTTGAAGCTTGAACTTGGTTCTCTCAGGTGGATTATCTTCGACGAAGGAAGACCGACAGGCAAGTGCGATCTGGAGCTCTTGAGAGCATGCTAGAGTCCAACCTAATTGGAGCAAATAAAGACGCTACAAAGGTTGTGATTTCTATCCTTTTCTTGTTCTAGGTTTAGATGTTTGGTTTAGAATCTTGGGTTTAAGTTTCTATTGCCATGAAATTTTTTGTTTTCGGATTCCGCATTGGCCACGGGTTAGCGGTGAGGGCACTAGGAACTTTCATATGGCACCTGAAAAAGGACAAGATTCATCAACAAAACAACGAAGTTCATTTTGTAGAACTACTAGCTCCAAAACTAGTGGACCCCATGAAATCAAAGTATCGGCTCACTAAAGAAGGAACATGTACTTATTGTGGGAATCAAAAAGAATTCTCATTAAATAAGCAGATGAAGTTAAACTCCCAATATCTCAAAAAGTGGGTCCCTTTTAATAACAAAAAATTCAAATCCAGAGATAGGGATTAAAACCCTAAAAAGAAAGAAACACATGCATATATACCTAAGAATAGCAATAGGAAATTAAATGGAATAAAATTCCGAAAATTCCTAATAAAGGAAACTTTCAAAACGTCGAATCAGAGCTAAGCTTTGCAAACGAGAAGATAATAATGGGATTAAATCCCAGAGTTCTCACATTAGGAAGCTCATGGGTTGAACAATGGAATTAAATTCCAAAAATCCCCAAAATGTCAAGATTGACAACGGGGTAAATCCCTCAGAAGAAAATCAATGATAAACTCAAGAATGTCCATCGATTCGAACCTTTTGATCTGGACATCAAGATCCATGATCTACATAAAAAAGGAGTTTTTTTAAGATCTCCAAGAGATCGGCTCAAGAACAAGAGCTAACTCTGTCAAATATGTTAATGGGTTTAAAATCCGAAATGCCCAAAATATGTTTAGGGTTAAGCTCTATTCATTGTAATACCCCAGAGCAGTGCGGTCTTAAGACATCATGGTGATCTGCTCTGTCCACACTCAGTGCAGTCTGTTGCGGACATCTTGGTGATCTGAGTGAAAGAGCCATTTCAGAACAATGGGATCGGGTTCCTAAAGCACATTCCGAAAGAGGACCGAACAACATTATAAATATAATGATACCACCCTCAATTACAGAGGCGCCTTTTTAAGTGAACTGGAACTACATGAGCTTGAGAACTCCGTAGTTAAGCGTTCTCGGGCCAGGGAAGTCTTGGGATGGGTGACCTCCTGGGAAGTGGCCCCTGGTCGGGTCCGGTTCTCTCTAAAGGAAAAAACCGTGCGGTTTCGGCCAATGTGGACAATACCATCTGTACTAGGGCGTGGGGCGTTACATTTATGGTGGCCTATGCAGGTCTCTCAATAGTAGGTATGTGGTTCGAGGACGAACCATTGTTCTCAGATGGGAGGAATGTAATACCCCAGAGCAGTGCGGCCTTAAGACATCATGGTGATCTGCTCTTTTCACACTCAGTGCGGTCTGTTGTGGATATCTTGGTGATCTGAGTGAGGGAGTCATTTCAGAACAATGTGATCGGGTCCCTAAAGCACATTCCGAAAGAGGACCGAACTGCATTATAAATATAATGATACCACCTTCAATTACAGAGGCGCCTTTTAAGTGAACCGGAACTACAGGAGCTTGAGAACTCCATAGTTAAGCATGCTCGGGCCAGGGAAGTCTTGGGATGGGTGACCTCTTGGGAAGTGGCCCTTGGTCGGGTCCGGTTCGCTCTAAAGGGAAAAACCGTGCGGTTTCGGCCAGAGCAGACAATACCATCTGTACTGGAGCGTAGGGCGTTACATTCATAGTCCTTACCAAAATTTTGGCAGAGTCGGCTTGGTCCAAATTTTTTTTTGAGGGCAAAGAACTAAACTCTGAGTAAGAATTAAATTCTCAAGAAAAGAAAACTCAATAAGAAAGTTGAAGAAACAGTAGTCACTTCAGAGCCAAAGGCTCCCTTAGGGCATGATGAGATCGGTTCAGATTCCCCATATCCCGAGATAGATCATACGGCTATAAGGTTGACACAGTTGTACTTACGTGAAAGGCACGTAAGAGCAATGTTGAGAGACATTTGTTCCCTTATAAAAAAAGAGAAAAGAGAGAGAAAAATCAATAGAAAGGATAAAACGAAATCCTCCCATGTGTTGAACACGTGAGCGTTCACATGAAAAGCATGTTACGTTCGGCTTCAGGGATGATTAAATCCTATGAAATGGCTCCCACGTGTTGAATATGTGAGCGTTCACATGCTGACTTCAGTAAGGATTAAATCCTGGCATATAAGCCTCGCGTGTTAAACATGTGAGTGCTCACATGAAATGCATGTGAACGCCGAATTCAGATAAACTAAAACCCATACCGGGCTCACATGTTAAACACGTAAGCGCTCACGAGAAAAACACGTGAGTGCATCAGTTTGAAGCGCGGTCTTATAATGGAATTAAATTCTATTTTGAACTAAGTTCTACTTGGAAAATATTTCTTCCTGATTCTTCTAATACTAGGATGATTTTCTCTATTAAGAAGAGAACTTCTGGATTTAAAATCCAACGGTGATTATAATATAACAGATCAAATCAGACGTTTCTTTGTTAGGAAAATATTTTCCTAATCATGTTAAAACCAACATAAAATATTTTCTGTTAAATAGAAAGCCACTGGATCAAAAATCCAACGGTGGAAAAAATTTCCTGGATGATCTTTAAGATCAATTAAATCAATTGATATCTCTCAATGGGAGATTTTCTCAAACTAATCAACGGTTTTTCCTCACCAATATAAAGGACCCGAGACTTCAAGTCTCATATAGAGAATCAACCCCATAAGGTGATAAAAGCTAAAACCAAGAATTTAATTCTCTTTTTGAAGAAATATCATTTTCCTCCTTCGAAAACTCTAAGTAAAGAAAGTAGAGAGATCAAAATATCTTCTTTACCTATATATATATATATATATATATATATATATATAAGGGTTTAACTCTCTAAAAAGATTTTAGTTCTTTCTCTGGATCTGAGATCCGTAAGATAAATCTCCCATAAGTTGAGAACTTAATTCTCATCGGGAAGATCTTGTTCTTCAGACTCAAAAAATATAGGGGAGAACCATCTTATTTTATCAATCACCATATAAACACAATGGAAGAGTGAACATGAAAAGGATGGAGTTCATACTCCAAGAACTTAGTTCCTTCATAATCAAGAACTTAGTTCTTACAGAAATTTGATCTCAGATCTTCAAAGCAGTGATCTTGGTGATCACTAATGGTTAAAATACTATTAACAGAAGTTTAACTTCTCTCAAAAGACAGAGATTAAATATCTAAGGACACAGAACCTCACGTGATATCCACGTGAGCGCACATATGGCCCATGTGAAGACAATGCCTCACGTGCCATACACGTGAACACCCATAAGTAAGGACTTAGCATCTCACGTGACATACACATGAGCATTTGAAAAATGCGAAAGCCTGAGCGTCCCACGTGATACTCATGTGAGCGCCAAAGCCTGAGCATCCCACGTGATATCCATGTGAGCGCCAAAACATGATATGGATATTATATCTATAGTCTAAATGACTAAGTGTTCAGCACTGATAGAGCAACGCCCAAGCACGAGCGTCTCACGTGATATACACGTGAGTCTCATAAAATGAGTGCATAGCATTGGGTGGGCAATAGAAAGCCTAATACTCGGTCCAAAAGGGACTAGGCTTTTCTTAAGATAAACTTCTCTGATTATAGATTAAATGAGCCCATATGCTCATTGTAATCGAGCCCATATGCTCACCCCTTTTAAATTGATCTTAATAAGATTAATGATCCTTAACTATACTTCTAAGTCGATCTTAGTATCATATGAGACTAACGCATCCTTAGTCTATACGCTCATATATTTAAGTCGATCTTAATCTAAAAACAAGATTAACGATCCTTAAACACCTTAACTAATGAAACATATAACCTAGGTTCAAATCCAAGTCTAATATACGGATTTGGACTAATTCGTGCCCTACGGGCGACGACATAAACTAGTCTCTGTATACAATCCATGTCCAACCATAATAAACAATATATATAACATGGCGCGAAGTGATCTTCCTGGAGGAAGTGAAAGTTGTTATTGCGATGGCGTAATTAACTGCAGGTGTTTGCGCCTGCAAGGAGGAGCGTCCCCACAATAAAAAAAACCCGTCAAAGAGTGGGAATCTGATAAATTCATGCTACATCAGTCGTATCTGTCCAAACATCCAATATACGGCGCCATAAATCAACTTGGCATTTTCGGAATGATGGACGGATATGGTCTAAATAGCATATGCCCCCAAATTCAGGCTAGACTCCTCCGCGTCTCAGTCCAGTCTTTAGCGGTAAAAACAACCTCTGTAGAATTTACACATATCCAAGAAGACGAAGAAGATGTTGAAACTGCTTCAGAAAGAACCCAGAATTGAATGGGAAGGGCAAAAAGAGCCCGCTGTTCCGGCTACTAATTCAGCTCGATCGGGATCAAAGTCCAAAAAGCTTAAGAATAAGAAAAGGAAAAGTGCACCTCGACGCAAAAAGGAGTCTGCGAGAAAATCGACCATTCAAAGATATATCAATTCCCTTGAAGACTACGAGAAAAAAAGGAAAGAATCCTAATTCAATTGAAGCAGTTCTTCCCCGTAGAAGCAGCCGAGATTCTGGAAGAGCTAGAAAAAGATGATAATGGTAAGGTCCCTATCGTGACCTCATACATCTTCCGTCTCGGCAGCGACACCGAGGAAGAGCTATGTTTTCTCGAAGAAGATGAGGAGTTCGCCATAAAGACCAACCAAATCCAGCTCTGAAGCGGCATAGTTCTACCGCCAAAATAGGACAATGCACCCAAAAGAGAAGGAAAAACAATTTGCGAATGTAGAGGACGACGGAGAGCCAGCTCATGAAGACTCGAGTTCTTCTTTAGTAGGCTATAATGTCTTGGCTCATCTCCGGAAGCTTCCATCTCTCCTAAGTATCTATGATACGCTGGTCCTATCCAAGGAGTTTAGAGATGTCCTCATTCACGCTCTACAAAACCCCGAGCGGTACCAGGCTTGCTTCGTGGAAATCAATATGAAAGAAACCAAGTACACTCTGCAAACAGCTGCGATCACATTTAAGGATGAAGACTTGTTACTGGGAACAGCTGAGTATAACCGGCCGCTTTACGTGACAGGGTACAACGACGAAGACCGAATTAATCGCATATTGATTGATCCAGGGTCCTCAATGAACATCATGAAACTGCGAGCTCTAAAGAGTTTATTAATGGACGTTCAACACCTATCGAGAGAAAGGATTGTCATTCAAGCCTTCAATCAAAATTGCTAGCAAGTCCTGAGATCTATAGCCCTGCCTATCAGGTTTGGGGATCTGTAAACCGAAGCTAAGATATACATGATTGACGCTGACACGTCCTATAAGATTCTCCTGGAACGGCCGTGGCTTCATGATTATGACATCGTTCCTTTAACACTCCATCAATGCATGAAGTATACCAAAGATAGCGAAGAAAGACACATTGTTGGAAATATACAGCCCTTTGGTATACATGAAGTCTGATATGAAGATTCTCGGTACTTTATGAACCCCTAGGATGCTGAGCGGCAACCGACTAAAGGAAAGATGGCCCAAAATTCCAAAGGCAAATCTAAGCCGGCCGTCAGCTTCAAAAGTAAAAAACCCCAAGTGCGGCCGCGTTTCGACAGTGATACTAATGAGTTCGACGCTGGAAGTCTGTCTTTCCATAAAACACGCCCTCATTTTGGTAGCGATACAGACGATTCTGATATTGAAGGCCCATTCGGCGGTAAAATTCATCCTCACTTTTGCAGCGATACTAAAGAATCAGATGAAGAGGATTCGTCTTGCAACAGATATGCAGATTGGGCTCTCATGGAAAAAGAAAAACTAAGAAAAACCTTCGAAGTCACAGAAAGGTCCCTAGCCATCACAAGGGTGCCAAATCATATGTTCAAAGAGCTCGACGTGTTGTTAGTTTCCACCGTGGACCAGCTGAAAACCTTCTACGTCCCCGGAAAAGAGGGCGGATAGAAAAGCATCCTGTTTTATGGGTCAAACCCTGTCATGCACCGGACGATTTGTCCGTAACGTGCCTTCCCTGTAAAAGAGGCATAAGAGCCATCCTAAACCACATATATTATGCGCCCGAGATGCGGGAATATTTTAAAAAGTGCAGATGTCGGTTATATCAAACAGAATCTGAAGAGAAGTTTTATGAGGGGCTATAGCATCCGCCTCATATTCAATCACTCATCGATGGGCGGGTCCCAGATAGATGAGGTATATGTTTCATTCAAACTGATATCAAGGCATGCAACATGATCCATGTTGGTAAAGCCAGCGAAAAGTCAAGTGATGACGACGAGCTAATCGAGCCAGAAGAAGCCCCTCAAGAGCTCGAAGATGGAGGACAAGCAACCTTTGACGAGTTAACTGAGATTGATTTAGGAACACCTGATAACCCAGGCTAACCTATATCAGTTCACTCTTACCAGAGGAAATGAAAGACCAGATAATCGCTCTGCTGCATGAATTCATCGACTGTTTCACGTGGATGTACAAAGAAATGTCTGGCCTCTCCTTTGAAGTGGTCGCGCATAAACCGGTTATATCTCCTGATGCCAAGCCAATCAAACAAGCTCCTCAAAGAATGAGAAGGAAGTTAGAAGAAAAGGTCATCAAAGAAATTAAGAAACTCATCGATACCGGCTTCATCAGAGAAGAGAAATATACGGACTGGATCGGATGCTTTGTCTCAAATAAGAAGAAGAATTGGCAGATCCGAGTTTGTGTTGATTTCAGGAACCTAAACAAGGCATGCCCTAAAGACGATTTCCTGCTTCTAGTCATGGAAATGATGGTCGATGATACCTCAAATTACGAGTTGTTCTTCATAGATGGTAGATTTGGATACAATCAGATAAAAATGTCACCTAAGGATGAGAAGCACACAAAATTTCGAACCACAATCGGCATATACTGTTACAAGGTGATACTGTTTGGACTGAAGAATGCAGGTGCCATATATTAAAGGGCAATGACCAAGATCTTTGACGGCTTAATCCATAAGTTTGTTGAATGTTACGTTGATGATTTGGTCATCAAGACTAAGGTCAAGACCAACCACATCTAAGATTTCAGGACCGTTTTCACCAGACCGAGAGAATAGGATCTGAAGTTGAACCCTCTAAAGTGCGCTTTCGGCGTGTCGTCAGGAAAATTCTGGGCTTCATTGTCCGATATCGAGGAATCGAAATTGATCCATCAAAGATAAAGGCCATCATGGAGATGCCTCCTCCAAAGAATCCGACGTAGCTAAGATCCTTCGAAGGCAAGCTCGCTTACATACAAAGGTTCATCTCGAACCTATCGGGGAGATGCCGGCTTTTCTCAAAGCTCATGAAGAAAGATGCTCCTTTTTTCTGGGACGCCGAGAGTCAAGAAGCGTTCGAAAGTACCAAAAAGTACCTATTACACCCTCCAGTGCTTGCTGCTCTCATTCCAAATAAACCGCTGATCCTCTACATTAACACGCTAGATGAATCATTCGGCACGCTCCTCGCCCAAAATAATGAGGAGGGAAAAGAAAATGCCTTATACTGCCTCAGCCGAACATTAGTCGGGGCGGAACATAACTATTCCCCGATAAAAAATGCAATGCTTAGCCCTGATATTCGCCGTGAAGAAACTGAGGCACTATCTGCTCGCCCATCGGGTTATGCTAATCTCTAAGGTCAACCCGCTCAAATACTTAGTGACCAAAACAAGCCTAGCCGGTAGAATGGCAAGATGAGCTGTCATGCTGTTTGAATTTGACAGAGTCTATACTCTTCAAAAAGTAGTAAAAGGACAAGCCCTATCCAATTTCCTCGCTTCTCACCCCATACTTGAAGGGTCACCGCTAAATTGCGAGTTATTCGATGAACAAGTGCTGCACCTCGAAGGTAATGAACCATGCTGGGAGATCTGCTTCGATGAAGCCTCATCAATGAGGACCTCAAGTAAATCAAGCATCTCACAGATAAAAGCAGGGATAGGATTGGTGTTCATCACGCCATTGGGAGGAACCTTATGACGTTCATTCGCTCTTACCAAGCCTCTCACAAACAACGAGGCTGAGTATGAATCTCTAATAGCTAGTCTGGAGTTCGCCATAGAAATGGAGGTCCCTCGGCTACGAGTCTACGGTGATTTCTAGCTTGTCGTTAACCAAGTGAGCAGCAACTACAAGATATATAAGCCCGAGTTAACTTGATACAGAAGCCAGGTGGTTGAACTCATGAACTGATGAGAGTTCCCAGGGCGTTGAATGGAAAAGCCGACGAAATAGTTCACCTAACCAAAGAGCTAGCTGATCCTGACATGAAGATGTGATTGATTGGAGATAACCCTTCATAGAGTACCTCCAATATGACAAGCTGCCCGAAAAAAAATCTGTGAGGGTTCAGCTGAAGAAAAGAGCCCTCCGATATGTGTTCGTAAATGACACACTATACCAAAGGTCATACGACCAACTCTGGCTTAGGTGTCTATCCCCGGCCGAAGCGTAAAAAGTCATGAAAGAAGTTCACTCGGGTGTCTGTGGAGTTCACCAATCCGGCCCCAAAATGCGTCTTCAAATTAAACGTCTTGGATATTATTGGCCTACCATAATAAGGGATTGCGAAAAGCATGCGAAGAAATATCATCTCTGCCAAATACATGGCAACTTCATACACAAGCATACCAATCCGCTGCATCCTACCATGGCATCGTCACCATTTGAAATATGGGGCACTAATATAGTTGGCTCAATCGACCCTCCGTCATATAAAGGCCACCAGTTCATATTGGCCACACTGACTACTTCTTCAGATGGGCTGAAACTGTCCCGCTAAAAGAAGTCAAGACAAAAGATATTCTGACATTCTTCTGGCTAAACGTGTTATACCATTTTGGTACACCAAGAAGAATCATTTCTGACAACGAGCCTTTTTTCAAGAGCTTCAAGTCTCAAAGTTCGCTACTCAACACAAGATAAACTGGAGATATTCCTCCATTTATAATCTAAGGGCGAATAGGCTGGCTGAAACCTTCAATAAAACTCTATGCAAGCTCCTGAGGAAAAATGCTCTAGCCAACAAAAGAGACGGGGATCTCAAACTCCACGAGGTATTGTGGGCATATCATATCATGCACCGCACTCCAACCCAATCTACCCCATGCTCGCCGCTCTTCGAGGTGGAGGCAATTCTTCCTCTTGAAGTCGAAATTCCAAGCTTAAGGATAGCAGTCTAGCACAGTCTGACGAAGGAGGAAAGCGCTCTCCTTCGGCTCGAACAGCTCGATGCGCTCAAACAGCTCGATCCACTGGAACAAAATAGACTTGCAGTTGTAACACCCTAGTTCATTTATACCATAATTTATTTGGGTTTTCCTAATCTTGTGGCTATTTCTTGATTATTATTGGCTTTGGGTGCGGATAGTGCTTTGGTATCTGTAGATAGTATCCGACTCGACCCGCATGCTTGAAACTTATCTTAGTTCTAGATTACGACATATCCTTGCTAGTATAGAGGATCCGTGCACACATAAATGCACTATTTACCTGTATCATATATATGGCATCTGCATATATTTTAAATAATATAAATTATAATCTGATAATATTTTAAATACCTAGCATGGCCTGCATCATACCCCATACCCTATGGCTGCATCCTGACATCGTGTTCTTGTCCCGCTTAATGGAAATGACTCGTTTGGATCGCTACGTGTTTTTACGTGTATCCGTTCTTGGGGGTATATATTTTTTTAATCGGACATCGCATTATGGTTTTTGTTGATACGTATATTATCCGTATTTTCAAACTATATTTTTAGACACAACCCGAGTATTTTTCGGAGTATATTTGATATTAGCTATAAATCCTATAATATGTATTATAATATATTCCTAAACCTACAATTTAACAGTTATATTTTATACGTATAATATTTATATTCTAAATCCTAAACTATTATTATCTCTCCCTCTCTCCGCCAGATCTCTCTCTCTCTCTTTTTCTACTCTTTATATTATATATTACGTAATATATTAAACCTATATTTTTCACATCCCTCTCTCTCCATCTTCCTCACATTCCCCACCTCCCGCAACGATGAGACCTTAACCCTATCTTCGCTTCAGGCCGCTGTCGCCCTCAACCTCATCGCCTTCATCCCCTCACCATCTCCTCACCCTCGTTCCGTCACTACAACATATACCTCCTCCTTCACCGTGACCTCGACTTCACCCGATAACCCACAGAAAACCCTACCCACGCCTGAGCCCTAGCCTCGTCGCCGACCTCCCAACCTCACCACCTTACCCTCGTCGACCTGACCTCCACCTCCTCTGCTCTCCTGTTCCCCGACTACGACACCCCGCACTCCCCGACAACCAAGAAACCCACTACGACCCAGACCTCCACAACCGGAAAGCTTCGCCGTAGCCACCACCCTCATCTCACCTCGTCATCACCACCATCACCACTACCTCCTCCTACATTCCCGAGCAATCCCTGCACCCCGACTAACTCCCTGCACAAGAACCCGACCCTAACAACCAACCTAAGAAACCCACCATTGCCGTGGATCTCGCCGTCGATGGCCTATCTTCGACGTCACCTCCCCTCTGTCATCTAAACCAGAGTCGATAGCCGAGCCAACCCATTCTCCTTCTCCTTTCCTCTCTTCTTTCTTCTTCTTCTTCTCTTTTCTTTTCTTTATTCTTGGTTTTTCCGGCCATCGCCGGAGTCGCACATGTCGCCGATGATACGAACGAACCAGTCATTGTCTTCATCCAGCGTGGTCATGTCTTTGAGTAGCCTATTTCAGTTCTGTATGCACGTGGTTCGCATCACGACATTTACCCGACGTCAAACGTGACGTACGTATCCCGTCGTGAGATCCGATCAGGCAAGTTTATCTTGCAACATGCTATGTTATAGTATATCTATTTATATATGAATAAAAATAATACATGTGCGGTATTGTGCATCCATTGTTATAGTTTTACCGTTTATCGATATCCGCTCGTATCCACACTGTCAATTGCACATCTAGTTGTATGCCGGAGCTTCATTATATCATGTTACTTTTATATTAGTGTGACATGTTATCTAGCTTGCATCATACATAGTCATGGATATATATAAGTTATAACAGATAGACACATTTGCATCCTAGCATCATCACTATTTACCGTGATCCCGATATCATTTACAATTTCACATTTGGTGTCCATTTGATACATATGCACCACATGATATGACCTGACATACTACTTGACAAGTTACCTGATCTTGTTATTAATGCCAACAATCCTGACTTGTTGTCCTGACGGACGTAACATGTTGTCTAGATAGACAAAACCTGTACCTTCTTGATCCTGTATTGGTATTAGATTCATATCTTCAATACCTGACTTGAACGCATAACCTTGGGGGTAAGGAGAAATCAATAATGTAACTTGACTTGTAACTCAACAGTTCGATGCTTATACTGATCAGTCTTTACGGGTTAGGCCAGCCCCGGGATGCTGCTGCTGACATCATTCATCTGTACATATTACATGTTTACTTCCTAGCGGCACGTCTCGGATTCAACCCGAGAATCTTGACCATGGTCCTGGGCATGCACGGGATACTATTGAGTTAAATCGACGATTCCATTAAATTTATTTCAAATACTTTAGAGTAGATAACCCAGTAGCATAGTTTAGATTACTCATCGCACTTCACATACACATACATACCTCACTGTTCATATTCGTGTTATTCTTTACATTCATGTTCACCTATATCTGGTTATATCCTGATTATTACTATTGATTGATATTATAACGCACCGACATCTGGGTTTTGCATGGCCCTGTTCCTCTATCTCTATCATAGGCTGAGCAGGAGTATTTTAGCCGTCATGCCGAGCAGTGAGGATTGAGTTTAGTGATGTTTAGTTTATTTTTTTTCCACGGATTTTATTTCTTGATGTAAGCCCATATTGGGACGTATTTCCAGATGTTGTTTATTAGATATTATTATTGTTTCCGCTTATACATTTCTTGACTCTTTTATTTTGGCAAATAGACGTGTACTTGTTAGTTTTTATATTTTACTGTTCTTGATATCCTATAGACAGTCGTAATGTGACTGTGGAGAGATGTTTCCTTAGACACAGGTAACATGGTTGGCTCTGTCACGTGCCGTAGTTTGCGCACTCTGGGAAGCAGGGCGTGACAGCAGTACAGCAAAATCTGGAGCTGTGTCAAGCCTAAATATCATGGGCCTATGATAAGATGACTCGTCTCCGTGCTTTCAAGAAAAGAGAATTGGTATTGGTTCTCAAAAGACCGTTCATCCCAGGCATACTAAGGTAAAATTCGAATCAAATTAGGAAGGGCCACACGTTATCGAGAAAGTGTTTGGCGGAGGATATGTAAGTTCATAGTGCTCCTTGCCGTGACTGCTACGGCATTGGGGAATCAAAAACTTTAAATTTTACTTGAGCACTACAAACTAAAACCCGAGAATTCATGTCCAAACTCTAAACTAATCTAAACTAAAGAGTTTAGCTACTAGGTTGAGTACTACAACCTTTGAAGACATGTCCTTTGGGTCTTTTGTAGTCCTCTTCTTAAGATCATAGGGTTGTAGGTGTTGGCTATAGTGTCCTCAAGTCAATTATTGGATCGCAGGCACGTGATTGCAATGATTGAGGGAGAACCTATACCGGTAGAACAGTATTACTCAAGATGATAGTATGCTATCTGGTTTGTCTTTATCATCGTGTACATGCTTTAGGTGACATTACAGATCACTATTACATGTTGATAGAGCCCATAGGATTCTTGCTTGACTACCAGAAGTATGATGGCGATCATATACATGGGAGCTGGGTAGTCTATAAGCACATCCTTAAAATGTCCCTAGTCGTGCGAGTTTCGAGACTGGGCATCGATACTCCAAGAATAGACTAGTGTATACTGATCGAGACCCTAACGAGGGGCGACGGCCAGTCTCACAAGCCATTGGTGTTAGTTTGTTCGCCTAAGATGTATACAGGTGCTCATTAGGTTATGAGTACACCGGACGGACTCGCCAGGAACATGCTAGTTGGTATTATACCTATTGTCAGATAGCAGTTCCCTGGTGACATGTGTATATGTTAGTATATCGACCTGAGATCGTCATTTGTCTCGTGTAAGTTCCCACGGTGCTTTGATTACTACCCTACCACGGCTCAAAGGAGTCATGCAAACAGATTTTAGTTGGGTACAGTCCCGAGCCACATGGAGGCAGTGAGTGGATTGTCAGGGGATTCGTCTC
Organism: Agapanthus africanus; assembly: GCA_030015575.1. Classification (NCBI taxonomy): domain Eukaryota; kingdom Viridiplantae; phylum Streptophyta; class Magnoliopsida; order Asparagales; family Amaryllidaceae; genus Agapanthus; species Agapanthus africanus. The sequence goes on along the minus strand of JASDDO010000022.1, from coordinate 165,226,637 downwards.
TCCCGGTATTGGGGGTTGATGTCGCGTTGTGCATGGGTGGCTATCACCAGAAATCCATGGCCAAAGTAGTCGGGAATTACTGATCTAGGATCGGTAGTTTCTCAGGCGGTGATGGATTTCATACCGACACTGAATGTTAAGTTATTAGGGGTCCGACTCTATCCACCCCGTAGACTCGATATGCTATACTCATAGACGAACGGACTGGACTGTACGGATATTGTCATTGTCAGGCTCAGTAGGGGTTTCAGGATGTGTTTGCTCATCGGCCTCCCTTTCACTCAATACCTGGGTAGCCCTTACGTACAGCTAGTGCCACTGACGTGCTTGTGGTTAAACCCACTGCCAGCATATTGACGAATTTTTAGAGTCCCACACAGAGGGTTTTCCTGCTTCGGGCGAAACATTGTAGAGGCCGTATCGTTTTATGGCAGGGTTCGATCATATACGTGTACTTGTGCACGGATAATGATCGGACGGATAATACTAGTGGGCTTTGGTTTAAGACGGATCCTAGTATTATATTGCTGGATTATTTTCGTCTCGTTGTATTCGTATTCAGTCAGAATACGGATGCATGTATGTATATACGGATGAGGAGTATTCTTATAATTCGTTACAAGATTACTTTAGATAATTGATAAACATTTTGGTTTAAATGTTTAATATTGTGGAAAGTGTAAGTGTAAGTTTTGGCATTGTTTCTTGATTCATGCATTTACACTTGTGACTCTTGGTGATGACTCATGGTGGCATGATGAATTCTTGGTGGATTGTGAGATATTTGTGTGAGCAAGTGGCATATTTTTTGGAAAGTGTTTTTTCTTTAGTTGCAAAAGGCCCACACACAAATAACTCACAACAACACTCACAAGAAAAAAGCCAGACACTTCATTTTTCTTTACTTGCCATTTTTCTTGAGCTCAAACTTTCTTCTCTTGGCATCTTCTACAACCTCCACCCTATATGTCTCATGAGTTGAGAAACCTAGGGTGTATTGAGACAAAGTAATCACACACTCTCTCTACTTCATCTTGGCTATCTAGGTTAGCAAACTAGATACTCGAGTTGCTTCGGTTTTGAGGTCGGAGCCCGTATTACTAACTCTCGACGTGGATCGTCTTCGATGTGGAGACCGGAGATCAAACATGATCGAGTAAGCCACGAGGAGCTTGGGAAAGAGGTTGAAGACCGAAGGACTCGGATCGTTTGGTATAACCTCTCTAAATTCCTTTACATACAACTAGTGTAGGGTTAATGGTACGATCCGGGAATCGGGTTCCGTTAGCGCCGGGTTTTTAAAGTTTTTGTTCCGCATTTGGCCACGGATTGATGGCCGGGGCGCTGGCGTAACCCAACCGTACGATTGAGCTTTCAAGTTGATCTCCCGCATCAAAGACGATCCACCCGAGAATTCTGTTTCAAGCTATAACTTTCAAGAAGAAACTAAGGATCTAGATTTGCTAAGTCTAGATGCTTAGTGGTGTAGTTTTAAGTGTCAAGATACTCTCGTTAACTTTCTTAAAACTCTAGAGAGAAATGAGGAAGAAGAAGAAGAAAGAGATGGCTAAGGATAATAATAGTGATAATGATCAAAATACACACTCTCACAATTCTTATCTCTTCATATACCTTTAATTAAAAAGTAATAATAAAAAGAAGTGAGTAGGCTTGTGACTCACTTGTGTGAGTCATAAGCCCACACTCTTCATGTTTAAAACAAGAAGAGATAAGAATAAGAGAGGCCACCTCACTTGGTACACATATACATACACATATAAATATGTGTGTGTGTGATCAAGTATACCAAAATACCCGTATTTAATAATAAATACGTATACCGTATTTCTGCCAAAATATGAATAACGTATTTGTATCGAAAATACAAAATACGCGTATTCATAATTAGAAAAAAATGCATGTATTTGTATTAAAACACAAATATCCGTATTTATACAGATACACGTATTCGTATAAATACCGTATTGTGTTAAAATATAAATACCCAAAAGAGAGCAATATAATACTAGCTCCAAAACTGGCTATCTTTCAAATCTGCTGGTATTACTAAATAGTCCAATTAAAGCACGTGTATAAAATACACTGTAGGGTGTTTTTCGTCACCCCGTTGAGATGGGAATACGCGTCACTTGTCAGGCGTACTACAGATTCCCCCTACCCAAGGTGGGTGGGGGTTTATTGATTGTGGGGATCTGAATCTCAGGCAACGGACTAAGCTGCCGTTAATTACCCTTCGCTTTTGAAGCGAGGGAACCTCCGATTGACGGGTCGAACTGGTCATGCGAACTCAATGTGCAGTGTGCGTGTGTTGTGAATTGAAGGGTTTTGGATATATCAGGGGCCTTACAGAGTTTATGGGGGTCCCTCTACCCGAAAAGCTAGCTGGGGGTCAAGGGGCTAGCAGCCCCTTTGCGGGGTACGGGTGTAGCATTCTGAAAATTTATAGATAAATAAAATTAATTAATCTAATAATAATATGATATATCGCAAAGTTGTTAAAAATAAATAAGTCAAGTTTCATAAGTTCTATGTAAAACAATTTAAACAAAAATTTTTGTATGCAAAATAAATAAGTTATAAGGGTTTTTGTGACTATTTTAGCTTCATTTTAATAAAATGTGTGTTTTATAATAAATTAAGTTGTGAGGGGTTTTTAGGTAAAGTTTAGGATTTTTGTGCAAATGGAAATTTGTTAAGGGTGTAAATGAAAATGGGATGGAAAATCATTTTAGTTCAGAATTTAGTTTCAAATTTAAACAAATTAAGAAGATAAGGTTAGCACACCACATGCTTGCATGCATACACTCATCTCACACCTCCTCCTTGCATGAAATGAGCACTCTTTAACCCTTGACACCTCCTTCTACCACATCACCCTTCCTTCTTCTCATATATAGGATATGTTCAGATCTATTACCAAATTTAAATCTGAAAATTTCTGAAATCGAAACAAATATAAAGAGAAAAAGAAAGAACAAGAGGAGGAAGAAGAAGAAGGGAGCTAGGTTTTCATCACCATCAAGCTAGGACAAGGGGCTTAGCATCTTGGAGGGGTTATTCCAACAACTTTTTGGTGGGTAAAATTTCTTAATCACAGTAGGAAATTAGGTTCTGTACTTAGTTAATTTGAATTGAACAAAGTTCCATAATATCGTATTTTAGTTAATTATAAGCTCTGTTGAAATCTGCTATTGTTTGGAAGAAAATTAACTTAACAAAACAGTGATAAAATGATGTATGAAACACCTAGAGAAAACCATAGGATCACGAACCAGAGGGCTCGGATTTGGGCCGGCGACCAACATGGAAATTCCGGCGATGCCGGTTTTGTAGGTGGCTAGGTAGTTTTGGCTTGTTGGGTAGGTTTCAGTGTATAATTTTGGCCATTTTGGTGTTATTTAAATAAGTTAGTTCACTGCAGATAGAATCTGGAAGCGTATATCGGAAAAGATATCTTAAAACACAAAATACGACACGGTTAAAGCGTATCGCGAACTGTTTTCTGTCACGATACAGAATTGAGTTAAAATCCAGTAAGGTTAAGTGTTTAATAGCTCGATATAGTCGTGTACAATATAACTAGTACGTGGGAACGGGTGTTTTTCATTTCCGTCATGTCGGAGTAGCCGTTTACTTATATAAATTAAATTGTGATATTAGATTCGAATACGGGATTTGCGGAGGCAGCGAGGAAAGGGAAAGGATTGGCAATTTCTGAATAGATTCATGTTTTCCGGTGAGTAGACTAAATATCTACCGGGGAATTGTGTAAAGATGGCGTGATACGCTCCTTGTTTTATTTAACTTAATGCTTTATTTTGTTATGCCAAATTGACAATATGCATTTATCATTCACATATACCTTGCTTAGATGTTAGAACACTATACAAGTATCGACGAGTCATGCCACGTGCACATCTTATATGTTACACACACCTCGTCGATATTACCATGTCACTTTTACACTTAGCAAAATTCTTGTTAAAATGATTCATATCGTATCGTACACACCAATAATAGTAGTAAATTGCATCATTAATATCATGTTTAGCATCTGTGTATTTCATGTTGATATAAGAGGTAAATATATTATTGAGGATTTATGCTTTTGAGTTTTGAATACTATTACATAAACCCAGTGATTTTCATGATTGATGTGTCATGTCCACCATGAGATGTTTTATGATTTGGTTTTGTTCCGGACCGAGTGGGGGAGATATACGGTCGCAGATTTTACATTATCCATACTGAGTGGGGGAGATATACAGTTGGATACATGGTGGACCCGGTCGAGACCGAGGGGCAGGATAGCCGCATTGAGGCGGGGGAGCCTAGCGAGGTTACTCGATACCGGAGGTAGTGGTAAAAATACAGCGTATATCTAGAGGATAACGACCGGTATTGTTGATTTCAGGATCATTCGAGGAATGATGCTTGTGAGAAATGGAAGTTTTGTGTCGATGATGGACACGGGGGAATAAATTTTATTGGGAATAAATGATAAGATTTCAGTTTGGACTATGAGATTCATATTATAGATTCTTGATTTTTTTCATATAATCATACATTATACTTGTTCACATCTCAGTTAGTATGATCGTCATATTTACATAATTAACCGTTATATATTAGTTATATTCACTGAGTTGGCAACTCACTCCCGTTGTGCCACAGTTCCTTGCATTGGTAGAGTGGAAGGTTAGCTGCGGTGCAGATCTACCTTTGCAGCTTTATTACATCTTTTGATAGGTGGGTTACATATGTAGTAACCTTCACTTTTGGTAATGTATTTTGTATCTAGTAAATCTCCATTAGGCCTGTATATGACTTAGAGTGAGAGAATGATATGTATATTATTGACAGTTGAGATCGTTTAGTTCTATAAATTATGGTTTCGTTTCTTTATGTCTGAGATTCGTATTGATGCCCTATATACTGAAGTTTTATTTTCCGCTGTTGATATTGTTGATCCCAACTAGGGATGCAACCAAACTTAACACTTTATACTTGTTTAATATTTTAATTTCATAACATGTGATTTTTACTTAAAAATTAAATTTTCTATATAAAGAATTCCGCAAAAAGGATTTTGATCTTGGTTTTCGGCTTGCTTGGACTGTGTGAATATCATTTAGATATGATACAATCTAAGTGCCGGTCACATCCAAACTTGGGTCGTGACAAAGTTAGTATCAGAGCTTAGGAATAACCTTACGGAATTGAGTAGGGAATTAAAATAGGTTGACATGAGTCCGTGAGTTAGGATGACCTTTGGTTTGATTGAGTAGGTGAATTAGGATGAATGCAGTACCGTACGTATGTTCCACGACATATTTACGTTATCGTATTCAGCCTAACTAACCTTAGGATGTAAATCTTGATCTATCCTTCTGTTGATTCTCTGTTATTGATTGTTTCTATTCATACGCCTTATCAACTCTCGTTTCTTGATCCAGTTGCTATGGCTACGCGGGCTAGGCGAGCCGCAGCCAGAGATGCAGCTAGGGCGAGTCTGCCTGTGACGGCGACTGGTACACCGGACGTTCTGGCGGTGCATGAGCATGTTGATCCTCCTCCTCCAGATCGCATGACTAGGATTGAGGAGGGCATGTTGGGATTGCAGCGAGTGGTAGGACAGTTAGCTGAGGCCACTCGAGTACTGAGACAGGATCCGGCACCGACCGTAGCAGAGTCCGAGGTACAGCCTACGCAGAAGGCGGCACTGGTAGATACGAGGGTGATGGAGGTATCACTTGCGGAGTTTATGAGATTGAGACCTCTGGTATTTACAGGGACCGATGTAGCGAAAGATCCTCAGTCCTTTCATGATAGGATGGCGAGGATTGGCAGATCATTGCGATGTTCTGATGCGAGGTCAGTTGAGCTGACTAGCTTTCGTTTGGAGGGACTTGCACAGGAGTAGTGTGAGTCGATGGAGAGAGGGCGAACCACGAGTCTTCCTCTGATGTCGTGGACCGAGTTTTCCACGGTATTTCTTGCCAGATTTCTTCCCCAGATTGTGAGGGACGCTAGAGCTAGTAGTTTTGAAGCGTTGCGGAAATCGGCAAGTATGTCGGTGGCAGATTATGATTTACGATTCACCCAGCTGTCGCGCTATGCCCCATACTTAGTACCTACGGAGGAGCTTCGGGTGAAGAGGTTCTTAAGGAGTCTGGACATATAGTTGTATCTGTCTATAGGCTCCCAGCATTTTGATACGTATGCGCAGGCCATGGATGCAGCGATACGAGTAAAGGAGCGTTTGAGCGAGGCAGTGGTTGTTCCAGAGCAAAAGAGGAGTGTTTGCCCCAATCAGAGCAAAGCTCTGTTCAAATTCCAAGGCGGGAAACGAAGCAACGCTTCTGTTTTCCCCAATCAAATCAAAGCTCTGTTTAAAATCCAAATTTTAATAAATGAAGCAACGCTTCAGCTGATTTGCGCTCTGCGCTGCGCGATACGTGTCAGCGCAGTTGCGCTGCGCGACACGTGTTAGCGCAGTTGTGCCAGCGCAATTGCGCTGCGCTCTGCGCTGCGCCAGTTGCGCCAGCGCAGTTGCGTGTTCACACCATAATATTTTATTATTATATTCCCCATTCTTATTCGTTTTATAAATAGACAAGTGTTTTTAACGCATGTCTGCTACATATTACAGGCTACAGGTTCTTGGACAGAAAACAGTGAAAACGATGAAAAGACGATGCAAAAGTGGACTTTGACCAACAAACAGAAGACTCTTGATCAAGCCTACATCAAAGATAAAATTCACAAAGTACAAGGCAATGCAAGATCCAAGATTACAAAGCGAACGGTTAAAAGTCCACCGCAATTATTCACTGGAGATCTGGAAGAAACATAGAAGCTATTTTAATAAAAGAACCAAATAATAAGGATGCCCAAAGACAGAAGAGCCAACAAAGGAAATTTCAAGGCCCAATACTTCCTTTTAAAGAGATAGAGACATAAAATTTTACCAAAGCTTGAAGTCTACTTTGACTAGGTCTTCCTAAGGATATTTTGGTAAATGTAGACGTGCGAATCAATTGTAACCTAGGGTTTCTATGTCTTATAAATAGAAGCCCAAATCATTGTATTCTTTTCATGCCTCCCTATGCCTCTTTTTATCAATAAAATTTAGATTTCTTTTGGAGAGCATCGATGCCTCTTTTCATTTCAGAAATTCAGATCTGACAAGTCTTGTGTTAATGTTTGGAGAGAGCCATCTGTAAAGTAAGTAGGTAATTTCAATTCTTGCCCTAGGTAATTTTTCATTCTCTTCCCTAGATTAAATTTAATTCCATGCCCTAGTTAGATAGTTAGATCTTTAATTCAATTGCCCTAAATTAATTTAGTTTTTAGATTTAATTAATCCATTCACACCGTTTGGAATTAACACGTAAGAGCGATTAGGAAATTCACAACATCCTTGTGGACCGACCCGTACTCACCGGCTAGTTGCAAAGCGACGCCGTTCTTGATTGCGGTAATAGATAGTTTTTCAGATCAATCAAATGAAGCCATTGCCGGGGATGGCATGTTATTTTCTTTTTGCAATTTCGGGTTAATATTAAATTAAAAAAACCATAAAAACTGAAAAATCACAAAAATATAAAAATTTATCGTTTTGTTATTTTGTGAAGGGTATCTTTGTTTGAATTTTGCAGGATCTACAATCAAGTTCGGATCTGGAAATCTCCAGAGATCAAAACAGAAAATATCAAATCTGAACAAACAGAGGAATATCACAACAGACAACAGAAGAAATTTGGAGGACCGAGTAACCGCGGCGATCTGCAAAAAAAAAATGCCGAGTTACCAACCCGCTGCGGATCCGCGGTCGCAAAGCGCAAATCGCGGCGGTTCCGCGCGCGGTTGTTAAAAAAAATAAACTGTAAGTCTTCTGATCTCCTTCTCTGCGAATCTCTGATATCTACTCTGAAAAATCTCCTGCAGGATTCTTTGCGCTTAAAAATCTTTTCCCTTCCAAATAACAAATCTTGTGTAGGATTTTTGCGCCTCGCTTAAAATAGAAATTGATTGCAAGTAATATTTTTTGTTCTGCATATCTTTTATCGAAAATCTTTTTTCAAAATTTCCAAATAAAGAGCAAGCGGAAAAAGGAAAATTTTAATTAGAAAGCTTACAAACTTTGAAATTCAAAAAAAAGATTTGATTGCAAGTGATTTACTGTTTTGCATATCTTTAATCGGATTTTAAGGGGCTTTTGACCAATTCAGATTGGGTGGGGATTTCATCACCCTTCCTAGGACCCCAGAAATCACATAAGGCATTTGCATTGACTATTCTTAATTAAAAAAATACTAGACTCAGCCCTAAAGACTTTGAGCTCAATAGGGCAGAGGACTAGTTATAAGCATCGGTCGTTTATCCTAACCTGACTTTGCGGTGTCTAGGTAAGTGTGTCAAGGCAAGTAGTTACTTAATTAGGACCGCTACTTGTAGCGGGGAGCCTCCCACTTACCTGGCACTTACCTGGCCGCAATTGGCGGTGAAGAGGCGATTTGAGGTCCGATTTCTAGCCTTTTGGAACAGTTAGGAGCTGTCCAGCTGACATAGGTGACCCTAGATCTAGGCCTGATTGTGCATTTTTGGTTGATCGAAGTGTGTCTTAACTCTTTTCTCGAAAATCTTTTTGCAAACAGTTCTAAATAAAGAGAAAAAGGAAAAAGGAATTTTTTTTATAAAAACTTGCAAAATTTTGTCGCTAAGAAATCCTTGCACCCCACTTACACCCACCTTCTTTCTCTTCTCCTTCTGACATCATGGGTACCCCACATCACAAATCTCTTGCCGAACTTTGGTATCCCGAACCTAACTTTGCTTCGTATGTCAATTGTTTCGGTCGATTTAAGGAAGATCCCTCCATGCCAAAAATTTCGTTGAAAGATCAAATAGAAGCGTCTAGGAGAAACAGTTCGACTTTTCAACCCACTTTGTGTCAACCATGTCCACCTTTACCACCTTCATATGTTGATACCACTTTTGCAAGTCCTGCTGTAACTCCTAAACCGATGTCCATTGCTGAGCATATCGCGCAATCTCGTAGCCGATCTTTCACCCTTCTCCCCTCATCTAGTTTTAGGAATCAACAAGTCCATCCACCTTTTTATCCACATGTTGATCCTAATCCTGTCCAACCATCCACTTCCTACCAGTCCTACCCGACTTTCCTACCTTCACTAAACCCTGTTTCTACACAGCCTTTTGGGAGTTTCACGTATCCAAACAATTTCGAATCTTTTACCGAAACCCCCTTACCACCCAAGTCTAGTTTAGAAGAGTCGTTGGAAGCTTATATTGCAGCAACAAACAAAATGACTAGGAATGTGGAAGCGTCCATGGCCGCCCTTATACAACCTAGTGAACCGGTAGCTCGTTTCCAACTAGCTCCAAATTTTTCAATATATGAGGAGGCGGTTGGACAGAGGGAAAATTTGAGAGGAGCGAGTGAGTTCTACACAATTCCAAATCAAACCTACCCCTATCCAATTGAAACCCACAACTCCGGTTTTCCATCGATTGCCCTAAATAGTTCACCAGCTGAAAATAAAAACGAGTTGTGTGACTTTGTAGTGCTTGATTTGCCAAATTGTGAAGAACCCCTTTCAAGTGAAACCACACTTAATCCGTTTGACCTTTACACCTCCACTTTAGAACCTACATTGATAAATATTCATGCTTTTGATGAGGTGTCAGAAAATATTGATTTTCACTTGATTAAGGATATAGACGCCGGGAATATTTCGGATGATGAACCCGTCGATTTGATTAAAATTTTATGTCCAATTCATCATCCCGAGTCATTAATTGTTTCTCCCGAACTTCATATGCGTCTTGATTTTGTTGATAATGGCATGGATGGGATAAATATTGAGGAGAATTATGAGGATAGTATTGAGGAGAGTATTGAAGATAATATTAAGGTTGAACCATTTTTGTTTGATGTGTTGGTTTTTCCAATTCATCCTCTTGAACCTTTAACTAAATCACCCTCCCTCCTTTCCATCGTTCCGACCATGCAAAAGATCACGCTTGAAGACTGTGAGCTTGAAAAATTTTCCTTTGAATCTGACACAGTTCTCACAGCCGATAACACGTACGAGTGTTTCACTTTTCCGGACGATGTTGCAGACTCACCTCCCGAGTTTGAGTCCTTTGAATTTTCAGATGAGTTAGTTGATCCATCAGACTCGGTTGCTTACAGTCGTTTTGAACCATTGATGGAATCTTTCCAGTTCGAGACAATTTACTACGGTGAGAATGAGCCTATCCCTAATTCACTCCCTTCCCTACCTTCCATTGTTCCGACCGTGCAAGTGGCCGTTACGCTTTCATCTCCTACACCAAGTTTGACGTACCCATGCTTTCTTGCGAATCTTGAGGGATTTGACCCCATTGCTCGACGAGTTGATAGATTAGCACAATCACTTTTAACACTTCGGTCATCACAAATTGCGCTAATTTATTCACTCGATTTACACCCTCAAGATCGTGCTACCCTTCTTTCTCTTTTCCGTCCTTCTTCTCCTCCACCGAGACCTTATTCCACTCTTCTTCCCATCCGGTCTCGTGTGCTTCTCATTTCTCTTCTTTCCACTCTCTCCTTTCACCAACTCTACCATTACCACGATGAGATTTTTGAATGGTTGGTGCTTATCTTTGGCTTGTGTAAGGCCAAGCTTAAGTTTGGGGGGAACCTTGTTGTATATATGTACATATATTTTTTGTTTTCTTTTTCTATAAAAAAATAAAAAAACAAAAAAAAAAATTCAAAACATTAAAAATATAAAAAAAAATTATAAATAAATAAACAAGGGAGTGCTGAAAATTTTAACCCTCTTGGTGCAGCATGACAGTGAGGACACTGTCAAGTTTAAGTTTGGGGGTATACTCGGTACGTCTTCTTCCTTCGCATTCATTTGTATTTTTTTGCATTTGCATACTTATTTTAAAAACCCATAAAAAATTGAAACATTTCAAAAATTATAAAAATTATTGTATTCAATTTTGGCTTATTTGACTCGAGTTTGACAGATAGGTTAACTAGCTAGGAACAACTAGATCTTAGACTTAGTAAATTAAAAACCCTAAAAATAACCTTTCTTAAAGTTTAACGGTAGAAAGTATATGTCTTTGTAGTTTATTTAGAAATAGGCAAATTTTGAGTTAACTTTTTGGGCTAAGTCAAAACAAAGGAAAAGTATTGATATCTTTATTAAAGTGTAAGTTTGAAAAATAATTCCTAGCTTAAGTCTAGATTCTGAAAATGTATACCCTACAATTTGCACAATCACGCACCTTGAAACTTGGAATACTAGAGGAGACCTTGAAATGCTCTTGTCTAAAGTCCTTAGTACAATGAAAAAAAAAGTGAATAAAGAGAAAAAAATGAACACAGGTTTTTGTGATTACTTAAGGCTGCATTAATGAAAAAAATATTTAGCGAGGGTGCTTCATCACCTAGTGCCTTAGACCAACTGGTTTGGGAGTCACTGCTAAAGCCTTGGGTGTTGCAAGACTAGGAATTACGCTTTAATGTGCAAACACATCTTGTAATTGGTTGTTGGTACCTCAAGAAGTATTAACGGTCGCATGAAGGATGTATAAGCAAAATTCATTTAAAAATTCACCAATTAAGAAGTGCTTTGGACAACAGACGAGAGTATGATTGCTTGATTTGAATTTCCAAGTGTAGGGGTGATCTATACACACACGTAGGGATATGTGATTGGAGTTTAGATGAGAGAAAGGAGTGAAGAATAGAACTTGTATCTTTAGTAAGGGTTGATAGAAATTCCTAAGTGGAGATGGAACCCTAGAAGGAAAACTTAAGAGATGCCGAAAGCTAAGTAAGTCTATAAAACATATATAATCTTAAGTTAAATGATGAGGAAGTGTGAAGAATATGGGTGGATAATTTACGAGTCGACGATAATAGAGTTACTTGTTAGAAAACCTAATTGGAGAATTAAATTCGAAAAGCCAAATTGATAGGATTTTATGGGTAGTATCCGCTGAAAACCCTCAGGAGACAACACTCCTCCTACTAGGGACACCTAGAGGTTTAACGGCTTGTTGCACGAGCTCAGTGCAATCGCGTTTCCCTGTGAAAGTGAGGCTAGGTTTTTTGTAGAGAATAAAAAAAATAAGTTTGCTCGAGGACGAGCAAAAGATAAGTTTGGTGGTATTTGTTCACACCATAATATTGTATTATTATATTCCCCATTCTTATTCATTTTATAAATAAACAGGTGCTTTTGACGCATGTCTGCTACATATTACAGGTTACAGGTTCTTGGACAGAAAACAATGAAAACGATGAAAAGACGATGCAAAAGTGGACTTTGACCAACAAACAGAAGACACTTGATCAAGCCTACATCAAAGATAAAATTCACAAAGTACAAGGCAATGCAAGGTCTAAGATTACAAAGCGAACGGTTAAAAGTCCACCGCAATTATTCACTGGAGATCTGGAAGAAACATAGAAGCTATTTTAATAAAAGAACCAAATAATAAGGAAGCCCAAAGACAGAAGAGCCAACAAAGGAAATTTCAAGGCCCAATACTTCCTTTTAAAGAGACAGAGACATAAAATTTTACCAAAGCTTGAAGTCTACTTTGACTAGGTCTTCCTAAGGATATTTTGGTAAATGTAGACGTGCGAATCAATTGTAACCTAGGGTTTATATGTCTTATAAATAGAAGCCCAAATCATTGTATTCTTTTCATGCCTCCCTATACCTCTTTTTATCAATAAAATTTAGATTTCTTTTGGAGAGCATCGATACCTCTTTTCATTTCAGAAATTCAGATCTGACAAGTCTTGTGTTGATGTTTGGAGAGAGCCATCTGTAAAGTAAGTAGGTAATTTCAATTCTTGCCCTGGGTAATTTTTCATTCTCTGCCCTAGATTAAATTTAATTCCTTGCCCTAGTTAGATAGTTAGATCTTTAATTCAATTGCCCTAGATTAATTTAGTTTTTAGATTTAATTACTCCATTCACACCGTTTGGAATTAACTCGTAAGAGCGATTAGGAAATTCACAACATCCCTGTGGACCGACCCGTACTCACCGGCTTGCTGCAAAGCGAAGCCGTTCTTGATTGCGGTAATAGATAGTTTTTCAGATCAATCATTGTGCCAGCGCAGTTGCGCTGCGCGACACATGTCAGCGCAGTTGCGCTGCGTTCTGCGCTGCGCGACACGTGTCAAGCGCAGATGCGTTTGCGCCAAACAGAATTAAAATTCAAGTAAGATCTTTCTGTTCTTATTAAAACAAGAAGATTGTCTTCTGTAAAACAGAAGCCCTTGGATCAAAGATCCAACGATGGGGAAAAATCCCCAAATCACTCAGAGAATGATCTCTTTAACAAATTTAACAAATTAATGGGCACTATATAAAGGACCCTAGACCCCAATTTCAGAACAACACAGGGAGAATAGAGAGACAGAAACTCAGAAAACAGAGAGAAAACGCCTCTAAAGAATTTTGAGAAGAAATTCAGAAAGAAAAAAAGAAGGTAAAACCCTTTAAAAAGAAGAACTTCTTCTGAATAGATCATTGATCTAAGAACAAGCTCACGGATCTTCAATAAAAAAAATAATAATAATAAATAATATCAAAGGCATTGCCTTTTTTATGAACCATTGGTTCTGGAATCTTAAAGATTCTTTTCTTGAATCCAAAATTGGATCAAGATAATTAAAACAGTGCCTTGCACTTGCAAATCTGCACTGTTGTGCTCTCTAAATTGGCGCAAGCCACCAGAGAGCGCCACGTGTCAGCACCAGAATAACTTGCGCTATGCGCTTTTAAGATAGAGTGTTGCTCTCTGAAGTTGGCGCAACTCACCATAGTGCGCCACGTGTCAGCAGCGCAACAGCGCAGCGTACTGCGCTTGCGCTCACCCGAGCGTGACACGTGTCACCTCCACATGCGCTTGCGCTCAATAATTGGCGCAAAGCGCCTGACAGGCCACATGGCCACTGTCAGTTTGATTAATGCACTGCATTATTTACAGAAGGGCCAAGCCCAATTAAAAAAAGGCCTAACAGGCCGAATAAAATGCAATGCATTACTTTAAAAAGGGCAGAGCCCAAACAAAAACAGATGCTGTGTATCATTTAAAAGGGACAGAGCCCAAATCAAAAAGGCCTAGCAGGCCAAAAGAAAATGCAGTGCATTATTAAACAGGGGCAAAAGCCCTAGCACAGGCCTAATAGGCCAAAGATAAAAACGTTGAATATTCTCAACTAGACTTAGCCCAATCATGGCCGTATGTCCTCAAATTAAATTGACTGAGCACGGCTGCTCCCTTAAATCAATTTACATCCAGTTCAAGGGTACATCTCTGAACTCCTCTGACACCTATCGTTGTAATCCTTCAACGACGTCAGAGAGGTGACGGGTCCCGACAACCACACATCCATACGGACTGTGGGGTCCTTAAACTCATGGACTTATGCGTCCTTAAACCAAAATACGGACTGTGGGGTCCTAAAACCCATGGACTTATGCGTCCTTAAACTAATGGACTAATGCGTCCTTAAACACATCCATACGAACTGTGGAGTCCTTAAACCCATGGACTTATGCGTCCTTAAACTAATGGACTAATGCGTCCTTAAACACATCTATATGGACTATGGGGTCCTTAAACTCATGGACTTATGCGTCCTTAAACTAATATCCATCACCAAAACTGGAAATGGAGCACCATGTCCCTAAACTGGCGATGGACCACCATGTCCCTAAACTACCTATGGACCACTACGTCCCTAAACTGGAACAATAGAGTCCCCAAACGCTCTTTTGTCGGATCTAAACGATCCCGTTTAAGTTGATCTTAGCCTCAAATATGGCTAACGTATCCTTAAACATTCAAACAGACTTTAGTCCCAAATTGGACTATAAGACCCCCGATCAACTTTGGTTCAAGGGTACATCTCCGAACTCCTCTGACACCTGTCGTTGTAATCCTTCAACGTCGTCTGAGAGGTGACGGGTCCTGACAGCCATATTTTAAATGGACCACTACGTCCATAAACTGGAACAATAGAGCCCTTAAATGCTCTTTCTGTTAAGTTAATCTTAGTCTCAAATCAGATTAATGTATCCTTAACGAACGTTTAAGTTGATCTTAGCCTCAATATGGCTAACGTATCCTTAAATTAAAACCCCAAACCCAAATCTAAGAAAATACAGATTTGGACTAATCCACGTCCTACGGGCGACGACATAAATTAGTCTCCGTGTACAATCCTCGGGCAACCACAAACAAAACAAACACACACGACACGAAGTGAAATTCTGGAGAAGGAGAAAGTGGTTACCGCGATGCGGTAGCGTAATTAACTGCAGGGGCTTGCACCTGCAGGGAAGAGCGTCCCCACAATCAAAAACCCCTCAAGCGAGGGGGAATCTGACGAAGTCTGGTACATCGACCGCATCCATCTAAACCTCCGATACACGGTGCCATAAATCAACTTGGCATCTTCGGAGAGGTGGACGGATAAAACCAAATAGCATCTGCTCCCAGATTCAGGCAAGACGTCAGTCTTTCCCGGTTTCCGGCGGTAAACAGATTCTGGCACGCCCGGTGGGACCTTTTCCCTCTTTCCACTCCACACTTCGTGTGTCGTCTTCGTGAACGAATCACGGTTTGTTAATGGTTGCCTTTGGGTTTCAAGTTACTAAGATTTGGTATTTTGCCTGGTGCAGAAATCAAGCATCAATGGCCTCCAACTGCTCGAGCTGCTCGAAATGCAAGTGCAACCGACGCTCCACCTCACCTGGAGGTGTAGCTTATGGGCCTCAAGCGGCCTCTATCCTTGCCATGCCGGTGGAACAAGTGACCCAGGCCACCACCGGTCTGTTTTCGGGACCATGCTCCCGCCTGCAAGCTTCACTATTCCAGTGCCCACACCAGAAGAGCACAAGAAGTCGGTCTTCGATCGGCTCACTGCTACAACGGCCCCTTTCAAGGGATCGTCCAATATCAAACCGGCAGCCTCTGTCTTTACCAGGCTAAACCAAAACTCTGATGGGTCTGCCAAGAAGCCCATGAACCCTGAAATGGCCGTCCCGAGGAAGACAACCACCTCTGCTCCTGAAGTCGTCAAGGCGGCTTTTCCTGTTAAAGAGTCGGTCTTTTCAAGGCTGACCATTCCGGCTCCTGCTCCTACTCAAGGGTCTGTCTTTGACAGACTGAACATCGCCACTCAAAAGACAACATCAGTCTTTAAGAGGCTGGCACCAGCAGCGCCTCATTCGGACAGAGGGCAAGAAGAAGCTGTCCCTGTCGCCGAGCCAGTCCCAACGGCTCGTCACGCTCGACGTCGCCACTGGCGCCGAGTAAGGAAGGCCGGAGGAAACTCCCCCTCAGGGATAACTCCACCGGCTCCGATGGTGGAAGTTAATGCTGCCGTTCCAACTGGGAACAGCTTTGAACCGCTAAGGAGGGTACGCAAGAACTCTCCGACTGCTACGCTAAAAAGATCTCCTTCACCTGCGGAGAGTGTTACAGATACAAAGCTGGAGTAGCCCCCTCAACGGCTGTGCTGCAAAATTTATAAGGTCTGGCGGAGGGTTCAAGACTCAGTAATAGACCAAGATCACTCTCGCCAGCAGAAAAGGGCGAAAGTGCAAGTAGAAAAGAACCGTCCTGTTAAATAGCAAAGGACGACAACCGCTAGGGTGCCCGCTGCAGCGGCCCCCTCAACTTCAACGGCCCACAAGAGAAGAAGGCCAGAGAAAATCCCCGCGCCTGCGGCAATTGCCAAAGGCGGTGAGCCCAAACGTCCTAAGTCCGGGGGCATTGTAGTCCATACCGTCTACATGGCGTTTGGTAAAGAGGACAGCCGTACATCTACAGGTCAAGACCGCTTACACGGTCAGTGACTAAAGCTCAGGAGCAGCAACAGAAGCTCCAAGAAATGATGAACACGATGGCCGCACTCACTGGGCCAAAAGAAAACCCCGAAGCGTCCTCGGATCAACGCCAGGAGCAAGAAACTGACGCTGAATTCCTTCCTAGGATATTGGAGAAGAAGGACAAAGAGGCTGCGGAACAAGCAGCCAATATAAAGCGAATGGCCCTCCTGTTTCAGGACATGGTGGGAATGATGATCCAACAAGATCCTCCTGCTGAAGATCCTCCGATCGTCCTTGAAGACGATAGGGGAGAAACGTCAAATCCTCCACCGGCTCTGTCAACAGCCAAGGAGGAGACAATCTCCAAAGCTGACTTGGACGAATATATAGCCCAACAGATACGGGTTCATCAGGCGACTGAGGCAGCCGGTCAGGTCGTAAAAACATGACGACCATATCCGAGCTGGTACGATCAGATCAAGTACCCACCGGGCTATACAATACCGAAATTTCATGTCTATAAAGGGACGAGCAAGCCCCACCAGCATGTTGCCCAGTTCAGAGCGATTTGCGGCAACACCGGCGGTGATGATAAATTGTTACTTCGCCAGTTCGTCGGTAGCTTATCGGATACAACATTCGAGTGGTACTCCGAGCTCCCAAACGACTCTATCAAGACATTTGCGGAGATGGAGCTGCTGTTTACCCAGCGCTTCGCAAGTGCCAGCGAACGTACCCCGATAATGGCATTGATTAATGCCAGGGTGAAGCCAGGCGAAACATGGGTTCAGTATGCGATACGGTGGCGGAACTTATGGTCAAAATGCAAGCAACGCATAGAAGAGGCTCCGGCAGTAGGCATGTTTGTGGGAACCCTCGATCCGCAGGCGACCATATCCCAATTTATTATGTTCCTCAAGCCGACTACCTTCCAGGCCCTGATCGACAAGCTAGCTCAAATGGACCAGATGGGCCATAGACCGCCCCCTCCAAAGCCGGACTCTCGAAATGAGAAGGGGAAAGGGAAAGCGATCGTCGCCGCCAATGCTCAACAACAGCCGAGCAACTTGAAGCATGTTGTTCGTCAAAACAATATGCGTCCACACCTGTTCGTCGAGGAGAGGCTGGGACGTCCTTACTCGTTTCCTCAAAATAAAACGAGAAGACTGTTTGAACGGGCATTGCGTAACAGACTCATTAATCTACCGGAATCAAGACGTCCGTCGCAGCCAAACGACGTCAATGATCCCAATTACTGTCCCTATCACCGAGTATTGGGTCATCCGATTGAAGATTGCTACGTCTTCAAAAACTGGATTGAAGATCAATATCAGCAAGGAAAGTTCGCGTTATCCGAAAGATGGAAGGTGAACCCGCCGCAACCTCACACCCTTAAAAGGGTGAATACGCCGGGGGCAACGTGCTCTCTCGTTGAAGAAGCTCCATGGGAGGTTGTGCTATCAGCCAAAACAAAGAGGATACTGAACGATATTCAAACATGCCCAGCAATCAGGTGGAAGAACCCGTTGGAACCTCAGATCAATGAAGGGATGTTGAAGCCGCGCCCAACTCCAAAGATCGATGGTGGTGGCCCAAGCACTCACAACCAGCCGTCAAAATCTTCAAAGAAGAAGAAGAAGAAATCCAAGAAGCTCGTGAAGCCTGGCGACAAGCTCACGGACTTACAAAAGCATATTGACGCACTAGAGGAGTACAACCAGAAAGCACGGACTCCCATCACACTCCAGGAGTTCCTCAACCACGTCTTTTAAGAGGGAGATGAGGGAGAGAGTTCGTCGGATGAATCCGAGGAATACGTGGCGAGCTGTCATATGATTTCCCATTCGTTTACAGACGATGAGGAAATTCCTTACGCTGAGAAGCTGGGGGCAGATCTTAAACCGGAAATTCTGGGGCCATCGTATGAAACAATTGAAGCATTCCTCAAAGAAGCTCTATTGAAAAGTAAAGCTGATCGGGAAAGCGAGATGGCCATATTTGAAAGGGCCAAGCGACAGCGACTTGACGAAAGGGTTGAGACACTCCCGCTGGAGCAAAGTACGTCCAACGCAGATAAAAGCAAATTCAAGATGAGGAAAAGGTTTGCCAAAGCCATATTAATGGGTATGAAGCCACCATCCTCTGAAGAAAACATTACAGGTGAAGCGGAAATGCACCCCTCCTACTGCTTGTATCATCGGAAGATTTCGCATCCCACCGAAGAATGCAAAGATTTCAATAAATGGTGGTAGGGATATGTTGCTCACCGACAACATTTCAAGCGGGAGAAGCGCAAAACTCGTCGAGAGCGGAAAGGTACGACCGAGGGGCTTAACAGAACTACCGGTGATTGTCGCATGGTTAATGTCGGGGGATCGCAAGTTCTCACGTTCGGGAGCGACTCTGACGAGGAAATGGCTCTTAGCCCCCTCTTTAAAGAGTCCACCTCGGGAAAAGAGGAAGAGCCGAAGGTCTGCGAAAATATCCGGCTGCGTAATCGGACGCTACCCAAAAAGAATCTCGGAACCTCAAATAAAAAAGATAAAGGGAAAGAAAAGGACTCTGAGGATATCTCCTTAGATGACCAAGTCATGGAAGAGCTAGCCACCAAGGACCCGCTGAAGAAAAATAAGGTGGATTACAACGTTCTAGCGCATCTGAGGAAGCTACCCTCGCAGCTCAGCATTCTTGACGCCCTTTTACTATTAAAAGAGGCAAGGGATTTATTAATAAAGGCACTACAGGAGCCGGAGCAATTCCAAGCTTTTCTCGCCGAAGAAAAGATGAAGGATGAATTGGAAGAAGTGCACACGGCCGATGTCACTTTCGGTGATGAAGACCTTCTCCTAGGGACGTGCGAACACAATCTCCCCCTCTATGTCTCAGGGTATTGCCATGATATAAAGATAGGCAAAATCTTGGTTAACAATGGGTCTTCCGTTAATCTCCTCAACGTGCGGGTGTTAAAGGAAATCTGCATGAGCGTCCAGCACCTTGCTAGGGACAAGATGACCATCTCCGGGTTCGACTCCCAATCATCAAGAACTCTTGGGTCTGTGATACTGACGCTACGCTTTGGGCTACTCGTCACGGATATTAAGTTCCACTTCATAGACACCAAGACATGCTACAATGCTCTGCTCGGCCGACCATGGTTACACGAGTACAACATCATCCCTTCTACACAGCATCAGTGTATGAAATATTTTAAGAATGGTCTCGAGTATACCGTGACGGGAGAACTGAACCCGTTCTCCGTGAACGAAGTCCGCAAATATGAAGATGCCAAATACTTCTTAACGTATTTCGAAGACACGGAGAGGTGTCACAAGCCGGAGAACAAGGCTAACGCCACCATCCCTGTCTTCGGGAGTGATACCGAGGAGGAAGAGGAGATGATTTATTCGGGTCCGCCCCAATACAACAAACCGGGACCATCCGCTCCTACGTTGATCTTTGGCAGTGACTCGGAAGATGAAGTTCATGCTATATTTTCCGCTCGACCTTCAATACAAACATACGCTGACGAAGAGCAAAGTCTACAAGTCGCCATGGTTCCACTTAAACATCATAAAGAACTGGATGCGCTCAATATCTACAGTGTAGAGGAGCTGCGGACGTTCTATGTCCCTCCCAGGCGAGAAGGCGAAAAGGCAATTCTATTCTACCGCTGTGAAGAAACTAAAGTGGAGAAAGAAATCTGGCACGGTGCGGATCCTATACTTGACAGGCTTCAGCCCATCCATCTACCTAGATATTATACAGAAGGCTTGAAGAGGCTGCTGAAGCGCCAGGGGATATCCTTCAAACAGACCGCTCGAAAAGCCAAATTCTATGACAGGGTCAGGAACGTCCCCGGAACTCAGCACAAGTTTCCTAGTGGGAGGATGGAAACAATCGGACTTGGATACATTTGGTCCAAGAAACGAGAGATACTCCGCAACTGTTACGTCGTGTATGAATTCAATGAAGAAGCGGATGCTCAATGGGAGGACGCTAATCCTGAACCAGTAAAAGTTCCTGATGCAAAGGTGCTCAGTCCATCGTTCGAAGAACAAATGAACAAGCTTATAAGGGAAGCTGGCCAAAAAGTCCGAGACGACCACAACCGCGAGATGGCCATCTACGAGAAAGCCAAAACGCAACGCTTCCTCCAACAGGCCGTGAAAGATGAAAGTGCCGCTCCCTGTCAACCTGTTATAAAAAGGGCTCGACGCAGAGGCAGAAACAAGTCAAAAAGCGAAAGAGGTGCCCAACAGCAACAAAGCGGGACTAAGAAACCACGCAAGCGGGAATCGAGCGGTCCAGATTTGTCCCTTATGAAGAAGATGAGTCGAGCATACTCTTTTCGTCGGGACAAGACGAAGAAGATACTTGACCGAGCTATAAAATACCAGATGCTTACACTGCCGGAGTCCAAACACCCCGAACAAGCAGGCGAAGTCTCACACCCATACTATTGCTCTTATCACCGAGTAATAGGGCACCCTCTCGAAGACTGCTTCACCTTTATGAACTGGGTTGAAGATCAGTATCAGCTCGGCATGTTCGCTCTATCTGACAGTTGGAGGGTAACGCCGCCACAGAAGCACGAACCCAAAGCCACGAAAGCAGAACCAGACCCCATCGGTCTTCGAAGCGAGCTCGTACTTGTCACATGATAACAATATCAAAAGAAGAGCCCGATAATACGGATAACCTTCCCTGGTGCTTCGAAAACAGCAACGACAAGGTGATCTCAGAATTTCCACCAGCACCGAAAGAGCTGGAGGATGGAATACATACTACTGCAGATAACCTCAAGAAAATTGAGTTGGGGATGGCGAACGACCCGCGACCGACATTCGTCAGCGAGCTGCTATCTGAAGAAAGGGTGGCTGTGTTAAAAGACGTGCTTATGCAGCATAGAGATTGCTTCGCATGGAACTATTCTGAAATGCCGGGACTAGATCCAGAAATTGCTGTGCACAGATTGGCGATATCTCCGGACGTCAAGCCGGTCAAACAAGCGCCAAGAAGAATGCGGCTCGAGCTTGAGATGAGTATCAATGCCGAGGTCAATAAGCTAATCGACTCTGGCTTTATCTAGGAGGTTCAATATCCTGAATGGATCGCCAACATCGTCCCTGTGATGAAGAAAAATGGGACAGTGCGCATATGCGTGGACTTCCGGGATCTCAATAAAGCTTGCCGGAAGGACGATTTCCCAGTGCCAGTCACCGAACTGATGATAGACAATACGTCCACTCATGAGGTTTTCTCCTTCATGGACGGTTCATCAGGGTATAATCAGATAAAGATGCATCCCGAAGACCAGAAGCACACCGCCTTCAGGACTCCGCTAGGTATATTCTGCTACAAGGTGATGCCCTTCGGTCTAAAGAACGCCGGTGCCACCTATCAGAAGGCCATGACGAAGATCTTCGATGACCTCATACATGAAATCGTCGAGTGCTATATCGACGACCTCGTGGTGAAAAGCAGATCATACGAGGAACATCTCGAGCATCTGAAGACCGTATTTCAACGCCTTCGACAATACCACTTGAAGATGAACCCTCTCAAGTGCGCATTCGGAGTTTCCTCAGGCAAATTCCTAGGATTCATCGTCCGACACCGAGGCATCGAAATAGATCCGTTAAAGATCAAGGCGATCATGGAAATGCCTCCGCCAAGGACTCTCAAACAGCTGCGGTCTCTCAAAGGAAAGCTCGCGTATATACGGCGATTTATAGCCAACCTTTCAGGCAAGTGCCGTCCTTACAGCCACCTGATGAAGAAGGGAACCCCGTTCGTCTGGGACCAAAAATGCCAAAGCGCGCTAGACGAGATCAAGCAATACCTACAGAACCCGCCAGTGTTGGCTGCTCCGGTCAAAGGAAAGCCCTTCATTCTTTATACAACCGCCCTCGAAGGTTCCTTAGGCGCCTTATGGGAGCAAAAGAACGATCAAGGGAAAGAAAGAGCACTCTACTACTTAAGTCGAGTTCTACTGGGGGTAGAAAGCAACTATTCCCCCATTGAAAAACACTGCCTGGCGTTGATCTTTGCGATAACGAAACTCAGGCACTATGCGTTGGCACATGAAGTCCGTCTCATTTCAAAGGTAGACCCCCTTAAATATTTGATGTCGAAGGCCATATTGACGGGGCGACTCACTAAATGGGCCCTACTCTTGATGGAGTTCTCGATAACCTATCAGTCTCTTAAGGCAGTGAAAGGCCAGGCCATTGCCGACTTCCTCGTTGACATCCGATACTTGCCGATTCTCCTCTGAATTGCGATCTGCCAGACGAACATGCGTTTGACGCGATCGACGGTGGTGATACCCGATGGGAGCTTTATTTCGATGGAGCATCCTCTATGAAGAAGCGCAAACAAAGCACCCCTGTAATCAAATCGGAGGTAGGCCTCATCTTCGTAACTCCACAAGGAGGGATAATGCGCTTTGCTTTCTCCTTAACAGAACCGAGGACAAACAATGAAGCCGAATATGAAGCTTTGATAGCAGGCCTCGAGATCGCCATTGATATGGGAATTGAAAACCTCCTCATATACGGAGATTCTCAACTGGTCATTAGTCAAGTAAATGGCGACTACCAGACGTGCAAACCAGAGTTGGTGAAGTACGGCGAAAAGGTGCATCAACTGTTGACCCAAATTCCTTCCTACACTTTGGAAAACATACCGCGTGCAGAAAACAGCAAAGCGGATGCGTTGGCCAAGCTCGCTAAAGAACTGGCTGACGAGAACCTCGATGATGTCAGAATCGTGGTACAAAGCCGTCGGGTGCTTGCCCCAGCAGAAATATCTCCGGAATCATCCGAAGAAAAGGGAGCGACTGAGTAGACGACCTTGCAAATAAAAGACCGGGAAAAGGCTGAGGATTGGAGAGAAGTCTTTATAGACTACTTCAAATACCGTCGAGCGCCCGAAGATGCGTCCTCAAGACATCAACTTATGAAACGAGCTTTGTCTTTCGCCTTCGTCAATGATACTCTGTATAAGAGGTCATTTGATTCTTTGTGGCTGAGATGCCTGGGACCTGACGAGGCAAGAAGTGTCATTCAGGAAGTTCACGACGGGCTCTGCGGTTCTCACCAAGCAGGCCCGAAGATAAAGTTGATGATAAAACGAATGGGTTACTACTGGCCCACGATGATTCAGGACTGCCTCGAATATGCGAAGTAATGCCACTCATGCCAAATACATGGGGACTTCATCCACCAACATCCAAATCCACTACATCCGACAGTGGCCAGCTGGCCGTTCGAGATGTGGGGAACTGACATAGTCAGCCCCATCGAACCAGCATCGTCCAGGGGACATCGTTTCATCCTGGCGAGGACTGGCTACTTCTCCAAATGGGCAGAAGCAGTACCGTTAAGAGAAGTGAAGACGGAGAATATCCTCCATTTCTTCAAGACGCACGTCATTTATCGGTTTGGAACTCCGTGACGGATCATCTCCGATAACGGGCCAGCCTACAGAAGCCACAAGATCAGTCTCTTCGCGCAACAGCATAATATAGACTGGAGGTATTCCTCAGTTTATAATCTGCGAGCTAACGGTCAAGCTGAGGCTTTCAACAAGACCTTGACGAAGATCATAAAGAAAACGGTGTCCCGAAATAAGAAGGACTGGCACGAGAGACTGCAAGAAGCTCTCTGGGCGTATCGAACTACGTTCAAGACAGCCACGAACACAACGCCGTACGCGTTGGTATTCGGTACAGAAGCAGTACTCCCCCTCGAGATAGAGTTACCCTCTCTACGAGTGGCAGTCCACTACGAGCTGACGGACGAAGAAAATGCTCACCTTCGGCTTGAGGAGCTTGATGCCATTGATGAAACCCGGCTCATAGCGCAACAAAATCTGGAGGCTTATAAAGCAAAGATGACGCGCTCATATGAAAGATTGACCCGGCCGAGGACATTCCGCCAAGGTGAACTTGTGCTGGTAGTCAAAAGACCTCTGATCCCTAATCGCGCCAAGCGGGAAAAATTCTAGCCGAACTATGAAGGCCCGTACATCATAGACAAGGTCTACCAGGGTGGAGCCTATCTACTCATGGATATGCACGGTGAAAGGCCTTTCGGGCCAATAAACGGTCGCTTCCTAAAGAAATACTACGCTTAATGAGTCACAGCCTAGGTCAATGATAGATGACGACGACTATGTCCTCTCGCTATCTTCCTGAGCCCAAACTCTATAGGTAGTAATCGGCCTTCTTCAGCAACGGACCGAAACGTCCTTAAACTAATGACGGACCGAAACGTCCTTAAACTAATGACGGACCACTATGTCCTAAAACTAGTTGTTGACCGAGATGTCGATAAACTACGGTGGATTGAAACATCACAAAGCCGATAAAAAAATTAAATAAAAAAAATTAAATAAAAATAAACGGTATGTCCATAAGCAAAATGGGCACGGATGAAAACCCGAAAGGGCTCCGTGAGTAAAAATAGCAGGGCTACCGGCGAGTGTTTGTGAAAACCTGAAAGGGCGCAACCTCGTTAGGAAAAAGAGAAAAATAATAATAATAAAAAAAACGGTTTGTCCATAAGCAAAAAGGAAACGGATGAAAACCCGAAAGGGCTCCGTGAGTAAAAACAGCAGGGCTACTGGCGAGTGTTTGTGAAAACCCGGAAGGGCGCAACCTCGTTAAAAGACACTTACAGGGTCCTCTCGACCTTGTAAGGAGAAACCATCCGCGTGAGATCCTTACGACTCACAAGGGAGCAACACACTTAAGGATCCCCACGATTCCTAAGGAGAAAATACACTTGCGATATCCTCACGACTCGTAAGGAGAACTCACTTATGGGACCCTCACGGCTCATAAGATTTGAAATTCTTAAGTTACAGAGACCTAAACCTGTGCTTAAGCAACCCCCACAACTTTCGATATTGCCCTACAAGTGGTTCAATACTGACCCTTGTATACAATCCACGGGCGTGAATACATATTTCTTTAACGAAGTCCCATCCGTGACTGGGGATATGTTCGCATGGTGAATGACCCTTGTAAGTCCTCTCGACTTACAAGGAAAAAACCCTCTTGTAGGATCCTTACGACTTACAGAGGAATATGCACTTAGGAATCCTAACGATTCCTAAGGAGAAAACACACCTGTGAGATCCTCACAACTTGTAGGGAGAAATACCTTTGTGAGACCCTTACGGCTCATGAAGTCAAAAGCCTTAGTTGACAGGACCCTAACCCTGTTCGCTAAGCCGCCTTTGTTCAACTTCGGCAAAGGCAAATGATGATTCGCTCCTGGAAACATCCCAGTTGTAGTGGTGTTGATGCCAAAATCGGTGTCTAATTCCAGGCTTAAGGCGAAAAGCCAGCAAGCCGCACATGCATACGAAATAGCCGAAATGATGGGGCAACTTGCAATTAAAAGCAGCAAGTAAAAACGTATGCACACAAAATAGCCGAAGGATTGGGCAACTCGCAATAAAAAGCAACGAGTAAAAATAAAAATAAACAGCCGAAATGATTGGGCGATCGCGACCTTCGCGATATAAAAGCTGAAATGATAAAGCATCGCGGAAATAAAACAATAATAAAAAAATATGATGGAACTTTTGCCCTACAGGTGAGATCACATCGATCCCTGTATACAATCCAAGGGCACAAACAAAGAGGGAACCATACCTTCCCAACAGGCTCCGCCAGGAAGCAAAGCCAAATCTCGGCGGTTCACCAACAACCATGAGACAACCGCGACATTCGTCTCGATACAGCAGACGCAGTGCTAGTAAACGAAGCAAAGATCAAATTTCTAACTTCACGGTTTTGACGGTAACTTATATAAAACCTGAAGGACCACCGGAGATCATTTCAACCCCCAGGGATATCAGTGTCCTTGGCAAATACCTCAATTCAGGGAAACTAGCGTCCTTGATGAGAGCTTCCTGATTCGCGTCGGCCCGCAGAGAAATCAGTGTCTTTGCAAGAATACTCCGATTCGTTTCAACCTCGAGGAAACCAGTGTCCTCGGTAAAATACTTCGATTCAGGGAAACCAGTGTCCTTGACGAGAACATCTTGATTCGCGTCGACCCGCAGAGAAACTAGCATCTTTGCAGGAACACCTCGACTCGTTTCAACCCAAGGGAAACCAGTGTCCTTGGTAAATACCTCAATTCAGGGAAACTAGCGTCCTTGATGAAAGCTTCTTGATTCGCGTCGGCCCGCAGAGAAACCAGTGTCTTTGCAGGAATACTCCGATTCGTTTCAACCTCGAGGAAACCAGTGTCCTCGGAAAAATACTTTGACTCAGGGAAACCAGTGTCCTTGACGAGAACATCTTGATTCGCGTCGACCCGCAGAGAAACTAGCGTCTTTGCAGGAACACCTCGAGTTGTTTCAACCCCAGGGAAATCGGTGTCCTTGGCAAATACCTCAATTCAGGGAAACTAGTGTCCTTGATGAGAGCTTCTTGATTCGCGTCGGCCCGCAGAGAAACCAGTGTCTTTGCAGGAATACTCCGATTCGTTTCAACTTCGAGGAAACCAGTGTCCTCGGCAAAATACTTCGACTCAGGGAAACCAGTGTCCTTGACGAGAACATCTTGATTCGCGTCGACCCGCAGAGAAACTAGCGTCTTTGCAGGAATACATCGATTCGTTTCAACCCCAGGGAAACCAGTGTCCTTGGCAAATACCTCAATTCAGGGAAACTAGCGTCCTTGATGAGAGCTTCCTGATTCGCGTCGGCCCGCAGAGAAACTAGTGTCTCCACCGGAATACTCCGATTCGCTTCAACTTCGAGTAAACCAGCGTCCTCGACAAACACTTCGACTCAGGGAAACCAGTGTCCTTGACGAGAACATCTTGATTCGCGTCGACCCGCAGAGAAACTAGCATCTTTGCAGGAACACCTCGACTCGTTTCATTCCCAGGGAAATCAGTGTCCTTGGCAAATACCTCAATTCAGCGAAACTAGCTTCCTGATCCGCGTCGGCCCGCAGAGAAACTAGCGTCTTTGCAGGAACACCTCGACTCGTTTCAACCCCAGGGAAACCAGTGTCCTTGGCAAATACTTTGACTCAGGGAAACCAGTGTCCTTGACGAGAACATCTTGATTCGCGTCGACCCGCTGAGAAACTAGCGTCTTTGCAGGAACACCTCGACTCGTTTCAACCCAAGGGAAATCAATGTCCTTGGCAAGTACCTCAATTCAGGGAAACTAGAGTCCTTAATGAGAGCTTCCTGATTCGTGTCGGCCCGTAGAGGAACCAGTGTCTTTATAGGAATACTCCGATTCATTTCAACCTCGAGGAAACCAGCGTCCTCGGCAAAATACTTCAACTCAGGGAAATTAGTGTCCTTGACGAGAGCTGCTCGATTCGTCTCGACTCGTGAGGAAATTAGTGTCTTCGCGAGGACTTCCCGATTCGTCTCGACTTGCAAGATAAAGCCTTAGGCAGCAGGGATTAAAAAACTTGTTTCCTAAGCACTGGGACCCTGCAAGTCGGTCTAAAATGGTCTCTTGCATACTATCCATGGGTCTCACTCTCCAAAGTCGGATCTCGACAAGGAGGGAACAACCACTTATGAGTCCTCTCGACTTATAAGTGGGAAAATTCTCTTGTGAGATCCTTACGACTCTCAAGAAAAAACACACTTAGGAATCCTCACGACTCCTAAGGAGAAAAGACACCTACGAGATCCTCACGACTTGTAGGGAGAAAAGTCTTTGTGGGACCCTCACGGCTCATGAAGTTGAAAAGCCTTAGGTAGCAGACCCGAACATGCTTCCTAAGCCATCACTACTCCCCAAGATGTTCAAGACAGAATGTTATATATCGCTTACAGGCTATGCTTATTTAAAGAATGTGCCGGTAACAAAGCAGAAAATAAAAGGAAAGAGACAAAAGAGTTGTCATTCATACTTGGAAAGTTTTTACATCAATAAAGAAATAAACAACAACATTATTGAAATGTTTACAACGGTATAACCTCGGACCCAGGACATGGGTTGAGGAATTCGAAAGTAACCTTATCTAAAACTTTCCAAGCCTGGCGAACCATCCTGGTGTGCTTTCTTTTGCGAGCACGAGCGTCGGGGTCCCCACTGATGTCCTCCTCCCTCCAATAAGCAGCGAGTATGGCAGACTGTTGGAAGGCCTGGTGTAAGAGATCGACAAGATTGTCTCGCCGTCTCTTCGAGATTAAGTTCATCAGGTACACTGAGTGCACCTTATCCTCGGCGGCATCCAATGCCCTAAGCGGCAAACCGGAACAGAATAAGGGAATCGCTTCCCAGATGGCTCCCACAATAAGCTTCAGGAGAGAGGAACGTCGGGGAAGCAATTGACCGTTGTATGCGTCGAAGCGACTCATGATCTCGACACACTCGGCATTAGTAAATTCTCGATTTTGGGAACGGCCGAGTCGGCGGATGTCCCCATAGGAGACAATCTCGTCGAGGTCGTACATGTGGGCGTCCATCACTCCTATAAAAGAAGATCGGCAAAAATCAGCAACTCTTAAGAGTTCTGCTATACGATTTAAAAAGAGCAAAGCTCCATTAATGAATCAAGAAATTATAAATGAAATCTTTCAGAAAGCATAACTCTATTGATGGAATCCTAACAGGGTTCTCTTTAGTTCTCTTTAGATCCTTTTAGAGCAAAGCTCTGCTAAGTGAAACCCTAAATGGGTTTTCTTTAGATCATGGATCTATTGAGAGCAAGGCTCTGTCAATGAAAATTAATTTAATTTAATTAAAAATTTTACCTAAAAAGTGTTTTCTAAAGAAATTCTCACTCTTGGAGTTCTTGAAGGCAAGAGCAAGGCTCTGAAGTTTTGAAAGTAAAAATCTTAAAAGATGATGATCGTCTGTGGAGGAACAAAGGTCCTATTTATAGGCATCAAATGCCCTTTCGACTTCCAAGAGTTGCCGCGACGGTTGGAATTCTGCCACCGCTGCGCTCACGTTTGGAGGGCCACGTAAGCGCGACGGTGGGGGGGGCATTTGTTTACCCCAATCAGAGCAAAGCTCTGTTCAAATTCCAAGGCGGGAAACGAAGCAACGCTTCTGTTTCCCCCAATCAGAGCAAAGCTCTGTTTAAAATTCAAACTTTAATAAATGAAGCAACGCTTCAGCTGACTTGCGCTCTGCACTGCGCGACACGTGGCAGCGCAGTTTCGCTGCGCTCTACGCTACGCGACACTTGTCAGCGCAGTTGCGCTGTGCTCTGCGCTGCGCGACACGTGTCAGCGCAGTTGCGCTGCGCGACACGTGTTAAGCGCAGATGCATTTGCGCCAAACAGAATTAAAATTACAGTAAGATCTTTCTGTTCTTGTTAAAACAAGAAAATTGTATTCTGTAAAACAGAATCCCTTGGATCAAAGATCCAACGATAGGGAAAAATCCCCAAATCACTCAGAGATGATCTCTTTAACAAATTGAAAAAATTAATGGGCACTATATAAAGGCCCCTAGACCCCAATTTCAGAACAACACAGGGAGAATAGAGAGACAGAAACTCAGAAAACAGAGAGAAAACGCCTCTAAAGAATTTTGAGAAGAAATTCAGAAAGAAAAAAAGAAGGTAAAACCTTTTAAAAAGAAGAACTTCTTCTGAATAGATCATTGATCTAAGAACAAGATCAAGGATCTTCAATAAAAAATAATAATAATAATAAATAATATCAAAGGCATTGCCTTTTTTATGAACCATTGGTTCTGGAATCTTAAAGATTCTTTTCTTGAATCTAAAATTGAATCAAGATAATTAAAACAGTGCCTTGCACTTGCAAATCTGCACTGTTGTGTTCTCTGAATTGGCACAAGCCACGAGAGAGCGCCACGTGTCAGTACCAGAATAACTTGCGCTTTGCGCTTTTAAGATAGAGCATTGCACTCTGAAGTTGGCGCAACTCACCATAGCGCGCCATGTGTCAGCAGCGCACTGGCGCATCGCTCTGGCGCAGCGCACTGCTCTTGCGCTCACCCGAGCGTGACACGTGTCACCTCCACATGCGCTTGCACTCAATAATTGGCGCAAAGCGCCTGACAGGCCACATGGCCACTGTCAGTTTGATTAATGCACTGCATTATTTACAGAAGGGCCAAGCCCAATTAAAAAAAGGCCTAACAGGCCGAATAAATGCAATGCATTACTTTAAAAAGGGCAGAGCCCAAACAAAAACATATGTTGTGCATCATTTAAAAGGGACAGAGCCCAAATCAAAAAGGCCTAGCATGCCAAAAGAAAATGCAGTGCATTATTAAACAGGGGAAAAAGCCCTAGCACATGCCTAATAGGCCAAAGATAAAAACGTTGAATATTCTCAACTGGACTTGGCCCAATCATGGCCGTAAGTCCTCAAATTAAATTGACTGAGCACGGCTGCTCCCTTAAATCAATTTACATCCGGTTCAAGGGTACATCTCTGAACTCCTCTGACACCTATCGTTGTAATCCTTCAACGACGTCAGAGAGGTGACGGGTCCCGACAACCACACATCCATACGGACTGTGGGGTCCTTAATCTCATGGACTTATGCTTCCTTAAACCAAAATACGGACTGTGGGGTCCTTAAACCTATGGACTTATGCGTCCTTAAACTAATGGACTAATGCGTCCTTAAACACACCCATACGGACTGTGGGGTCCTTAACCCATGGACTTATGCGTCCTTAAACTAATGGACTAACGCGTCCTTAAACACATCTATATGGACTATGGGATCCTTAAACTCATGGACTTATGCGTCCTTAAACTAATATCCATCCCCAAAACTGGAAATGGAGCACCATGTCCCTAAACTGGTGATGGACCACCATGTCCCTAAACTGGTGATGGACTACCATGTCCCTAAACTACATATGGACCACTACGTCCCTAAACTGGAACAATAGAGCACCCAAACGCTCTTTTGTCGGATCTAAACGATCCCATTTAAGTTGATCTTAGCCTCAAATATGGCTAACATATCCTTAAACATTCAAACAGACTTTAGTCCCAAATTGGACTATAAGACCCCCGATCAACTTTGGTTCAAGGGTACATCTCCGAACTCCTCTGACACCTGTCGTTGTAATCCTTCAACGTCGTCAGAGAGGTGACGGGTCCCGACAGCCATATTTTAAATGGACCACTACGTCCCTAAACTGGAACAATAGATCCCCTAAATGCTCTTTCCGTTAAGTTGATCTTAGTCTCAAATCAGACTAATGTATCCTTAATGAACGTTTAAGTTGATCTTAGCCTCAATATGGCTAACGTATCCTTAAATTAAAACCCCAAACCCAAATCTAAGAAAATACGGATTTGGACTAATCCACGTCCTACGGGCGACGACATAAATTAGTCTCCGTATACAATCCACGGGCAACCACAAACAAAACAAACACATACGACACGAAGTGAAATTCTGGAGAAGGAGAAAGTGGTTACCGCGATGCGGTAGCGTAATTAACTGCAGGGGCTTGCGCCTGCAGAGAAGAGCGTCCCCACAATCAAAAACCCCTCAAGCGAGGGGGAATCTGACGAAGTCTGCCACATCGGCCGCATCTGTCAAAACCTCCGATACACGGTGCCATAAATCAACTTGGCATCTTCGGAGAGGTGGACGGATAAAACCAAATAGCATCTGCCCCCAGATTCAGGCAAGACGTCAATCTTTCCCGGTTTCCGCCGGTAAACAAGGAGTAGACCGATCGGGCCGATGACTAGACAGTTTGGCAGATGTAGAGGTAGATATACTCTAGGCCGCAGTGTCGGACGAGGTTGGACCCAGGGCCAGATGTTTAGTTCTTATCCCGATGATCAGAGGCCTCCATCTACATGTTTTAGTTGTGGACTTCCCGGACACTTTGCGTGGGATTGTAGATCCCAGGGAGGGACCGCTGTTCCACAGGCTGCTTTACCCCTTCCACCTTCTACGCCGATAGCTTTACTTCCTCCCCAGTTGGCGCTACACGCCAGGCAGTTGCACCACGAGGTCGAGGCTTTACGGGACATTCTTAGAGAGGTCGAGGAGATAGGGGTAGAGGACGACAGGATGCGGCAGGGGCCAGGCACGGGTATTTGTACTGACTCCACAGGATGCCCAGGCATCAAATGCAGTCGTGACAAGTACTTTAACAGTATGCTCGTTAGAGGCACATGTTTTATTTGATCCCGGTTCTACAAATTCTTATGTATCTTCACGATTTGCACTTTATTTGGGGAAGGAGTTGTCGTTGTTAGAGTTACCATTAGTGGTGATTACCCCGGTGGGAGATTCTTTTATAGCTCGGTACGTATTCAGGTCATGTTCTGTGCGTATTGGTGATAGAGATTCGCTAGTTGATCTGATTCTCCTGGATATGCTAGATTTTGATATACTCCTTGGTATGGATTGGTTGGCCGCCTGTCATGCCTATGTAGATTGTCGGGGAAAGGCGGTTAGATTTTGTTTTCCAGGTGAACCGGTGTTTGTTGTGCAGGGGGATTGTAAAATAACTCCTGCCAACATGATTTCTGCTCTTTGTGCGGGGCGACTCTTGAAGAAGGGTTGTCATGGGTTCTTGGCATTCGTTCAGGACTTAGGGGTCGCTGAGATTCCATTGGACCAGGTTCCGATCGCACGAGAATTCCCTGAGGTGTTTCATGCTGAGTTACCAGGATTGCCACCCGATCGTGACATTGAATTTTGCATTGACTTGATTCCGGGTGCGGGGCCTATTTCTATACCACCCTATCGAATGGCACCGATAGAATTGAAGGAACTCAAAAGCCAGTTGCAATAGTTGTTAGATAGAGGGCTTGTTCATCCCAGTGTATCACCATGGGGAGCTCCTGTTTTATTTGTAAAGAAGAAGGACTGTATTATGAGACTGTGCATCGACTACCGACAGCTAGATCGTGTCACTGTGCGAAACAGGTATCCACTACCACGTATAGATGACTTATTCGATCAGTTGCAAGGAGCTGGTTATTTCTCAAAGATCGATTTACGGTCAGGGTATTACCAGTTGAGGGTTCGGAAGGACGATATTCCGAAGACGGCGTTTCGCACGAGATATGGACACTATGAGTTTCTGGTGATGTCGTTCGGACTCACCAACGCTCCAGCAGCTTTTATGGATATGATGAATCGTATCTTTTGACCCTTCATTGATCGGTTTATTATAGTGTTCATAGATGACATTCTTGTTTATTCTCGAAGTCGGACAGAGCACGAGCAGCATTTACGTATTACGTTGCAGACCTTGAAAGAGCATCAGCTGTTTGCAAAATTCTCTAAGTGTGCTTTTTGGATCGATAGTGTGGAGTTCTTGGGTCACGTGGTTACAAGAGAGGGTATATGTGTGGACCCAAAGAAGATTGAAGCAGTACAGCACTGGCCCAGACCTGTGTCAGCTACAGAGGTTCGGAGTTTCTTAGGTCTGGCAGGTTATTACCGACGCTTCCTGCAGGATTTTTCACGGATCGCTGCACTTTTGACCGGATTGACTAGGAAGGAGGTTCCATTTCAGTGGACAGATGCATGTGAGCAGAGTTTCCAGCAGTTGAAGACGCGCTTGACGACTGCACCTGTCTTATCTTTACCTTCCGGATCATGTGGTTTTGTTGTGTATTGTAATGCTTCTAGAGTGGGTTTAGGCTGTGTGCTGATGCAGCACGGCAGGGTTGTAGCTTATGCTTCTCGATAGTTGAAGAGGCACGAACAAAACTTCCCCACTCATGATCTAGAGATGGCTGCTATGGTATTCACATTGAAGATTTGGAGGCATTACTTGTATGGAGAGTCGTGCCAAATCTTCACAGATCATAAGAGCTTAAAGTATATTTTTCAGCAGAAAGATCTGAACCTAAGACAGCGTAGATGGATGGAACTGGTGAAAGATTACGATTGTGAGATCTTGTATCATCCAGGCAAAGCGAATGTTGTAGCAGATGCTTTGAGTCGGAGACCTGGAGGTAGCTTGTCTCATTTGCGCATTTTGCAGAGACAGTCTTCTACAGACTGGCAGATCTTATGTGATAGTCGTATACAGTTTGAGTTCACATCGGCAGGAGGCCAGCTAGCATATGTTCGCACCCGAGCTCAGTTATTGGATCGCATTCGAGAGGTACAGCCCGCAGATACTCGTATGATGGAGATTATGGATCAGGTTCGGCAGGGCAGGGAGACGGAGTTTGTGATTGATGATCATGGAGTATTACGTTTTAGGACTCGTCTCTGTGTGCCAGATTCTGACGGATTGAGGTGTGAGATTTTAGAGGAGGCCCATAGATTAGCAAACAGTATTCATCCTGGTTCCACCAAGATGTATCATGATTTGAAGGATGTTTACTGGCGGGAAGGAATGAAGAGGGATGTTGTAGAATATGTTTCGAGATGCTTGACTTGTTAGCAAGTCAAAGCAGAACACCAGAGGCCAGCCGGAGAGTTGTACCCCTTACCCATTCCAGAGTGGAAATGTGAACAGATTTCCATGGATTTCGTGGTGGGTCTACCCAGGACTAGCTGAGGGTACGATTCCATTTGGGTGATTGTTGATAGATTGACGAAGGCAGCTCATTTTCTCCTAGTGAAGACGACGTATGGTTTTCCATAGTATGCTCAGATTTATATCGATGAGATTGTACGTCTGCATGGGGTTCCGACGTGCATAGTTTCAGATAGGGGTACCCAGTTTACTAGCAGGCTATGGCAAAACCTTCAAGAAGCTTTGGGTACACGGTTGAGTTTTAGTACAGCTTTCCACCTACAGACAGATGGTCAGTCGGAGCGGACCATTCAGACACTAGAGGATATGCTTGGGGCTTGTAGCCTTGATTTCGGTGGTAGTTGGGATCGTCACCTACCCTTGATAGAATTTTCATACAACAACAGTTTTCAGGAGACGATCCAGATGGCACCCTTTGAAGCTTTGTATGGGAGGAAATGTCGATCACCTGTTTTCTGGACGGAACTAAGTGAGAGTTGCATCTTGGGACCGCAGATAGTACATAAGACTACAGAGAAGATTCAGTTGATACGGGATAGAATGAAGGCGGCCCAATGCAGACAGAAATCGTATGCAGATCGACGGCTTCGTAGACTCGAGTTTAGAGTGGGAGATCATTTGTTCCTTCGGGTATCTCCAATGAAAGGTGTGATGCGTTTCGGGAAGAAGGGGAAGCTCAGCCTCAGATATGTCGGACCTTACGAGATTCTGGAGAGAGTGTGTGCTGTAGCTTATCGCTTAGCACTTCCACCGAGTTTTCCCGATGTGCATCCGGTGTTTCACGTTTCCATGCTTCGCAAGTATCTTCACGATCCTTCTCAAGCGATCCAGCATCAGACCTTACAGGTTGAGCCGGATTTATCCTACACAGTGCAGCCAGTCGCTATTCTTGACAGGCAGGCAAAGAAATTACGATCAAGGGTACTTCCGTCTGTAAAGGTTCTTTGGCAAGGAAAGAATCGCGAGAAGATTACTTGGGAGACCGAGGATACGATGCGGAAGAAGTTTCCACATCTTTTCGAAGGTATGTCTAGTTAATTATTTTAAATTCGGGGACCGAATTTTCTTAAGGGGGGATATTGTAGCATTCTGAAAATTTAGAGATAAATAAAATTAATTAATTTAATAATAATATGATATATCGCAAAGTTGTTAAAAACAAATAATTCAAGTTTCATAAGTTCTATGTAAAAAAATTTAAACAAAAAGTTTTGTATGCAAAATAAATAAGTTATAAGGGTTTTTTTTGACTATTTTAGCTTCATTTTAATAAAATGTGTGTTTTATAATAAATTAAGTTGTGAGGGGTTTTTAGGTAAAGTTTAGGATTTTTGTGCAAATGGAAAATTGTTAAGGGTGTAAATGAAAATGGGATGGAAAATCATTTTAGTTCAGAATTTAGTTTCAAATTTAAACAAATTATGAAGATAAGGCTAGCACACCTTATGCTTGCATGCACACACTCATCTTACACCTCCTCCTTGCATGAAATGAGCACTCTTTAACCCTTGACACCTCCTTCTACCATCTCATCCTTCCCTCTTCTCATATATAGGATATGTTCAGATCTATTACCAAATTTAAATCTGAAAATTTCTGAAATCAAAACAAATATAAAGAGAAAAAGAAAGAACAAGAGGAAGAGGAAGAAGAAGAAGAAGGGAGCTAGGTTTTCATCACCATCAAGCTAGGACAAGGGGCTTAGCATCTTGGAGGGGTTATTCCAACAACTTTTTGGTAGGTAAAATTACTTAATCATAGTAGGAAATTAGGTTCTGTACTTAGTTAATTTGAATTGAACAAAGTTCCATAATATCGTATTTTAGTTAATTATAAGCTCTGTTGAAATCTGCTATTGTTTGGAAGATAATTAACTTAACAAAACAGTGATAAAATGATGTATGAAACACCTAGAGAAAACCATAGGATCACGAACCAGAGGGCTCGGATTTGGGCCGGCGACCAACATGGAAATTCCGGCGATGCCGGTTTTGTAGGTGGCTAGGTAGTTTTGGCTTGTTGGGTAGGTTTCAGTGTATAATTTTGGCCATTTTGGTGTTATTTAAATAAGTTAGTTCACTACAGATAGAATCTGGAAGCGAATATCGGAAAAGATATCTTAAAACACAAAATACGACACGGTTATAGCGTATCGCGAACTGTTTTCTGTCGCGATACAGAATTGAGTTAAAATCCAGTAAGGTTAAGTGTTTAATAGCTCGATATAGTCGTGTACATTATAACTAGTACGTGGGAATGGGTGTTTTTCATTTCCGTCATGTCGGAGTAGCCGTTTACTTATATAAATTAAATTGTGATATTAGATTCGAATACGGGATTTGCGGAGGCAGCGAGGAAAGGGAAAGGATTGGCAATTCCTGAATAGATTCACGTTTTCCGGTGAGTAGACTAAACATCTACCGGGGAATTGTGTAAAGATGGCGTGATACGCCCGTAGTTTTATTTAACTTAATGCTTTATTTTGTTATGCCAAATTGACAATATGCATTTATCATTCACATATACCTTGCTTAGATGTTAGAACACTATACAAGTATCGACGAGTCATGCCACGTGCACATCTTATATGTTACACACACCTCGTCGATATTACCATGTCACTTTTACACTTAGCAAAATTCTTGTTAAAATGATTCATATCGTATCGTACACACCAATAATAGTAGTAAATTGCATCATTAATATCATGTTTAGCATCTGTGTATTTCATGTTGATATAAGAGGTAAATGTTGTAAGTATGCGGCAGCGCCCCGGCCGTCTAACAGACGCCAATATGCGGAACAAAACTTATACGACTGGCGCTATCGCGTACTTTATCCCGGATCGTCCATTAAAGCTAAACTAACAAATTGTAAAGAGGGTAGAACTGTTATACCGAATGATTCGAGTCCTTCGGTTTTCAACCATCATCCCACGCTATGTTGCAACTGATCCGAACTTGCTCGATCTCCGGTCTCGTCGTCTAGGTGGCACCATGTCGACGGATCATTAAACGGGCTCCCGCCTCTGAACCGAGGCAACTCGATCGCCAAGTTTGTTAAAAGAGATGACCAAGATGAAGTAGAGAATGAGTAGAATACTTTGTCTTGTTACGTCCAAGGCTATGGACGAACGGTTAATGAAGTTGCCATTTGGAATCGGGTGAATGGAAATTGAACTAGGAAATTTCCATACACTAAACTATCATGATCTTTTTCTCTCAGGCAAATGAAAAAACCATTCTCAACCTCACAAGAGGGGCCGGCCACTTATAGAAGAGGGAGGGTGAGTGTAGGAGAGGGGAGGGTGAGTGTAAGCAAAAATATCTAGTGTAAACACAAAGTGTGAACACATAGTGTGAACACAAAGTATGAACACAATAAATGCACCATTAATAAACAAGTGAGTCACAAGCCTAATCACCCTCTCTAGAACCTTCTAGAATAATGACACACCTCATCAAGATAAATCCGTATTTAACCGAATGTCAAAATACGACTGATAGAAAACTGGAAACTGGCAACTTCCAAAAATCACCCCGAAACGAATTTCAGGATAACCCCGTATCGGTATAAACATATCCGCATTTGTATTACGACCGAATATAAATGCAACTGAGACAAAGATATTATATCTACACAGTATAATACTGGGTTCCGGCTTAAACCAAAGCCTACCAGTATTATCTGCCCGAAAATGGACACGTGCGAAAACGCACGTGCTTTTTCCGAACCTTGCCATAAACCCATACGGCATCTACAACGTTTCGCCCGAGCTTAGGAAAGTGTCTGTGAGGGACTCTAATGACTCATCAATACACTGGCACTGGGTATAACTACTAGCACGTCAGAGGTACAAGCTGTACGTAACGGTTTGCCTATGTATCGATTGGAAGGGAAGCTGACGAGCGAACTCATCTATAAACCCTACTGAGCCTGATAGTGACAATATCCGTACAGTCCGGAACGTTCGTCTATGAGTATCGCATATTAGGCCTAGGGGGTCGGTAAACGTCAGACCCCCAATAGCTGCATAAGTCGTGTCAGAGAGCAGCCCAGAACACCCTGATATACTACTGGTATGCCTACCAGAATATCTCGATTACCCTGGCCAGGGATTTCGTGTAATGGCTCTCCTAAACACTGCGCGATCTCACCCCCAATACAGGGAGAGACGAATCCCCGACAATCCGCTCACTTGCCTCCAATGTGGCTCGGGACTGTACCCAACTAAAACCTGTTTGCACAACTCCTTTGAGCGTGGTAGGGTAGTAATCTAAGCACAGTGGGAACTCACACGAGACAAATTACGACCTCAGGTCGATGAACTAACCTGTACACATGTCACCAGGGAACTGCTATCTGACGATATGTATAATACCAACTAGTATGTTCCCGGCGAGTCCTGTCCGGTGTACTCATAACCAAATGAGCACCTGTATACATCTTAGGTGATCCAACTGACACCAGTGGCTTGTGAGACCGGCCACCGCCCCTCGTCGGGGTCTCGACTGTATACACTAGTCTACTCCGGAGTATCGATGCCCTGTCCCGAAACTCCCACGACTAGGGACACTTTAAGGATGTGCTTATATACCCCAGCTCCCACATATATGATCGCCATCATACTGCTGGTAGTCAAACAAGAATCCTATGGGCTTTATCATGATGATAATGACAAACCAAATAGCATACTATCATCTCGAGTAAGACTGTTTTATCGGTATAGGTCCTCCCTCAATCATTGCAATCACGTACCTGCGATCCAATAATTGACTTAGAGGGCACTATATCCAACAATCTCGCACTTGCACTTAAGGCTAATTATTGCGATGTCGAGTACTCACAGCTCGTGTGATACCGAGCATCCAACTCCTCTACTAATCAGTTTCACAAAGCTAGTTTGTAAAACTCTTGTTTTCGAGAAATAACCTCAGTGAGTGGATCCGCTTTGGTGTTTCTTTCTGTATCTCTCTATATCTTAACTTCGTGGAGAAAACCATCTCCCGAATTGAGTAATACGTGTCTTAGAATATGTCTGGATATCTGATGGGACCTAGTTCATAAATGAACTCCAAATCCAAACTTCTTAGACTGTATCAATCACTGAAACTAATCAGTGTCCAGCACCATGCCTCCCATAGTATCCCCTTGGACCACCTGTCCATAATACCGTCCCTCGTCTGAGGGAAAATTATAACTCTGACAATCGCTCTGTTATCCATGTCACCGGTGAAGCCTGGAATAATAACCGTCTCCGAAGGAGGCTGCCGTCCTCAAATCCGTAAAACTGCTTCCTTATGTTTCTCCAGGATTGGATTAATATAAACTTATCGCATCTTGCGCAATAACAACATCTGGTGTGGTACTTGACATCTCACGATTGACTCAATTTCCTGAGCAAGTGATCTGCCAATCATGCACACCCCTCTCCCCTTTAGTCTTTAAGACACCTTTAGAGAGGGTGACTCCATCACATGCAGGTTCACCACCATGCCAGGAGTCATTTATTCTAAAATACTATTAGAATACTGTCAAAGTACCCATATAGGGAAACTACCCAAATCTAGATCTAAAACTATAGATCTAGTAACCAGAATGTCAGATATTATATCCATGTCCTTTGTGGAGAAATAACTGTGTGACGACCACGGTACAACCGATCGTAGTATAGGAATTTTACTTCCTACTCTGTGTATGTCATCCAAATACCAGGACATCACACCCTACTACCTTCTTAACAGATCCATCCCCTATTCTGATGAAGTCAAATTTATGACTGTCACATCTAAAATCAGATTTATCTATTTCCGCTATATCTGGTCAAGTCTATAAATAGACACTAGCTTCTTGTCCACTATGCTTCCGCTGCTCCCACTGACTACGACAACCCTCTGGCAGAATAATATATACGTACATTTCTAAAACTAGTTTATAACGAAGCTATACATATCCTCCTGCCGTGTCTCATAGTCTCGAACAACAGTAGTGTCAAGTCTGGGTAAACAAGAACCTCCCTGTCACCGTCCTTGAGGCTACCGGAGTACCTCTCGGGTGTCTGAGGTTACCCACCATATCTGCGGAGTAGCTATTGGAATGTCAAACCTGATTGAATATATAGGTCCTATTAAACTTTCCGTAATCGTTTGCGGTTCTGGAATCACTTCCAGTTCTACCATGCTCCCACTACTGTTTTTCTGAAAAAATCCATTTTAATAAAACTGTGGCGAGTC
Organism: Agapanthus africanus; assembly: GCA_030015575.1. Classification (NCBI taxonomy): domain Eukaryota; kingdom Viridiplantae; phylum Streptophyta; class Magnoliopsida; order Asparagales; family Amaryllidaceae; genus Agapanthus; species Agapanthus africanus. The sequence goes on along the minus strand of JASDDO010000022.1, from coordinate 165,185,018 downwards.
AAGAAAAATATCACTATTGATCTTCCGGATGGTAGAAAATCAACCCTCGTCGAAGCTAGGGTCAACCCACAAACTGCCATTACAGAAAAGTGCCTTGAGTTATCCAGTGTCTTGTTTTAAGCATAAGCTGGACAACTCCCCTTACCTTAACATCGTTAAGATGTGAATCGTTCTATATCCAATATAGAAACTTTGGCACTTATTTAATTGGAACCGGATTCAAATTATGCAGCTGTCTCCAGTGCATAATAACTTAATAGAAAGAGGCTGATCAGTATTACTCAACTTAGGAATCCATCCAATTATGAGTAACCTGAAAGAGAAACAAGTCTCTCAAAAACCATTACTATTAATTGAATACCAATCACAAGAATCTACATCTTCGATTTCTTTGAAGAATCCCGATACTTGTGACACTTGGTTCTCTACTTTATTCCTATACCCACAACTTCTCAAAACTTAGACATTGTATTTCTATGAAACACTTGTCTAAAAACTAGAGAAGTTATAAGTAAACAGAATATAGTACGAGGACCAACCCCTTTGTCCTGACGGATACTGGACAACATACACAACTCTGTATAAGTCCTCTGAGTTGAATAACTCAAAACCTGTACATCTAGGTTGAAAAACTGTACCCAGGCGATTTCCTCAAATATCACCAATTACAACGAATTCCGATATAATGAGGATGATCACCTAATTCCTAATAACTTGCTCCCACTCAACATCTGTAAAACCATGCAGATGTGAGAATCGTTCCTGGTAAATACATACCCTGGAGTAAGTATCCAATCGGGAAATCAGTTTTCTATTAACAATGCACAGTGAATATGAAACATAAATATGTTTTGTAGGGGTTTTCTGGTATTCCTAGTAATGCCTCTTCCATAATCCAAATCATGACTTTAACCGTATATTTCCCTGCCATCTTTCCAATTCCCTTTATTTGTCTTTAGTCGTTACCTTCTGTACACCATCATTAGGCTAAGTTGTTTTCTTCCTTCCCTACCTTTTGGCACCAGCCTATGGTTTGGAAGAAGAATATCCAGTAAGCATAATAGGTGTACCCTCCTAATCCTAGGAGTACTCGCAATTTGAGAGAAGGTGGCGATAAAAGACAACTGAATAATACCTTATTCCTATTTCTCCTGAACCAGAATCCATCCTCAAAAAATATCCTTCGAGTTCGTATATAATCATACGATGGATTGATCCAATGGAATTGGATGTTTGTAGTGATACGGGTTGTTCTGGAGAAATAAAAGGTGAAGTAGGAATGGCGATGAAATACGTGGTTTGGTCGTGAATGTTAATAGTCACAATTTACTTTGCCCTCTTTCTAATCACTTTATTTGTCTTTATTTATTACCTTATGTACACCCGTCTTAGGCTAATTGGTTTTCTTCATTCCCTACCTTTCGGCACCTGCCTATGGTTTGGTATAAGACTATCCAATAAGCGTAATAGGTGTACTCTCCTAAACCAAGGAGCCCTCGCAACCTGAGAGAAGGTGATAATAAAAGACAACTGAATGAACCAATTCTATTTCTCCTGAACCTGGATCCATCCTCGAAGAAATCCCTCCGAGTTCGTATATAACCATACGATGGATCTATCCAATGGAAGTGGATGTCCGTAGTAATACGGGGTGTTCTGAGAAATACAAAGGGTAAAAGAAGGAGAGGCAATGACTTATGCAACTATAGACAATCCAAAAGCCAGTATATTAAGAAGGTTCGGTCAACTTGGTTACTGAGTCATAGTCTAGGGTCGGTCAAAGGTCGCTGCCATAAGAGAGAGAAAAGAAACACTCTGCGTGCACTCTAACCTAGATCAGAATGGTTATCACTTTATCTAATAAGGAAAACTCCCACTGTAATCTCAAATTCTCCTCTAAACCAGAAAGAAGAATTAGTCGGGGTCACCCGAAGAGTAAACCAACTCATCAGTGAGAATCGGGATCCAACTATCATCGTATGATAACTTGATGGAAGCCACTCAAGTTAACACACTCCAGAAGGTATGCGCAAAACTGGCAAGTTTCATGTATGTTTGAAACTCCCGATGTAATTTTTATCCCATGCTCTTATGACCTTGACGTAGGCCAACAAATCATAAGCAACATGTCAAGTTCTACCCGTCGTTGTCCTGATCAACTTAAGTCATCGTACATGCCCTTGACGTATGCTAACAAGGTGTACTTCTGACTTAAACTAATGCATCTATCTATGCAACAAATGAATACCCAGCAGCTACCAAACACTATGTCTTGACGTAGGCCAACAAACATAGCTTGAATACTACTGACCATCCATAAGAAACGACGGAGAATTACGGCTGGTTTTTGGCGAAAAACCTTTAACGTAATGAACCTAATCTCGTTGAAGGAACCTGATAGATTTATAAAAATATATAGTAGCGAAAACCTTTTGCTAAAGAAGTCACTCCCGGTGAAGGGATCTCGACTCTTTCCTCGTGGAATGAGGTGCAGGATATTCCAACTGAATACCGCTATGCAAAACAAAAGGAAACGTCTTTGTAATAATTTTAAAATTTGTTCCAACAACATCAAATATAGGTTTGTTTTATCCTTGCATTGAAGAGAATCAATGCAGTCCCATCAATCAATCACACCAGAAAAGAACGAAAATAAAATGTACGTATATGCCATCCGCATTCGTCACTGGGTCCCGTCATCACTCGTTAGGTTACTTAACTAACGACAGAGCGGGGACTGGACTAGCACGGGTGTAAAACATATACAACATCTAATAGTATATATACTAATATACAATAATTGCTCCAGGCATGATAAATGCAACATTACAGAAAAGTAATAAGCATCACAGAACAATACAGATAATCTGGGATCCCCGGGTTTCACAGAGCCGCTACTGAAACCCGACGTTCCCCGGGTCGTGTGGATAGCATGTGCAACGAAACCTAGACCCCTACGGGTGCGGCAAGTTACCCGCCAAAACCTGAAGCGAGGTAGTCCTCACAACATAGTGAATGGAATACCCGGCACTTCTCGGAATCCGGTAAATTGAGCACCCCTCCTTGGGTCAACCTGTACCCCCTACGAGTGCGGCGAATAGTCTGCCAATTTTAGAGTGAGGTCCCTTTGCCTCTCAAAGCCATGAGATACGGACCCGTTGCCCTCCAGAACCCGGCTATCCGTGCACTCCTTCGCGGGGTAAACCTAGTATAGAAATAAAAATAGTACAACAGGTACATCGACCGCAACCTGGTCGTGCCCCAAAAGAATAATATACAAACAGGCAGTGACGGCAGTCCACAAGTCGGACGCTCGCCCCGCAATATCAAATGTACAAATAAATCTGAACAACACTACCATTGCACACCGCTATCCACCACGACAAATCCGCAACATCACAGCACAACACAGAACATCAACGCGAAGGTCACGTTCGCAAACCCGTCTAAAAAAACTATAGCAATTAGACGCGGTTTACCGTTCAAATGACATTCCCGGTCGGAGATATAATGAAAGTACTGTAAACTAACAAATTTAAAATTTCGATCGACAAAATTTCCCAAAGTGGGCCCCACGTACAACTGCTGTACAGTAACAAAATCTGGGCCAAAATAAACAGTACCAGAAACCACAATTCCCTGCATAGAAACCCCTGAACAAATTTTGATCACTGTTCCCATTAAACCGCCGCGGATGTGCGGTCAAACCCTAGGTTGGACCGCGGTTCCGCGGTGGTTCTAAGGGATCAGGCGACCAAATTTGCACAGTATTCTTCAAAAACCCTGCTAGTTTTTCTGAAATGCTCAAAATGAATTTTAGAACAGATTTAAAATCGACAGAAACTTTGTGTACAGAAAATTGTGATTTCGGAAATTCCGTTCGATCGATCTTTTAAACGCGTTAGCACAAGTTAGTATAGCTTAAAGGTGAGGCTCTGATACCACTGTAACTATGCGGCAGCGCCCCGGCCGTCTAACAGACGCCAATATGCGGAACAAAACTTTTACGACTGGCGCTATCGCGTACTTTATCCCGGATCGTCCATTAAAGCTAAACTAACAAATTGTAAAGAGGGTAGAACTGTTATACCGAATGATCCGAGTCCTTCGGTCTTCAACCATCATCCCACGCTATGTTGCAACTGATCCGAACTTGCTCGATCTCCGGTCTCGTCGTCTAGGTGGCACCACATCGACGGATCTTTAAACGGGCTCCCGCCTCTGAACCGAGGCAACTCGATCGTCAAGTTTGTTAAAAGAGACGACCAAGATGAGTGGAGGATGAGTAGAATACTCTGTCTCGTTACGTCCAAGGCTATGGACGAACGGTTAATGAAGTTGCCATTTGGAATCGAGTGAATGGAAATTGAACTAGGAAATTTCCATACACTAAACTATCATGATCTTTTTCTCTCAAGCAAATGAAAAAACCATTCTCAACCTCACAAGAGGGGCCGGCCACTTATAGAAGAGGGAGGGTGAGTGTAGGAGAGGGGAGGGTGAGTGTAAGCAAAAATATCTAGTGTGAATACATAGTGTGAACACAAAGTATGAACACAATAAATGCACCATTAATGAACAAGTGAGTCACAAGCCTAATCACCCTCTCTAGAACCTTCTAGAATACTGACACACCTCATCAAGATAAATCCGTATTTAACCGAATGTCAAAATACGGCTGATAGAAAACTGGAAACTGGCAACTTCCAAAAATCATCCCGAAACGAATTTCAGGATAACCCAGTATCGGTATAAACATACCCGCATTTGTATTACGACCGAATATAAATGCAACTGAGACAAAGATATTATATTTACACAGTATAATACTGGGTTCCGGCTTAAACCAAAGCCTACCAGTATTATCTGCCAGAAAATGGACACGTGCGAAAACGCACGTGCTTTTTCCGAACCCTTCCATAAACCCATGCGGCATCTACAACGTTTCGCCCGAACTTAGGAAAGTGTCTGTGGGGGACTCTAATGACTCATCAATACACTGGCACTGGGTATAACCACTAGCACGTCAGAGGTACAAGCTGTACGTAACGGTTTGCCTATGTATCGATTGGAAGGGAAGCTGATGAGCGAACTCATCTATAAACCCTACTGAGCCTGACAGTGACAATATCTGTACAGTCCGGAACATTCGTCTATGAGTATCGCATATTAGGCCTAGGGGGTCGGTAAACGTCAGACCCCCAATAGCTGCATAAGTCGTATCAGAGAGCAGCCCAGAACACCCTGATATACTACTGGTATGCCTACCAGTATATCTCGATTACCCTGGCCAGGGATTTCGTGTAATGGCTCTCCTAAACACTGCGCGATCTCACCCCCAATACAGGGAGAGACAAATCCCCGACGATCCGCTCACTTGCCTCCAATGTGGCTCGGGACTGTACCCAACTAAAACCTGTTTGCACAACTCCTTTGAGCGTGGTAGGGTAGTAATCTAAGCACAGTGGGAACTCACACGAGACAAATGACGACCTCAGGTCGATGAACTAACCTGTACACATGTCACCAGGGAACTGCTATCTGACGATATGTATAATACCAACTAGCATGTTCCCGGCGAGTCATGTCCGGTATACTCATAACCCAATGAGCACCTGTATACATCTTAGGTGATCCAACTGACACCAGTGGCTTGTGAGATCGGCCACCGCCCCTCGTCGGGATCTCGACTGTATACACTAGTCTACTCCGGAGTATCGACGCCCTGTCTCGAAACTCCCACGACTAGGGACACTTTAAGGATGTGCTTATAGACCCCAGCTCCCACATATATGATCGCCATCATACTGCTGGTAGTCAAACAAGAATCCTATGGGCTTTATCATGATGATAATGACAAACCAGATAGCATACTATCATCTCGAGTAAGACTGTTTTATCGGTATAGGTCCTCCCTCAATCATTGCAATCACGTACCTGCGATCCAATAATTGACTTAGAGGGCCCTATATACAACAATCTCCTACTTGCATTTAAGGCTAATTATTGCGATGTCGAGTACTCACAGCTCGTGTGATACCGAGCATCCAACTCCTCTACTAATCAGTTTCACAAAGCTAGTTTGTAAAACTCTTGTTTTCGAGAAATAACCTCAGTGAGTGGATCTGCTTTGGTGTTTCTTTGTGTATCTCTTTATATCTCAACTTCGTGGAGAAAACCATCTCCCGAATTGAGTAATACGTGTCTTAGAATATGTCTGGATATCTGATGGGACCTAGTTCATAAATGAACTCCAAATCTAAACTTCTTAGACTGTATCAATCACTGAAACTAATCAGTGTCCAGCACCATGCCTCCCATAGTATCCTCTTGGACCATCTGTGCATAATACTGTCCCTCGTCTGAGGGAAAATTATAACTCTGACAATCGCTCTGTCATCCATGTCACCGGTGAAGCCTGGAATAATAACCTCCCGAAGGAGGCTGCCGTCCTCAAATCCGTAAAACTGCTTCCTTATGTTTCTCCAGGATTGGATTAATATAAACTTATCTCATCTTGCGCAATAACAACATCTGGTGTGGTACTTGACATCTCACGATTGACTCAATTGCCTGAGCAAGTGATCTGCCAATCATGCACATCCCTCTCCCCTTTAGTCTGTAAGACACTTTTAGAGAGGGTGACTCCATCACATGCAGGTTCACCACCATGCCAGGAGTCATTTATTCTAAAATACTATTAGAATACTGTCAAAGTACCCATATAGGAAAACTACCCAAATCTAGATCTAAAACTATAGATCTAGTAACCAGAATGTCAGATATTATATCCATGTCCTTTGTGGAGAAATAACTGTGTGACGACCACGGTACAACCGATCGTAGTATAGGAATTTTACTTCCTACTCTGTGGATGTCATCCAAATACCAGGACATCACACTCTACTACCTTCTTAACAGATCCATCCCTTATTCTGATGAAGTCAAACTTATGACAGTCACATCAAAAATCAGATTTATCTATTTCCGCTATATCTGGTCAAGTCTATAAATAGACACTAGCTTCTTGTCCACTATGCTTCCGCTGCTCCCACTGACTACGACAACCCTCTGGCAGAATAATATATACGTACATTTCTAAAACTAGTTTATAACGACGCTATACATATCCTCCTGCCGTGTCTCATAGTCTCGAACAACAGTAGTGTCAAATGACGGCCTTAGGTCGATGAACTAACATGTACACATGTCACCAGGGAACTGCTATCTGACGATATGTATAATACCAACTAGCATGTTCCTGGCGAGTCCTGTCCGGTGTACTCATAACCCAATGAGCACCTGTATACATCTTAGGTGATCCAACTGACACCAGTGGCTTGTGAGACCGGCCACCGCACCTCGTCGGGGTCTCGACTGTATACACTAGTCTACTCCGGAGTATCGATGCCCTGTCTCGAAACTCCCACGACTAGGGACACTTTAAGGATGTGCTTATAGACCCCAGCTCCCACATATATGATCGCCATCATACTCTGGTAGTCAAACAAGAATCCTATGGGCTTTATCATGATGATAATGACAAACCAGATAGCATACTATCATCTCGAGTAAGACTGTTTTATCGGTATAGGTCCTCCCTCAATCATTGCAATCACGTACCTGCGATCCAATAATTGACTTAGAGGGCACTATATCCAACAAATGTATTGTTGAGGATTTATTGTTTTGAGTTTTGAATACTATTACATAAACCCAGCGATTTTCATGATTGATGTGTCATGTCCACCATGAGATGTTTTATGATTTGGTTTTGTTCCGGACCGAGTGGGGGAGATATACGGTCGCGGATTTTACGTTATCCATACTGAGTGGGGGAGATATATAGTTGGATACATGGTGGACCCGGTCGAGACTGAGGGGCAGGATAGCCGCATTGAGGCGGGGGAGCCTAGCGAGGTTACTCGATACCGGAGGTAGTGGTGAAAATACGGCGTATATCTAGAGGATAACGACCGGTATTGTTGATTTCAGGATCATTCGAGGAATGATGCCTGTGAGAAATGGAAGTTTTGTATCGATGATGGACATGGGGAAATAAATTTTATTGGGAATAAATGATAAGATTTCAGTTTGGACTATGAGATTCATATTATAGATTCTTGATTTTTTTCATATAATCATACATTATACTTGTTCACATCTCAGTTAGTATGATCGTCATATTTACATAATTAACCGTTATATGTTAGTTATATTCACCGAGTTGGAAACTCACCCCCGTTGTGCCACAGTTCCTTGCACGGGTAGAGTGGACGGTTAGCTGCGGTGCAGATCTACCTTTGCAGCTTTATTACATCTTTTGATAGGTGGGTTACATATGTAGTAACCTTCACTTTTGGTATTGTATTTTGTATCTAGCAAATCTCCATCAGACTTGTATATGACTTAGAGTGAGAGAATGATATGTATATTATTGACAGTTGAGATCGTTTAGTTCTATAAATTGTGGTTTCGTTTCTTTATGTCTGAGATTCGTATTGATGCCCTATATACTGAGGTTTTATTTTCCGCTGTTGATATTTTTGATCCCAACTAGGGATGCAACCAAACTTAACACTTTATACTTGTTTAATATTTTAATTTCATAACATGTGATTTTTACTTAAAAATTAAATTTTCTATATAAAGAATTCCGCAAAAAGGATTTTGATCTTGGTTTTCGGATTACTTGGACTGTGTGAATATCATTTAGATATGATACAATCTAAGTGCCGGTCACATCCAAACTTGGGTCGTGACAGCGGGGCAGCGCCCCGTTATAAAATTTTTCCAACGGGGGACGTGTTTTGGGTGTTGAGTGCATGGAAAATGAGGGGTGAGGAGCGTCTTAAAAGACGCGTGCACAACACGTGGGCGCTTGGCGCCCGCGGGTTACGTTCCTAGAGCGTGGGCGCTGGGCGCCCGCGGGTCACGTGCAAGGTGCGTAGGTGCTGGGCGCCCGCTGGTCACGTACCCTGCACGCGACCGTTGGGCGCTAGAGGGTCACGTGCACGGCACGCGACCGTCGGATGCCCACGGGTCACGTGCCCTGCACTCGACCGCTGAGCGCTGAGCACCTACGGATCCTTTGAGGTTCACATAGGCGCTGAGCGCCCGTGGGTCACGTGCCCTGCACGCAACTGCTGGGCACCCACGGGTCACATGCGTGGCACGCGACCGCTGGACGCCCATGGGTCACGTGCACGGCACGCGACCGCTGGAAACACCAGCAAAAAAGGGACTTAGCCCCTGGGCTAGGAGTTGAAATCCTACGGGATTATGTATAGATTTAGAGTTAAACTCCTAAAAGGGTTTTGTTTATGGAGTTAAACTCCAACAGATCTTGAATGGAGTTGAACTCCAAGAAATCTTTGGAAATGACCGAAGAGGAGCCCTTTCTTCTCCCCTTTAGTCCTAGATCTTCCCCAAAATGGAATTTTTGGAGGTGGGTCTCCTTCTTCCTCCTTTTCTATTGGACGGATCTGGGAGAAAAGGGGTGTGATATTTAAAAATCTCCCTTTTTGAGATCTGATGGAAGATCTGAGTTCCCTTTTAAGGGTTTGATGGTGAAAAACTGTTTATTTTTGGAAAACGAAGAGTTTAACTCTTGATTTTCTTCAAAAAGGGGAAGAAGGTTTTAGAACCTTGAGAAGGAGAAGGAGACACAGACCCTAATTTTTTTAGAGAGAAAAAAGTTCTGTTGATTTTTTCATCATGTTGCCTTTATAGGCTACACACTTTACATATAGGCTATTGGGCTTTACCAAATGGCACTTGTGCCACCCCATGCCTTATGTGCTTTTTTTTTTGCATATAAGCCATGGGCTTTACAAAATTTTGGCTTTCTGCCCACTTTACATGTATTTATTTCTATATAAAAAAATTACATTTAGACTAATTTATTGCCTCCTTTTTGGCATGGATCCGGCCCCTTCCATGCTTGGTCTTGACTTAGGCTTGGGCTCGAGCCCACTAGACTTGGAGTAGACCTTGGTTTCGACTTGGTCAACTAGGGTGTAATTTTTGACCCCAACAAAGTGACCCTATCAATAAATGCACACCACATATGTGGGTTGTGTACATAAAATTGATGGATTTTCTTTCGCATGGAGGTTGACTCCGTTTTGACAACCTGGAGGTCGATGCTGCCCTTTTTGTGATATGGACGGTCGGTGCTTCCCTTTATGCTACTTGGATGGTCGGTGCTGCCTTTTTAGCGACTTAGACGGTCGGTGTTGCCCTTTTGCGACTTGGACGGTCGGTGTTGCCCTTTTGCGACTTGGACGGTCGGTGCTGCCATTTTAGCGACTTGGACGGTCGGTTCTTCCATTTTAGTGACTTGGACGGTCGGTGCTCCCCTTTTAGCGACTTGGACGGTCTGTGTTGCCCTTTTTGCAACTTGGACGGTCGGTGCTGCCATTTTAGCAACTTGGACGGTTGGTTCTACCAATTTAGAGAAGTGGGTTGTCAGTTTTGCCATTTTAGCGATGTGGACGATCGGTTCTGCCCTTTTTGCAACTTAGACGGTCGGTGCTGCCCTTTTTATGAATTAGACGGTCGGTGCTGCCCTTTTAGCGACTTGGACGGTCGGTGCTGCCCTTTTTGCGACTTGGACGTTTGGTTCTGCCATTTTAGCGACGTGGACGGTCGGTGCTGCCCTTTTTGCGACTTGGACCGTCGATTCTGCCATTTTAGCAACGTGGACGGTCGGTGCTGCCCTTTTTGCGACTTGGACGTTCGGTTCTACCATTTTAGCGACGTGGACGGTCGATGCTGCCCTTTTTGCGACTTGGACCGTCGATTCTGCCATTTTAGCAACGTGGACGGTCGGTGCTGCCCTTTTTGCGACTTGGACGATTAATGTATTGCTCCGCTTCTTACGGTGTTGGGGTTTGATTTTACTTGCTCCGCTTTCTACGGTGTCAGAGTTGATTTGTTTGATTTGATTTATTTTAGGAGTTCCCTAACTTTCCAGCAGGACCTTTGAGCTTAGAAGCGCTACCGGGTGGGACATTAATTTGATCTGTTTGATTTCTGCCTTATTTAGCGGGACTTTTGAATTTGAGAGGAACTTGGAATTCGGATTTTGTTTGGCATCAGCATTGCTGCACTGAAATAATACCAAGAGCAACTTATCATTTGCCTCGGGAGGACTTGGGATTTGGTTTTTGGGTCGGCATCAGTATTGCTGCACTGGAATAATGCCAGGAGCAAATCATCATTTGCCATAGGAGGACTTTGGATTTGGTTTTTGGGTCGGCATCAGCACCGCTAACACTAAAGCAATGCCAGGAGCGACTCATCATTTGGTGTTTGGAAAACTTGGGATTTAGGTTTTAGGTCGGCATCAGCACCGCTAACACTGAAGCAATGTTAGGAGCGACTCATCATCTCCCGTTGGGAAAACTTGGGATTTAGGTTTTGGGTCGGCATCAGCACCGCTAATACTGAAGCAATGCCAGGAGCGACTCATCATCTGTCGTTGCCTGTTGGGGAGCGATGTCTTAGGAGACAGGTTTAGATCTTTATCACCTAAAGCTTTTCAATTTTATGAGCCGTAAGGGTCTCATAAAAGCATTTTCTCCCTACGAGTCGAGAGGATCTCGCAGGTGTATTTCTCCCTAAGAATCGTAGGATTCCTAAGTGTGTTGCTCATTTGTGAGTCGTAAGAATCTCACGTAGGGATTTTCTCCTTCCAACGTCGAGAGGACTTTGCCAGTGTATTTCATCTCTTTTACAAGCTTGCACCCTTTCGGATTTTCACAAACTCGCCGGCAGTCCTGCTGTTTTTACTCACAGAGCCCTTTCCGGTTTTCATCCATGCCCGTTTTGCTTGTGGACATACCTTTTTTTTAGCGAATCTTCATTGCTGGTGGGATTTTAAATGTAGTCTCGCCGTTAGGACTTGGGAGAGATATGGGTCGTTTATGCCCGTGGATTGTATACAGTTTTACAGGATGTATGATCCAGACCGTAGGACCGGTGTGCTCAATTCGCCTGCGATTTGGTACATTCACGCGTTGTATTTCTTGAGATATCGTCCATTGATGGGTGGCATGGGCCATTCTCCCTCGGCATTTATCAGCTGGTAGGATCCTCCATCAAACACTTTCTCGATGGCATATGGACCTTCCCAGTTTGGCTAGAATTTTCCCTTGGCATGTCGATTGGGGATGATCGGTCTTTTGAGGACTAACACCAATTCGCCTTTCTTGAAAGCGCGGATACGAGTCATCTTGTCATAGGCCAGTGAAATTTGGGCTCGGTACAGCTCCAGATTTTGCTGTACTACAAGCCTCTTTTCTTCGAGGGCGTCGAGCTCTTCGAGCCGAAGGAGCACGTTTTCCTCCTCCATCAACTCGTGCTGAACGGCCATTCTTAAGCTTAGAACTTCGACTTCGAGACGGAGGATCTCCTCAACTCTGAAGAGTAATGAGTATGGAGTGGACTGAGCTGGAGTACGGTGCGTGGTACGATATGCCCACAACTGTAACACCTTAAATTTCAGATTAGTGTTAATTAAGCGATAATACGGGTTTTTAGTAAAAAGTTTACCAAAATAGTTTTCACATATTTTATAAAAATTAATTAATATTTTATTATTATTTATTTCGGGCATGCACACACTTGTGCATATTAACCTAGGATAATTAAGGTTAACCATGCTTAAGTAGCCATGGCACCTTAACCCCATTCCATTAAGTTTTATGTAGTTATTTAAATTATTTAGTTTTAAAATATAAGGGTTTGGATTGGGTTGACTTGAGAGAGAGGGGGGTTGACATGCAAATGATGAAGCATGGGGTGCATTTAATGAGAAGAGAGAATAGGGCATGGCTCACTCTAACCTCACACCCTCATTTCCTTCACATCCCACTCTCACACTCTCATTTCCCTTAACCCTCATACACTCATTGTCGCATATTCTTCATCTAATTTTACCTCATCCCCTCAAACAGAAACCCTACCAAAAATCATCACAAATCCAAACAATCACCACTAAACCTCACTAAAATCCTTCACAAAGTCAAGTTAAGCCGCTTAGAGGACTTGGAGCATGGAAAGCTAGGATTTTTGAGCAAGTGTGGATAGGTAATGATCTATAACTGTTAATTAGGTGTTAATTATATTGTGTTGCTTAGTAGTTATCGTTTAGAACACTAAATCTTTAGTTTTGTGCACATATCGTATTTTTAGTGTCATTTTGGGGTCACTGTGATCTGCTATCACCACGAGTTGTTACTGGAAAATCTAGCAGTATAGTAGTGGTGTACTAGAGGCCCTGAGTTTTCACCTGAAGCCCGAACCCCACCTGACCTAGTTGGACCGGCGAGATAGGGGCAAATTCCGGCGATCTCGGATTTTTGGGAGACTTGAGGTTGGGATTTTTAGGGTAGCTGTCTGTAGGTATTTTGGGGTGTTTGGTACTGCTGGATTTTTATGTTTGGACAGTAGGCAAAATCTGGGAACACTTTGCTAAATTTATAATGTTTCGACTACGCACGTTAAATTATCCGACACGGTTCGCGTTCTTGGTGTAGCTTGCTGCACTTAGGTTGGATTTGGGATATCGCTACACACGTTATCCTTTAAGAGAACACTTGAGAGTTTGTTGACTCGGTGCGTCAGTCTAAACGTAGTTTGTATGTATTATTGGTTGATTTCTAAGTTTCACTTGCTATGTTTTGTATGATATTAGGGGCGAGTGCGGGGACTTCAGATGCTACGAAGAAGGGAAAGCGGGTGGTTGGATTTACCTAGCTCGAGGTCATCAGTGAGTAGATTTAATATCTATGGGAAAATCGCCCGTATGGCCTTAAGCGTCAGGGCTAGATATGATATTAATGCCGCATATTTATATGCATATATGTTGATTGTGCATGAGCATCATTGCATACCATTACTTGTTGTGCCTTGACTTAGTACCTAGTGGACACTGCACCATTACTGACGGCTCATGTTGCACGAGCACTAAATTGTATGTTACACCCACACCGTCGATAATTACCATGACACGCACAACCTATACACATATGTGGTATTGTATTCATTACTGACATTGATATGTTGAATCTTGTTCTATTGCGCATATAAAGTGTATCATTCACACATACCTTATTATAGCTACATATACACCTTTATATGATGTTGCATTTGATTTTGGAGAAATTGGGAACCACATGATATATTTAAAAACTTGATTCATTTAAAAGAGCGGTTTTCCCTTGATATGCTCATATTATTGTTTTATGTTGCATACATCATATTTCATGGATTTACGCATTGAGATACGGATTTCATGTGATTTATGAACCGTGGGAATATTTCAAGAAATTACGCATCGTTTTGAAAACCCGGTTTCTCTTGGTATGATATTTCTATGCGTCCACCATGAGTTTTCTCGGTTCTGTGACTTGTGTTAGAAACCCGATTCAAGGAGCTGGATGGTCCGTTTGCGGGTTCATGGTAGACCCAGTATGGTACCCCAGGGCAAGAAAGGGATGTTGTGCAGTAGACGATGAGCCTGCAGAGAGACTACTACCTACCAGTGATTGGTTGGACCGGGCGGTTATCCGGAAGATACCGACCGGAGTCGTGAGATGGACATGGGTCGATCCGGACTGATGGAGCCCGTGGGCATATTCGGACTGAGGGAGCCCGTGGGCCGATCCTGACGGACGGAGCCCGAGTTATGTGGATTTACGTGTCGATGTTGGACACGGATTTTTTTATGATGTTTCGAGTGCCGATGTTTGGCACTCAGGTTCCATGAGATTTACAGATATGAGGGCCGATCGGAGTGACGGCGCCTGAGGTATTGGGATTTAGGGTGTCGTTGATGGACACCGGGTTTTTCCACGATGATGATTCATTGATGATGATATGTTTTATCCCGTACTCAGTATTTATTGGATATGCATTGTTCATGTAGTTGTAGTACCCTGATGGTGTACCTTGATCATGATTGTTGTATATCCATATTGCCATATTTAAGCTATCAGATTGCATGTGATAGATTATCGCTATACGTGCATAAATGCAATTATCTGTATGATGTTACTTACTATTCACGAGTTGGCAACTCACCCCCATTATGCCACAGTGTTTTGCCGGCTTGACGCTCAGAGTAGTCGTGGCAGGGTTTCTTATTGTACCTTTTTCAGCGGATACCGCTACGGTTGGCTGTGAGGCCTTTTTGCTGTAAGTGGGTTGCGGTTATCTGATTATATCCATTTTATCTATTATTGCATCTAATACTCTCCATCTACCACTTTCATGTATTGACTTAGAGACGAGTTTGTGAGGACCGATATTGTATATTTTGTTACTCTGGGTGTCGTGCTCGTGCGAGCCGGCCTTTCTTATATTGGTTTATCTCTTTTATGTTGTTTTCATTTTATTGTCTATTTCTTCGCTACGGCGTCGTATATATTTTCCGGTGGTGATTTTTTTCCGCCTTTGGGCGTGATTTGCTCCCATTTGGGGATACCTTATTTTTATACTATGTTCGTATCCGTTTCGGGGCTAGTTTTACAAAGAAGGTGCTGCCGAAATTTTTAAGAAAATAAACTTAAGTTTTAAGATTTTTACTTGAGATTTCCAAATATTTTTAACAATGTTTTTATCACTTACTTCTTTTTATGGTTTAGATTTCTGGGTTTTCGGCTAACTTAAATTGCGTTACGCCTGTTGACGTCTGTTCATATCAGAATTTTGCATTATTATATCGCCCATTCTTAATCATATTACAAATAAATAGGTGCTTTTGATCCATATCTGCTAAATAGTTGCAGGTTACAGGTTCTCAGAACAATTCAGTGAAATTCATGAAAAGACATTACAAAAGTGAGACTACGACCAACAATAGATGAATCCATATAATTCCGCCTAACAGTTCAAGGAACAAATGAAGATCAATGAACAGTTCAATTGCACAAAGTACGAGGGCAGCACAAGATTCAAGACTTCAACGCGAAGCTTACGGTAAAAGTCCACAAATTCTGCACTGTTGGAAATCTGGAAGAAAGTAGAAAAGATTCTGAAGAACCAAGGGAAGAAAACAGAAGGAAATAGCAACATGAAGCAACCCTGAGAAGCTGAGACAGAGATCCCTCAAGATGGCCGTGGATCTGCGACCAAACATGGCATTCCGCCGCGGATCCACGGCCGTGCATTGCACGTGTCGGTGCACGTATCGGTGGGTGTCGGTGGTTTGACCCGGCTTTCTTAGGTTAGTCTTGTAATTTCAAATGTGGATCAGATCTAAACCCTAGGGTTTCTCCTATCTATAAATAGGAAAGCCTACAGCCTCTTTTGGAGCATGCCTCTTTTTATTTTCTAGATTAAATTTTCAATTCCATTGTAATCGTCAAGAGGTGTCAATAAAGTAAGTTTTTATCTTGCAATTTTCATTTCGTCTTTTATTTCTGCAATTTAGTATCTATCTTTTATTATCTGCAAGTTAATTAGTTAATTAAAAAGAAAATTATAAAAATGAACTACATCGTAATTTCTATAATGCGTGAGTAGTTCCTCACTTGTTAGGGTTAGGATTGGGTAGGTTTGAGAGATGAACATCTCTCACTCCTTTCTTGCCCGTATAATATTTTAAATTAGCACTCTATGTGAATCAAACGCACACCGCTCACTACGGCACCCTATCCTACGAGATAGTGGTGATTCCCTAGTTAGACTAGTTGTGGTTGATTTACGTAGAGGTTAGGACTAAGCGTTAAGAAAGGACGGACAATGACCAAAGGGAAGAAACTTTGTTTCTTCCTAGTCGTGCTAATCTCCTTTGTTAGCTATTACCCTAACACCTATGTTCTTAATTAGGGCAAAAGAAGCAGTGAGTAGAATTCTCTTTCCAAACTAACCTAATCCTAACCCTAGCAAGGCTTGAATTCTAATTAAATTCAATCTTAGTTTTTATAAAAATCAAAACCTACCAAAAATAGGACTTAACTCGTTAGAACCCCTGTGGACCGACCCGTACTCAATCGGCTAGCTACCAAGCGACACCGTTATTGATTGCGGTATATCTAAACTTTGATTTTAAAACGTACGTACGCAAAAAGAGTCAATCAAATGCCATTGCCGGGGAGACAATAGTCTCTTTCTTTGTGTAATTTCGGGTTAATAATAAAAAAAATAAAAAAATTATAAAAATTGAATTTTTTTTAAAAAATAAAACAAAATAAAAATAAAAATGATCTTGTTCTTTTTGAAAGGTTTTTAACAAGTGTTCGGGCTTGGAGCAAACTCTGTTTCAGATCTGGAGCAAGCCCAGTGAACAAATCAAGAAACAGAGAATCTGAACAGACAGGGGAAAACCAAAACAATACAGAGAAATTTTTTGGAGATCTAAACCAACTAAACCGCTGCGGAAATGCGGCAGATTCAAGCAGTTGACCTGTGACGTCAGCACCCCAAATTTCTCTGTGAGTATTTTTTTTATCTCCTACCCCCTGAACTCCACTGAAAATTTTCCTGCAGGTATTCTTTCAGCTTCTTCTTCCTATCTAATAAATTGTTTTTGTGTAGGATTCTTTGTGCTGCAAAATAAAAAATTTTGAAAGTGTTTTAGATTTTTTGGTTGTTCCTATTTTGCATAATTAATACGGAATTTAAGGGGTTATAACACCAACTCAGATTGGGTAGGGATTTCATCACCCTTCCTAAGGCCCCAAAAATCACTAAAAGCATATGCATCACCCTTGAGCTCATTAAAAAATATCTAGACTCAGCCAATTAAGGACTGTCGCGCTCATTAGGACAAAGGAAGGTTGTGGGCAATCAGTCGTTTATCTAAACCTGACTTTGTGGTGCCTAGGCTAGACAAGTGAGAAAGGTAACTTTAAAAGACCCGTCTCACGGTGATTCGTGAGCGGATCCCTCCTTTCTTCATTTGTGCTTACCTGGCCACAATTGATGGTGAAGATACGATTTGAGGGATATCTCACAATTTGTCGCTTCGGAACAGTTAGGAGCAGTCTAGTTGACTTAGGAGACCCTAGCTCTAGGTTTGATTGTGCATGTTTAAACTGTGGTTGTTTGAAATTGTGCCGTAGTTCCGTACAAATTTTGCAAAGAAAAAAACTCTTTCTAAAAAAAAACACATTCAAAAATTTCAAAACTCCAAAAACAAACAATTTTTTTAAAAAAAAATTTAAAAAATTTATAAAAAAATTAGAAATTAAAAAAAATTATCACATTCCTATTCTTCTCCTTTCTCTCATCACATCATGGGTACCCCACCTCGCTAAACTCTTGCCGAACTTTGGTACCCACAACCAGACATTACTTTCTACGCTTCTTGTTTTGGTCGAATTTCGAATGACCCCTCCATGCCCAAAATTTCTTTGAAAGATCGAATAGATGCGACTAGGACAACCAGTTGGACTCCGCATTCCACCTTATATCAACCATTTCAACCTTCACCACCTTCTTATGTTGATACCCCTTTTTCGAGTCCTGTTGTAACTCCGAAACCCATGTCTATTGCTGAACATATTGAACAATCTCGTAACCGATCTTTCACTCTTTTCACCACTGCGAATTCTTTGGATCAACAATTCCATTCACCTTCTTATTCAAATATTTATCCTACTCCTGTACAACTATTCAATTCCTACCAGTCCTACCCGACTTTTGCACATTCCCTAGATATTGCTTCTACACAGCCATTTGGGAGTTTCACGTATCCAAACAACTTTGAATCTTTTACTGAAACCCCGTCACAACCCATGTCTAGTCTGGAACAGTCGTTAGAAGACTTTATGGTAGCGTCATGCCAACAAAGGAGGGATTTGAATGCGTCCATGGCCGCCCTTATACAACCTAGTGACCCGGTAGCTAGTTTCCAACTAGCTCCAAATTTTCCAATGTATGATGAGGCGGTTGGAAAGATTGATAATTTGAGTGGAGAGAGTCAGCTGTGCACCCTTCCGAACCAATCCTACCCATCCCCAATTGAATCCCACAATTCCGGTTTTGACTGTCTATCAAGTATTCAAAATGATTCACCAGTTGAAGATAAATCATTTAATGAGTTGTGCGACTTTGTAGTGTTCGATGTACCTGATTGTGAAGGGTCCCTTTCGAGTGAAACCATCACCAATCCCTTTGACCTCTACACCTCCATTCTAGAACCTGAATTGATTAATATCCATGCTTTTTATGAGGTGTCTACGAAAATTTATTTTTACTTGATTGAGGATATTGACGCTGGGAATATTTTAGATGATGAACCCACAGATTTGGATGAGTTTCTCTCTCCAATTCATCATCCCGAGTCATTAACTGTTTTTCCCGAACTTCATATGCGTCTTGATTTTGATGAGAAATGCATGGATAAGCTAAATTTTGAGGAGAGTATTAAGAAAATTATTGAGGATGAAGCAGTTTTACTTGAGGAGTCGGATTTTTCAATTCATTCTATCCCTTTCATTGACTGCGCACACCCTCCTGAATCTTTAACCGATACCCTTCCTCAATCACTTCCCTCCATCCTCGTTCCGACCATGCAAGAAACCATTACACTTTCATTTTTTATGTCTGGTTTACCAAATTCGACATATCCATGTTTTCTCACGAATCTTGAGGGATTTGACCTCATTTCTCAGTGGGTTAATAGATTAGAAAAATCGCTTTTTACACATCGGTCATTACAAATTGTGCCAATTTATACACTCCATCTCCACCCTCAAGTTCGTATTCAACTTTTTTCTCCAACTTTCTCAGGTTCTTTTTCTATTCTTCCTATAATTTCAGTGAGTGTTGATGAATCACAATCCGATAATTCAAGTTTGATCATTCCAGAAAGCCAACTTGATTTGGATACTTTTGAAAATGAGGTAGATGAGTTTTTCGAGTCTCCTACCTCCATAATTTTTGACAAATCAAGTATGATAAATTCTGGCACAAAACTTACTGACAGTAAATTATTCAATGACATCGATGAGAGTTTTGAAGAACTTTTCGCTGACGAACTTGCATTCCTAAACAACAAGGATTTTGTGATTAATCAACCTCCACCTATAGAAGTTGAACCACCACCGTTTCTTCTTATAAAATACGAGAATGCCAGTATTCCACTCATTTCTGATCATTCACATTCTCGTTTTTATTTATCATCACCTCTTATCTCCTCACATTCACGTTCACGCAAACCCTTTCCATACCACCACTTATCTCTTCCCCACTTCTTCATGGCTCTATATAACATGTTATTCCACCGACCTATACGTTACATTGATAAATTCTTCAAATGGTTGGTGTTGTCTTTTGGTCTTTGCAAAGCTTGGTATTGACCAATAACTTTGAACCCCTCTTTAAAAGCTTAACATTGTTTAACTCAAGTTTGGTGGGGGGTATAATTTGGCTTTCGAAAACAATTTTTTCTAACTCAAAGTGGTGAGCCAAAAATAAGTTTGGGGGAGATTTTCATGATCATATTTCATGTCCCCGTTAATAAATTTTTCCTCCCAAGTTTACAAGTTTATGAGATTTAAAAAATGGCAACAGTGGAAACAATGTTT
The DNA here is from genome assembly GCA_030015575.1 of Agapanthus africanus. Taxonomy (NCBI): domain Eukaryota; kingdom Viridiplantae; phylum Streptophyta; class Magnoliopsida; order Asparagales; family Amaryllidaceae; genus Agapanthus; species Agapanthus africanus. The sequence continues at coordinate 165,164,475 of JASDDO010000022.1, read as the reverse complement.
CACTTAAGTTTGGGGGGAACCTTTTTGTGTATATATATTTTGTTTTCTTTTACTGTTAATAATAAAAATAAAAATTTAAAAAAAGGGGGGGAATGCCGACAATTTTGACCCTCTTGGTGTAGCCTGACAGTGAGGGCACTGTCAAGTTTAAGTTTGGGGGTGTGCTCGGTAAGATTTCTTCCTTCGCATTCATATGCATATTTTTGCATTTGCATACTTAATTTAAAACCCATAAAAATTGAAAAATTTTAAAAAAATTATAAAAATTGAAATGTTCAATTTTGGCCATATTTGACTTAAGTTTAACATGACGGTTGACTAGTTAGGAAAAACTAGAACCTAAACTTAGTAAATTAAAACCCCAAAAAATAACCTTTCTTAAAGTTTAACTGTAGAAAATATATGTCCTTATAGTGTTTTTAGAAATAGGCAAATTTTGAGTTCAGTTCTTGGGCTAAGTCAAAATAAAGGAAGAGTATTGAAATTTTTATTGAAGTGTAAGTCTGAAAAATAATTCCGAACCATTAGTCTAAATCCTGAAAATATATACCCTACAACTCGCACATACACGCACCTTGAAACTTGGGATAGTAGAGGATACCTTGAATTTCTCTTGTCTAAAATCCTTAGTATGAGAAAAAAAAATTAAATAAAAGTATAAGTGTGAATAAATAGATATAAAAAATGAACACTGGTTTTGTAATTACTTAAGGCCGCGTAAAATAAAAAAATTATAGCGAGGGTGCTTTATCACCTAGTGCCTTAGACCAACTGGTTTGGAAGTCACTGCTAAAGCCTTAAGTATTACAAGACGATAAATTAAGCCTAAATGCGCGAACACATTTTGTAATCGGTCGTTAGTACCTCAAGAAGTATTAACGGTCGCATGAAGGATGTGCGAGCAATTTCATCTAAAATTCACCAAGTAAAAGTACTTTGGACGATGGACAAGAGAATAATAGCTTGAATTGAATTTCCGAACCTTTAGTCTAATTTCCAAGTACACGTAGGGGTATATGATTGGGGTTTGGATGAGAGATAGGAAAGAAAAATAAAACTTATATCTTCAGTAGAGATGATAAAAATTCATAAGTTGAGATAGAACCTTAGAAGGAAAATTCAAAAGATGTTGAATACTAAGTAAATTTACAGAACATATACGATCTTAAGTTAAATGATAAGTGAGTATGAAAAATACGGGTTGATGATTTCTAAGTTAAAGATAATAGAATTTCTTGCTAGAACACCGAATGGAAGAATGAAAGTCAATAGGCCAAATTGATCGGATTTTGTGGGTAGTATCCGCTGAAAACCCTCAGGAGACAATACTCCTCCTACTAGGGACACCTAGAGATTTAACGGCTTGTTGCATGAGCTCAGTGCAATCGCGTTCCCTGCGAAAGTGAGGTTCGCATTTCTCAAGAATAAAATTGGCTTTACTTGGGACAAGCAAAATATAAGTTTGGAGGTACTTGTTGATATCAGAATTTTGCATTATTATATCACCCATTCTTAATCATATTACAAATAAATAGGTGCTTTTGATCCTTGTCTGCTAAATAGTTGCAGGTTACAGGTTCTTAGAACAATTCAGTGAAATTCATGAAAAGACATTACAAAAGTGAGACTACGACCAACAATAGATGAATCCATATGATGCCGCCTAACAGTTCAAGGAACAAATAAAGATCAATGAACAGTTCAATTGCACAAAGTACGAGGGCAGCACAAGATTCAAGACTTCAACGCGAAGCTTACTGTAAAAGTCCACAAATTTTGCACTGTTGGAAATCTGGAAGAAAGCAGAAAAGATTCTGAAGAACCAAGAGAAGAAAACAGAAGGAAATAGCAACATGAAGCAACCCTGAGAAGCTGAGCCAGAGATCCCTCAAGATGGCCGTGGATCTGCGGCCTAACATGGCATTCCGCCGTGGATCCACGGCCTTGCAGTGCACGTGTCGGTGCACGTGTCGGTGGGTACCGGTGCTTTGACCCGGCTTTCTTAGGTTAGTCTTGTAATTTCAAATGTAGATCAGATGTAAACCCTAGGATTTCTCCTATCTATAAATAGGAAAGCCTACAGCCTCTTTTGGAGCATGCCTATTTTTATTTTCTAGATTAAATTTTCAATTCCATTGTAATCGTCAAGAGGTGTCAATAAAGTAAGTTTTTATCTTGCAATTTTCATTTCATTTTTTATTTCTGCAATTTAGTATCTATCTTTTATTATCTGCAAGTTAATTAGTTAATTAAAAACAAAATTATAAAAATGAACTACATCGTAATTTCCATAATGAGTGAGTAGTTCCTCACTTGTTAGGGTTAGGATTGGGTAGGTTTGAGAGATGAACATCTCTCACTCGTTTCTTTCCCGTATAATATTGATTTGAGATCGGGTCATCCAAGATTGATTTGAGATCGGGTTATCATCAGTTGCGGGTTCGGAATGATGACATTCCGAAGACCGCTTTTCATACGCGCTACGGGCATTATGAGTTTTTGGTGATGTCGTTCGGACTCACTAATGCCCCCAGCAGTGTTCATGGATTTGATGAACCGGGTTTTCAGGCCGTTCCTTGACTAGTTTATTATTGTGTTTATTGATGGCATTCTGGTTTATGCCAAGAGTCGAGAGGAGCATGAGCAGCACTTGAGGATTGCTTTGCAGACATTGAGAGAGCACCAACTGTTTGCAAAATTCTCGAAGTGTGCCTTCTGTCTTGATAGTGTTGACTTAATGGGTCATGTGGTTATGGGAGATGGTAATTGTAGGGTTGCTAGGCACTCTCAAGAGGTCTCACAAGGCATCAACCATGCTAATTTCAAAAAATACGGTGCCGAGAAACCCTAGACTAGATCGTTGGCTAGATGTTTAGGCGATAAAATGAAACTAGTTTACAGCTAAACTAAAAGAACGGATATACAACCTTTGTAGATCCGGTGCTCCACCTCCATAGCTCCACAATGATGTCTCTCCGCTGTCCAAAATGAATCCCGGGCTCTTGCGTCGGCTTCATCGGAGAATGGACGGGCTAGGTCATCGACGACGATGCCGAAGATGATCTACGTCGAGGCATCACTAGATCAAGCTCCAACTTCACCAAGTCAAGAAACTTGTGAAGAAAACACACTCTACTACTTGGCAAGAGGTAGAGGATGAATAAATAGGAAGTGGGTAGACTTTAGAATTGGATTTCTCACTCATTTGCTCAAGTTGCCATTGTTGAAGCAAGCTTTCTTCAAGTGAAGAAGAAGAAGAAGATGAAGATAAATCTTATGATAAGTATTATTCAAAAAGGAAAATAAATGAATACTTATCATAATGCAACCATGGTAAAATGTAGAGAATAAATCATGGTTAGATAGAATGGTTAGGGTTAAGCATGAAGACAAAATGGTCACTTAGTCAAAGCTTCATGAACTTTCAATGTAAAACAAAACTAGCAACCATTTTCTTTTCTTTTGCCATTTCTTTTCCAAAATAAAATAAATGAAATAAATAAATAAATGAAAAAGAAAACCCTAACCATTACACAACCATGGTTTAATCTTTACACAAACCCTAGAGAGCATGTATCATCAAACATGATACATTCAAGTGCACAAAAAGTATATCACATATACAATGTGCACATCCGAGCGAGAAAATCCATTTAAAGTGAACCGATACTAGTTAATGCAAAGTGATATATCAAATATATAATTATACATTAAATCATTAAATCAACACTTGATTCAGTGATCCGGTCATATCGCATATAACCGACTAGTATCCAATGTATCGGCTTATCGAATCAACCCTCGATTCGATAACTAGGTTATATCGCATATAACCATTCGATACATACATCACGAGAATGGAATACGGTATCACATACACGCATTATTCTCGGTCCCGCACATATCTCATATGCGCTCCTATTTCGTTTCTCTTGAGCCAGGAAACCTCTGTGTAGGACTCTAAAGACTCGTCAATACGCCGGCAACAGATGATGATCATATCAAGCACCCACAAGCCGCAAGCGGTCTGCTAAACGTAACGGCCACCCGGGTATTGAGCGATCAGAAGATCGACGAGCAAGCCCGCTCACACTCCAGTGAATCCAACCAGTAACACTACCGTACAGTCCGGTCTCGTCGTCTGATATGTCGCATATCTTGCCTAGGGGTGGTAAACGTCAGACCCCAATAGCTCGATAAGTCGTGTCGATATGAGGTCTATAACAATTCGAGAAACTACTGGTAACACTTACCAGTAAATCTCAGCAACCCTGGCCAGGGATTTCCTGTTATAGCCAATCGAACACAGCGCAACATCAACCCCCTATACCGGGAGAGACGAATCCCCTCCTATCGCTCATTGCCTCCATGTGACTCGGGACTGTACCCAAAAACCACCGTTTTGCACGCCCTCTTGGACGTGCTAAGATGGAAATCAAAGCACAGTGGGAACCACACAAGACTCTATGACGATCTCGGGTCAACAGACTACTCTGTACTAGTGTCACCAGAGAACTGCCATCTGACGTAAGGTATAATACCATCTGGGAGTTCTCGGCGAGTTCGTCCAGTGTACCCAGTCTCTACTGAGCACCCGTGTATCATCTCTGATGTTAAACACCGATGGATATGGGATCATCCATCGCCCATCTGTATGGGTCGAGAAGGTACACGCTAGTCTACTCTGGTATATCGATGCCCCGTCTCGATACACCCACGACTAGGGACTTTGAAGGATGTACTTATGGACTGCCATGTCCTCACTAGTATGATCCGCATCATAGTCCAGGTAGTCAAGTACACATCCTAAGGGCTTTACCAACATGTAATAGAGAGACAATCAGTATACACGTTAAGGTAAAGAGCAACCAGATAGCGTACTATCATGTCGAGCAAGAAATTCCTCCCTATATATGTCCCAGCATCCACTACAATATACATCCAATGTATAGTAATGGCCTCTAGGGCATACATATAACTAACAGTAATCGTGTGGACCCGAGGAAGATCGAGGCCATATTACTTTGGCACAGACCTGTATCAGTGACAGAGGTCCGCAGCTTTTTGGGCTTAGCCGGTTATTACCGCCGTTTGGTGCAGTACTTCTCGAGTATCGCTGCACCGCTGACCGGACTGACCAGGAAGGGGGTTCCTTTTCTTTAGATTGAGGCATGCGAGCAGAGTTTTCAGCAGTTGAAGACTCGGTTGACGACTGTACTAGTTTTATCCTTGCCTTCTGGATCGGGCGACCTTGTCGTTTACTGTAATGCTTCTCGAATAGGACTCGGTTGTGTATTGATGCAGCATGATAGAGTTATCGCTTATGCTTCCCGACAGTTGAAGAAGCATGAGCAGAATTATCCCACTTATGATCTTGAGATAGCCACGGTGGTCTTTGTGCTTAAGATTTGGAGACACTACTTTTACGGAGAGTCGTGTCAGATTTTCACAAACCACCAGAGCTTAAAGTACATCTTCCAGCAGGGGGATCTGAATTTGAGATAGCGCCGTTGGATGGAGCTTGTGAAGGATTATGATTGTGAGATCCTTTATCACCCGGGCAAGGCGAATGTGGTAGCTGATACATTGAGTCCTAGGCTCGGGGGTAGCTTGTCCCAGTTGAGCACGGTTCAGAGACAGTCTTCTGCAGATTGGCAGATCTTGTGCAACAGCAGAGTACAGTTTGAGTTCACTTTAACTGGGGGACAGCTTGCTCATGTCTGCGCCCGTCCATTTCTACTTGATCGTATTCGTGAGGCACAGCCCGACGATTCCCGTTTGTCTGAGATTCTTGAGCAGGTTCGGCAGGGTAGAGATTCGGAGTTCTTGATTGATGACCAGGGTGTGCTACATTTTGGGACTCATTTGTGTGTACCTGATAATGATGGGTTGAGACATGAGATCCTAGAGCAGGCACATCAGTCAGCTTATAGTGTTCATCCAGGTTCCACTAAGATGTATCGTGACTTGAGAGATATCTACTGGTGGGAAGGGATGAAGAGTGATGTTTCGGATTTCATTTCGAGGTGCCTGACTTGTCAGAAGGTCAAAGCTAAGCATCAAAGACTGGAAGGAGAATTGCAGCCTTTACCCGTTCCGGAGTGGAAATGGGAACAGATCTCCATGAGTTTCGTTATGGGTCTACCCAGGTCCAGTCGAGGGTATGACTCCATTTGGGTGATTGTTGACCGGTTGACGAAGGCGGCTCACTTCCTTCTAGTGAAGACCACTTTCGGTTATGCTCAGTATGCTCAGTTGTACATTGATGAGATTGTGCGTTTGCACGGCGTTCCCACATGCATTGTATCCGATAGGGGCACCCAGTTCACTAGTCGTCTTTGGCAGAAGCTTCATGAAGCTTTGGGTACCCGATTGAGTTTTAGCACCGCTTTCCATCTGCAGACCGATGGTCAGTCAGTGTGGACTATATGGACTCTGGAGGATATGCTTCGTGCGTGCGTGCTTGATTTTGGAGGCAGTTGGGATTGTCACTTGCCGTTGATAGAGTTCTCCTACAATAACAGTTATCAGGAGATGATTCAGATGGCACCTTTTGAGGTTTTGTATGGTAGAAAGTGTCGATCGCCAGTCTGTTAGACCGAACTCAGCGAGAGCAGGATTTTGGGACCCCAGCTACTTCAAGAGACTACGGAGAAAATTCAGTTGATTCAGGATAGGATGAGAGCAGCCCAGTGCAGACAGAATTCTTATGCCGACCGTCGTCGTCACAGGCTCGAGTTCGCAGTGGGGGATCATGTATTCCTAGGGATTTCTCCGATGAAGGGCGTGATGAGATTTGGGATGAAAGGGAAGTTTAGTCCCAGATTTGTGGGTCCTTTCGAGATCCTTGAGCGAGTTGGTACCGTAGCCTATCGTTTGGCACATTCGCCCAGTTTTCCGGATGTTCACCCCATATTCCATGTATCGATGCTTCGCAAATATATTCATGACCCTTCTCACATGATTCAGCACCAGACCGTTCAGCTAGAGCGCGATCTTTCGTTCACCGAACAACTCGTAGTTATATTGGATCGGCAGGTGAAGAAACGCCGGTCAAAGGTCTTGCCATCTGTGAAGGTTCTTTGGCGTGGCCCGAATAGTGAAGAGGTCACATGGGAGGCCGAGAGCGAGATGCGGAAGAAATTCCCTTATCTCTTTGATGGTATGCATAGTAAGATTTTTAAATTCTGGGACGAATTTCTTTAAGGGGGGAAGATTGTAACACCTTAGATTTGCGATTAGTATTAATTAAGCGATAATACGGGTTTTTAGTAAAAAGTTTACCAAAATAGTTTTGACATATTTTATAAAAATTAATTAATATTTTATTATTACTTATTTCGGGCTTGTACATACTTGTGCATGTTAACCTAGGGTTAATTAGGGTTCACCATGCTTAAGTAGCCATGGCACCTTAACCCCATTCCATTAAGTTTTATGTAGTTATTTAAATTATTTAGTTTTAAAATATAACGGTTTGGATTGGGTTGACTTGAGAGAGAGAGAGAGAGAGAGGGTTGACATGCAAATGATGAAGCATGGGGTGCATTTAATGAGGAGAGAGAAGGGGGCATGGCTCACTCAAACCTCGCACCCTCATTTCCTTCACATCCCACTCTCACTCTCATATTTCCCTTAACCCTCATACACTATCATTGTCAAATATTCTTCATCTCATTTTCCGTCATCCCCTCAAACTGAAACCCTACCAAAAATCATCACAAATCCAAACAAATCTCCACTAAACCTCACTAAAACCGTTGACAAAGTCAAGTTAAGCCACTTAGAGGACTTGGAGCATAGAAAGCTAGGATTTTGAGCAGGTGTGGATAGGTAATGATCTCTAACTATTAATTAGGTGTTTATTATGTTGTGTTGCTTAGTAGTTATCGTTTAGAACACTAAAGCTTTAGTTTTGTGCACGTATCGTATTTTTAGTATCATTTTGGGGTCACTGTGATCTGCTATCACCACGAGTTGTAATTGGAAAATCTATCGGTGTAGTAGTGTTGTACTAGAGGCCCTGAGTTTTCACCTGAAGCCCAAACCCCACCTGACCTAGTTAAACTGGCGAGATAGAGGCAAATTCCGGCGAGCTCGGATTTTTGGGAGACTGGGGGTTGGGATTTGTAGGGTAGCTGTCTGTAGGTATTTTGGGGTGTTTGGTACTGCTGGATTTTTATATTTTGACAGTTGGAAAAATCTATGAACACTTGGCTAAATTTATAGTGTTTCGACTACGCGCGTTAAGTAATCCGACACGGTTCACGTTCTTGGTGTAGCTTGCTGCACTTAGGTTGGATTTAGGATGTCGCTACACAAGTTAGCCTTTAAGCGAACACTTGAGAGTTTGTGGAGTCGGTGCGTCGGTCTATACGTAATTTGTACGTATTATTGGTCGATTTCTAAGTTGCACTTGCTTTGTTTTGTGTGATATTAGAGGTGAGTGCTGGGACTTCAAACGCTACGAAGAAGGGAAAGCAAGCGGTTGGATTTACCTAGCTCGAGGTCATCGGTGAGTAGCTTTAACATCTACGGGGAAATCACCCGTATGGCGTTAAGCGTCAGGGCTAGATATGATATTATAGCCGCATGTTCATATGGATATATGTTGATTGTGCATAAGTATCATTGCATACCATTACTTGTTGTGCCTTGACTTAGTACCTAGTGGATACTGTACCATTACTGACGGTTCATGTTGCACGAGCATTAAATTGTATGCTACACCCACACCGTCGGTAACTGCCATAACACGCACAATCTATACACATATGTGGTATTGTATTCGTTATTGATATTGAGACGTTGATTCTTGTTCTATTGCGCATATGAAGTGTATCATACACGCATACCTTGCTATAGCTACATATACACCTTTATATGATGTTGCATTTGATTTTGGAGAAATTGGGAACCGCATGATATATTTAAAAACTTGATTCATTTAAAAGAGCGGTTTTCTCTTGATATGCTCATATTATTGTTTTATGTTGCATACATCAGATTTCATGGATTTACGCATTGAGATACGGATTTCATGTGATTTATGGATTTAAGAACCGTGGGGATATTTCAAGAAATTATGCATCATTTTGAAAACCCGGTTTCTCTTGATATGATATTTCGATGAGTCCACTATGAGTTTTATCGGTTCTGAGACTTTGTTAGAAACCCGATTCGAGGAGCTGGATGATCCGTTTCCGGGTTCATGGTGGACCCGGTATGGTACCCCGGGGCAAGAAAGGGATGTTGTGCAGTAGACGATGAGCTTGGCAGAGGGACTACTACCTACCTGTGATTGGTTACACCTGGCGGTTATCCGGAGGATACCGACCGGAGTTGTGAGATGGATATGGGCCGATCCGGACTGACGGAGCCCGTGGGCCGATCCGGACGGACGGAGCTCGAGTTATATGGATTTACGTGTCGATGTTGGACACGGGTTTTTCATGATGTTTCGAGTGCCGATTTTGGGCACTCAGGTTCTATGAGATTTACAGATATTAGGGTCGATCAGAGTGACGGCGCCTGAGATATTGGGATTTACGGTGTCGTTGATGGACCCTGGGTTTTTCCACGATGATGATTCATTGATGATGATATGTTTTATCACATACTCAGTATTTATTAGATATGCATTATTCATGTATTTGTAGTACCCTGATAGTGTACCTTGATCACGATTGTCGCATATCCATATTGCCATATTTATGCTATCAGATTGCATGTGATAGATTATCGATGTACGTACATACCTGCGATTATCTGTATGATTTACTTACTATTCACGAGTTGGCAACTCACCCCCGTTGTGCCATAGTGTTTTGCATGCTTGACGCTCAGAGTAGTCGCGGCAGGGCTTCTTATTGTACCTTTTCAGCGGATACCACTACGGTTGGCTGTGAGGCCTTTTTGCTGTAGGTGGGTTGCGGTTATCCGATTATATCCATTGTATCTCTTATTGCATCTAGTACTTTCCATCTAACACTTTCATGTATTGACTTAGAGACGAGATTGTGAGGACCGATATTGTATATTTTGTGACTTTGGGTATCGTGCTTGTGCGAGCCGGCCTTTCTTATGTTACTTTATCTCTTTTATATTGTTTTCATTTTATTGTCTATTTCTTCGCTCCGGCGTCGTATATATATGCTGGTGGTGATTGTTTTCCTCCTTTGGGAGTGATTTGCTCCCATTTAGGGATGCTTTATTTTTATACTATGTTTGTACCCATTTCGGGGCTAATTTTACAAAGGAGGTGCTGCCGAAATTTTTAAGCAAAAAAAGTTAAGTTTTAAGATTTTTACTTGAGATTTCCAAATGTTTTTAACAAAGTTTTTATTACTTACTTCTTTTTATGGTTTAGATTTCTGGGTTTTCTGCTTAATTAAATTGTGTTACGCCTGTTGACGTCACGTGATTTAAGTGCCGGTCACGTGCCTAATTTTAGGTCGTGACAACAATGCCTCGTGAAGTTTGAGATTCCAGTCTCTCTTGTTGGCTGAAGCATTTTTCCTCAGGAGCTTGCATAGAGTCTTATTGAAGGCTTCGGCTAGCTCATTGGCTCTTGGATAATAGATGGTGGAATATCTCCAGTCTATCTTATGCTGAGTAGTGAACCTTGAGACTTCGAATCTCTTGAAAGAAGGCCTATTGTCAGAAATAATTATTCTTGGTGTACCAAAGCGGTATAGAATATTATGCCGGAAGAATGTCAGAATGTTTTCTGTCTTCACTTCTTTTAGCAGGACTGCTTCAGCCCATCTGGAGAAGTAGTCTATTGCAGCCAATATGAACCGGTGGCATTTGGATGACGGAGGATCAATTGGACCGACTATGTCGATGCGCCAAACTTCGAAGGGCCATGACGCCACCGTAGGATGTAGCGGATTGGGATGCTTATAAATGAAATCACCGTGAATTTGGCAGAGATGACACCTCTTCCCATGCTCTTCGCAATCCCTTATCATGGTAGGCCAGTAATACCCAAGCCCTTTAATTTGAAACCGCATTTTGGGGCCAGATTGGTGAGCTCCGCAGACGCCTGAGTGAACTTCTTTCATAACTTTTTAGGCTTCGGAAGATGATAGGCACCTGAGCCAGAGTTGGTCATATGATCTGCGGTATAGCGTATTATTTACAAACATGTATCGAAGAGCTCTCTTCTTCAGCTGAATCCTCGTAGATTTTCTTCAGGAAGCTTGTCATATCAGATGTACTCTATGAAGGGTTCTCTCCAATCGGGCTCATCTTGAAAGCTCGAAGTTTCTTCGACAGGATTGTTCTCTTGTTCTATACTTTCTTCTTCACGCAAAGAGAATGGAGGCAGAATTTGCCATCTTCGGACTGTGATTAGAATTTCGTCCATGTCAGGATCAGCTAGCTCTTTAGCTTGGTGAGCGAGTATGTCGGCTTTTCTGTTCAACGCCCTAAGGACTCTCATTAGTTCAATGCGGGTGAACTGTTTCATGAGCTCCACCACCCTGCTTCTGTACCGAGTCAACTCGGGTTTGTATATCTTATAGTCGTCGCTTACATGGTTGACGAAAAGCTGGGAATCACCGAAAACCAGTAGCCGAAGGGTTCCCATTTCTATGGCGAGCTCCAGACCAGCTATCAGAGCTTCGTACTCAGCCTTGTTATTTATGCGAGGCTTGGTGACAGCGAAAGAACGTCGTAGGGTTCCTCCCGATGGCGTGACGAACACCAATCTTATCCCCACTTTTATCGCCGGGATGCTTGATTTGCCGGAGCTCCTCATTGATGAGGCTCCATCGAAGTAGAGCTCCCAACATGGCTGATCATCCTCGAGGTGCAGCACTTGCTCGTCGGTTAACTCGCAATTAAGCGGTGACCCTTCTGGTATGGGATGAGCAGCAAGGAAGTCGGCGAGGGCTTTCTCTTTTACTACTTTTTGAAGAGTATAGATTAGGTCAAATTCAAGCAGTATGACAGCTCATCTTGCCATTCTACCGGCTAGGCTTGCTTTGGTCATCAAGTGTTTGAGCGGGCCGACCTTGGAGATCAGCATAACCCGATGAGCAAGCAAATAGTGCCTCAGCTTCTTCACAGTGAATATCAGAGCCTTGCATTGCTTTTCAATCAGGGAATAGTTGTGTTCCGCCCCGACTAGAGTTCGACTGAGGTAGTAGAGGGCATTTTCTTTTCCCTCCTCGTTGTTCTAGGCAAGGAGCGCACCGAGTGACTCATCTAGCGCGGTAGAATAGAGAATCAACGGTTTATTTAGAATAGGGGCAGAAAGCACTGGAGGGTGCAACAGGTACTGATTTATGCTTTCGAACGCTTCTTGACATTCGGCATCCTAGACAAAAAGAGTTCCTTTCTTCATGATCTTTGAGAAGAGCCTACATCTCCCCGATAAATTTGATATAAACCTTCGTATATAAGCAAGCTTGCCTTGAAAAGATCTTAGCTGCATCAGACTCTTTAGAGGGGGCATCTCCATGATGGCCTTTATCTTGGATGGGTCAACTTCGATCCCCCGATGTCGGACTATAAAGCCCAGGATTTTTCCCGATGACACGCCAAAAGCGCACTTCAGAGGATTCATCCTCAGATCATATTCCCCCAGTCTAGTGAAAACGGTCCTGAGATCTTGGATGTGATCGGCCATAGTTTTAGTCTTAATGAACAAATCATCAACATAACAATCAACGACTTTATGGATTAGGTCATCAAAGATATTGGTCATTGCCCTTTGATATATAGAACCTGCGTTCTTTAATCGGAATAGCATCACCTTACAGCAGTATATCCCGATCGGGGTTTGAAATGTTGTGTGTTTCTCATCCTCGGGCGACATCTTGATTTGATTATATCCAGATGAGCCATCCATGAAAGTGAACAGCTCCTAATTTAAGGTTCATCGACCATCATTTCCATGACCGGAAGCGGGAAATGGTGTTTAGGGCATGCCTTATTGAGATCCCTGAAATCGACGCAAACTCGTATCTGCACATTCTTCTTTTTCACTGGGACGACGCATGCAATCCAGTCCGCATATTTCTCTTCCCTGATGAAGCCGACATCGATAAGTTTCTTAGTTTCCTCGATGAACTTTTCTTCCAGCTCCCTTCTCATTCTTCAAGGAGCTTGTTTGACAGGCTTGGCATCAGGAGATATAGCCAGCTTATGCACGGCCACTTCAGGGGATAGGCCAAGCATTTCTTTTTATGTCCACATGAAGCAGTCGACGAACTCATGCAGCAGGGCGATTATCTTCTCTTTCATTTCCTCTGATAAGAGTAAACTGATGTAGGTCGGCCTTGGGTTATCGGGCATTCCTAAATCAACCTCGGTTAGCTCGTCGAAGGTTGCTTGTCCTCCATTTTCGAACCCTTGAGGGACCTCTTCTGGCTCGACTAGCTCATCTTCATCATTTGACTCTTCGCTGGCTTCACCAATATGAATCATGTAACATGCTTTGATATCCGGTTGAATGAAACCTATGCCCCGTCTATCTGGGATTCGTCCATCGATGAGTGCTCGGACCTGAGGCGGGTGCCACAGCCCCTCATAAAACTTTGCTTCGGAGTTTGTTTGATATAACCGACATTCACACTTTTTAAAAAATTCCCGCATCTCAGGCGCATAATATCTGAGGTTTAGGATGGCTCTTATGCCTCTTTCATAGGGAAGGCACGTGACAGACAAATCGTCCGGGTGCACGACAGGATTCGACCCATAAAACAGGATACCCGTCTGCCCACTCTTTCTCCCGGGAACGTAGAAGGTTTTCAGCCGGTCTACAGTGGAGACTGGAAATGCATCGAGCTCTTTGCACATCTGCTCTGGCACCCTTGTGACAACTAGGGACCCTTCTGTAATTTCGAAGGTCTCTCGTAGTCTTGCTCGTTGCGAGGGGCCCCAGTCTGCACAGCTGTTGCGAGGCGGGTCCTCTTCCTCCGACTCTTCAGTGTCGCTGCCTAAACGAGGGCGGATTTTGCTATTGGATGGGCCTTCGGTATCAGATTCATCCATATCGCTACCGAAATGAGGGCGAGTTTTACGGAAGGATGCACTTCCAGTGTCGGACTCATCAGCGCCACTGCCGAAATGCGGACGCACTTGGGTTTTTTTTCTTTTGAAAGTGACAGCCGGCTTAGATTTTCCTTTGAGTTTCATGGCCGCTCTGTCCTCGGTAAGTTGTGGCTTAACATTTTGGGGGTTCACAAAGTACCGAGAATCTTCATATCGGACTTCATGCACACCGAACGGCTGGATGTCTCCGTCAATGCGTCTTTCTTCGCCATTTTTAGTATACTTTATGCATTGATGGAGAGTTGACGGAACGATGCCGTAATCGTGGAGCCACGGCCATCCTAAGAGAATTCTATAAGACGTGTCAGCGTCGCTCACGTATATCTTAGCTTCGGTCTGCAGATCCCCAAATTTGATTGGCAGAGCTATGGATCCCAAAACGTGCTGGCAATTTTGATTGAAGCCTTGAATGAAAATCCTTTCCCTTGACAGGTGTCGGACGTCCATTGACAAACTTTTCAAAGTTCGCAAGTTCATGATGTTCACTGAGGACCCTGGATAATCAATATGCGATTAATCCGGTCTCTGTCGCTGTTTCCTACGCAAAGCGGCCGATTATGCTCAGCCGTTCACAGTAGCAAGTCTTCGTCCTTAAACGTGACTGCGGCGGCATGTAGAGCGTACTGGGCTTCTTTCATATTAATTTCGCAAAGCGATCCTGATACCGCTTGGGGGTTTGTAGAGCATGAATGAGAACATCTCTAAGCTCTTTAGATAGGACCAAGGCATCATAGATGCTCAGGAGAGACGGAAGCTTCTGTAGATGAGCCAAGACATTGTAGTCCACTGAGGAAGGACTTTAGTTTTCATTAGCCGGTTCTCTTCCATCTTCCTCATTAGCCACATGTTTTTCCTTTCCTTTTAGGGCGTTGCCTTGATTTGGCGGCAGAGCCCTGTCGTTTCTGAGCTAAATTTGGTTGGCCTTTGTGGCGAGCTCCTCATCTTCTTCAGGAAAACAGAGCTCCTCCTTAGAGTCACTGTAAGATGGATGGCGTAGCAGGTCATTATAGGAATCTCTTCATTGGAGTTTTCTTCTAACTCCTCCAGAATTTCAGCAGCTTCTATAGGGAGGAACTCCTTCAATTGAATCAGAGTTCTTTCCTTATATTCATAGTCTTCGAGGGAATCGATATATTTTTGAATGGTCGATCTCCCTGCAAACTCTTTTTCGCGTCGAGCTGCACTTTTCTTCTTCTTGAGCTTTTTGGATTTTGAGCCTGATGGAGTCGAATTGGCAGCTGGAATGGCAGGCTTCTTCTGCCCTTCCCATTCCATTCTAGGCTCTTTCCGAAGTAGCTTTAGCATCTTCTTCGACTTATTGGATATGTGCGTACTCTACGGAGACTGCGGTGAGTCAGTTTTATTTCTCGGGGCAGCGGGTTCATCTGTCTGCTCCCAGAAGGCTTCAGCTTATGTCTGTATAAAGTTGGTGGTTGCAACTTGATTGTTCACCAACACACTCTTGGACAGCTCTCTCTCTCCAGTTTTGTACTGCTTCTCGACCCAGTCTTTGAAGATATAGCAATCCTCGATCGCATGGCTCACTACTCTATGGTAGGGACAATACAGGGGTTGTCGGTCATTTTTGCTTCGTGGGGTCTCTTCGACTCCGGCAATTGTAGACCATTGCTCAAGGCATCTTTGAATATCTTGCGGACCTTGTCCCTTCTGAAAGATTAAACCTTGTTCTTTTTTTCCTCTAGGGAAGGCCCTTCTGCTCCCAGCAATGGCTTTCGAGACCGGTTGGTTTTGGAATCGCCTGACTTTCGCTTGTCTTCATTGTTGGACACATTGAAGACATTAGTACTGCTGGAATTCCCGTTTCTACATTTGTCGTCCCTCTTACTTTTCCAAGTATTGTCTCTCGGAGAGTCTGGGGTAGACTCTTGCTTCGAGCGTTCCAGCATTTGAACTTTCTTAGTTAGCTCCTGAAACGTCTTGAGGCCTGCTGTACACAAGAATGGGACCATCCAATTGCTGAGGTTCCCAATGAGAAGGCTGACGGACTGGTCCTGCTCCAGCGGTGGTTCACACTTGACCGTGAGATTATGCCATCGGGCGATAAAGTCGGTATTACTTTCGTTTTTCCCAGGCTTAGTTCTCATGAGGTCAGCGATGGAGATTTTATCAATAACACTCATGAATATTTACCGAAACAGAGACTCCATTTGGACGAAAGTAGTGACAGACCCGTCTGGTATGCTCGCATACCGGTCGAAAGCAACACCGGTCAGACTATTGAATAACTGACGAAGAAGAAGCGCATCATTGCCCCCTTTATTTCCGCACGATGCTTTAAAGTGGGCGATGTGCTAATTTGCGTTTCGCGTCCCGTCAAATCTTCCGAACATAGGAATGACTTAGCCGCTGGGGAACTCGATCAGATCGTACTGTGCGGGATGTGACCGCCCACTGCTGCCAATTTCTTTCTAAGCTTCGGCTTCGGCCACCAATGTTTTAACCTTGCTGGTGAACAAATACATTATCCGATCTTGTGTTAGAGGGATGGTGCTATCTGGGGCCAAAGCGTCCCCAGAAGCAGAATGTGGTTGACTTTCGTGTGGCTTGCCCAATCTTGGACCTAAGGGGACAGGGATCAGTTGCTTCGGGTTGTCATCACCCGGCTCATGAGCAGAGACTTGTGCTTGATTAGAAGGCGCCCGAACAATTTGAGCCGTGATCTGCACCACAACGTTCGTTAGGTCATCAATTTTCGAATAGAGTTTGGCCATCTCTTTATCTTTGCTCCTGAGCTGTTTTCGAAGCTCTTGAAGCAGCTCTTGCTCTACGGTCCTGGGGCGGAAAGTCGACACTTTCTCCCTGTCCAAGCTTGACTCCATATGGACTGAGGGGTCCTTCTGCCTATCGGCCTCATCAAGAGGGTTTTCATCGTCCAGCGGAGGCGGCTGATCTTGGGAAACGACAACCACATCCAAGCAAGGTTGGGCTTGGGATGTGGTTGCCCCATCCTTGTTATTGCTGCGCAAGTTGTCGCTGGGACGCGTGACCCCATATAGACCGTATGGATAACATATCCGACTGTCTTTTCATTATTGGCAGCGGATTTCGTGGACCGCTGTCGTGGCCTTTCTGTTTTGGTAATGGACAATTAATTAAAGATGGCTGGCCTGACTGACTTCTTGAGTAGTGTTGGCGCTTCTTTTTTGTATTTGCCCCGCTGTTTTCGCGCGGCACAGAGCGCCTGATAGACTCTTGAAGAGACGGTATCATGCTTTCTCTGTTGGGGCAAGGACACGTCTTTTTGTAGCGTCGTTCGGACTGCCGTCTCCTTGATTCTAGCGGTTATGGTGTTTTTCTGAACCCACTTCAGGGGTTTGAAAGAATTTCCGACTTTTACGGCCGTCTCAGCCATCATCGCGGGGTGACCCTGCTCTCGGAACCTCACAAGATTCCACTTAGCCGAAGTCTTGGCCCTTTTGTTGGCTCGATACCTGAGCTGCTTCTTTCTCAGCCTTTCTGTTTTGAGCACTTGGCAGGCTTCGGCCCATCGGGACGACGTCGTAGACCGACTGACAGAGAGTCCAGAGAATATACCTTTTTGCTCGATCGCCATGGGCAATGTCTGTGCTTGCTGGAGATGCTTTGTGGCACCATTGGTGTTGACGGCCTTACCCCCAGTTGGAACAGTGGAGAGCCATTCGAATACGGATTTGCATTTAGGGTTGGATGCTCTGGCGACAACGACGGCCGGCCTCCTACCTCTTGAGGTCGGTTTGGCCGCTTAGTTTTCCGTGACCTCCGCCAGATGAGCGCTTCCAGCAAGGTAGATGATGACGGAACCAAATTGACGGGGTGGCTCCTCCTATTGCCGGTTGAGACTTGCAGGGAAAACCACATGAGCATTGATCTTGACCATGTACGAGATTGGGGTCACGTTGGAAGCTGAATTCATCTTGGGAGATATCGTCGTTGAAAGTTGATTGATGCATGAAAGTAACATTACTTCATTACAAACGTCGGTATATATGTTAAGTGAGTACGCATGAATGCTTGACCCGAGATATGGGAGGAAACGTCCCACCGGGCGTGCCAGAATCTGTAGGATGTTTTTCGTCATCCCATTGAGATAGGAATATGCGTCGCTTGTCAGGCGTACTACAGATTCCCCCTGCCTAGGGTAGGTGGGGGTTTATTGATTGCGGGGATCCGAATCTCCGCGCAGCCGCGGACTAAGCTGCCGTTAATTACCTCTCGCTTTTGGAGCGAGGAAACCTCCGATTGACGGGTCAAACTGGTCATGCGAACTCAATATGCAGTATGAATGTGTTGCGAATTGAGGGGTTTTGGATATATCAGGGGCCTCGCAGAGTTTACGGGGATCTCTCTACCCGGATGGTGGGCTTGGGGTCAAGGGGGCTAGTAGCCCCCTTACGGGGTGCTGGGCAGCGCCCCGTTAGAAAAAATTTCTAATGAGGGACGTGTTTTGGGTGTGGAGTGCATGGAAAATGAGGGGTGAGGAGCATCTTAAATGACGCATGCATGGAGCGTGGACGATTGGCGCCCGCAGGTCACATGCCTGGCGTGTGGGCGCTTGGCACCCGTGGGTCACGTGCCAGGCGGGTGGGCGCTGGGCGCCCGTGGGTCACATGCCCTGCACATGACTACTGGGCGCCAGTGGGTCACGTGCATGGCATGCGACCGCTGGGCGCCCACGGGTCATGTGCCCTACACGCGACCGCTGAGCGCTGAGCACCTACGAATCCCATGAGGCGCATGTAGGCGCGGAGCGACAGCGGGTCACGTGACCTGCACGCAACCGCTGGGCGCCTGCGGGTCATATGCGTGGCACGCGACCACTGGGCACCCATGGGTCATGTGCGCGGCACGCGACCGCTGGAAACACCAACAAAAAGGGGGCTTAGCCTCTGGGCTGGGGGAATGTGTATAGGTTTGGAGTTAAACCCCTAAAAGGGTTTTGTTTATGGAGTTAAACTCCTACAGATATTGAATGGAGTTAAACTCCTAGAAATCTTTGGAAATGACCGAAGGGGAACCCTTTCTTCTCCCCATTGGCCCTGGATCTTCCCCAAAGTGGGATTTTTGGAGATGGGTCTCCTTCTTCTTCCTCTTCTATTGGCCGGATCTAGGAGAAAAATGGGGGTGAGATTTAAAAATCTCCCATTTTGGAGATCTGATGGAAGATCTGAGTTCCCCTTCGAGGGTTTGATGGTGAAAAACTGTTTATTTTTCGAAAACGAAGAGTTAAACTCTTGATTTATTTCGAAAAGGAGAAGAAGGTTTTAGAACCTTGAAGAAGGAGAAGGAGGCGCCGACCTTAATTTTTTTTATAGAGAAAAAAAGTTTTGTTGATGTTTTCATCATGTTGCCTTTATTACACACTTTATATATAGCCCCTTGGGCTTTACCAAATGGCACTTGTGCCATCCCATGCCTTATGTGCTTATTTATTTTTTGCACATAAGTCATGGGGTTTACAAAATTTTGGCTTTCTGCCCACTATACATATATTTATTTCTATATAAAAAAATTACATTTAGACTAATTTATTGCCTCCTTTTTGGCATGGAGCTGACCCCTTCCATGCTTGGTCTTGACTTGGGCTTGGGCTCGGGTCCACTTGACTTGGGGTAGACCTTGGTTTCGACTTGGTCAACTAGGGTGTAATTTTTGACCCCAACATACACGTGTTTAATCGAACACCCGAGCGTATCGAAATATGTAAACTATACTGTTTCGCCTGAACCAGGAAACCCTCTGTGTGGGACTCTAAAGATTTGACAATACTCAGGTAGTAGGTTTAACCACAAGCACGTCAATGGCACTAAATGTACATAACGGCTATCCAAGTATCTGTCGAAAAGAAGATCGACAAGAAAACTCGTCCGAACCCCTACTGAGCCTATAGGTGACATTCTCCGTACAGTCTGATCTGTTTGTCTAAGAGTATCACATATCGGGTCTAGGGATGGTAAACGTCATACCCTTATTAGCGCGATAAATAGTGTCGGTGTGGAACCCAATACAACCTAAGAAACTACTGGTGTACCTACCAATAAATCTCACTTGCTCTGGTCAGGGACCTACAGTATTGGCCAACCGTACATAGCGCAATATCGACTCCCAATACCGGGAGAGACGAATCCATTCTATCACCCACTGCCTCCAAGTGCTTTAGGGATGCACCTACCAGTTTGCATGACTCTTTAAAGCCGTGGTAGGGTAGTAATCTACAGTGGGAACACACTCGATACTAATGGTAATGTCAAGTCATCGGACTAACCTGTACTCATGTCACTAAAGAGCTACTACCGACGATATGTATAATACTAACTAGAAATTCCCAGCGAGTCCGTCCAGAGTAACTCATAACCTAATGAGCACTTGTATACTATCTTTGTTACCGTATACCAATGGTTGTGGGACCGACCATCTCGCCTAATGGGGATAAGAAACGTATACACTAGTTTACTCTGAAGTATCGATACCTAGTCTCGATAATCCTATGACTAGGGACAATTTTAAGGATGTCCTTATAGACTACTCAGCACCCATAAGTATGATTGTCATCACAACGATGGTAGTCAAGCAAAGATCATAAGGGCTCTATCGACATATATTAGCGATATGTAAAAAGGAATATATACACATGTTAAGATAGATACAAACCAGATAGCAAAATATCATATTGAGCAAGACTGTTTTATGTTAGTGTATATGCCCTAGGGGCCATTATTGTATCATACTAGCTTGTATATTACTTAATGGAAGCTTGGGATATTCACAGTTATATAACAGTCTTGCTAAACATGGTAGTATGCTACTTGGTTTTATCTATCTTAATATGTGAGTATACGTATTGATAGAGATCTTAGGATCTTGCTTGACTACCAGCGTTGTGATGGCAGTCACACTAGTGGGGGCTGGGTAGTCTACAAGCACATCCTTTTTTAGGTCCCTAGTCATAGGATTATCGAGACAGGGCATCGATACTCCGGAGTAGACTAGTGTGTACGCTTCTCATCCCAGTTGGGGAGATGGTCTGTCCCACAGCCATCAGTACGTCGTACTGGAGATAGTATACATGTGCTCGTTGGGTTACGGGTACACCGGACAGGACTCGCGGGAAACTGTTGGTTGGTATTATACCCGTCGTCAGTTAACAGTTCCCAGGTGACATGAGTACAGCATAGTCCGCAGACTTGACACTGCTACTTCGCCTCGAGTGTGTCCCACTGTTCTTAGATTGCTACCCTACCACGGCTCAAAGGAGTCGTGCAAACAGGTAGCAGTTGGGTGCAGTCCCGAGCACTTGGAGACAGTGGCGGTTAGACAGGATTCGTCTCTCCCGGTATTGGGAGTAGATATCGCGCTGTGTCAGAGAGCCATTACGCAAAGTCCCTGGCCAGGGCAAGCGAGATTTACTGGTAGGTTCCAGTTGTTTCTCAGGGTGTAATGGGCTACGCTCCGACACGACTTATACCGCTATTAGGGGACTGACGCTTGCCGCCCCCTAGGCCCGATATGCGATAGTCTTAGACGAACAGACCGGACTGTACGGAGATTGTCACATCAGGCTCAGTAGGAGTTCAGATAGGTTTCCTCATCGGCCTTCTTATTGACATCTACCTGGGGACCGTTACGTACAGCTAGTGCCGCTTGCGGTCTATGGTTAAACCCACTGCCAGCGTAGTAGTCGAGTCTTTAGAGTCCCACACAGAGAGTTTCACTGCTCCAGGCGAAACGATATAGAGGTCGTATGCTTTTACGACAAGGGTTCGGGCGCATACGTGTGTTTACGCACGTACGACATTCGGAAAGTTTTTACTAGCCGGCTTTTGTTTAAGCCAGATTCTAGTATCGGGTTATTGGATTTATACAGTCTAAAGTTTTTCCGTGTTTTCACGGATAGTAGGGGCGTTCTCGTAATTTCACGGGAAACTTCTAGAAGGATGATGACTTGAGGGTTTAGGTGGCATTTGCATTTATTGTGTTAATGACTCATTTGTGTGATTCATCCATGGAGTTAATGCATCATTTATTGATCTAATGACTTATGAGATGAATCACTCTTATGAATAAATGAAGCATGGTTGTTAAATGATTTAATTTATTTATTTCACAAAAGATTATGCTTCATATATTCAAATGAGTTCATTATCTATTCTCATTCTCTTGCTCACCTTCTCTCTCCTCAAGCTCTCTCTTCAAACCCTAATCCTCCCCTCTCATGTGTTGAGACCAAGGATTAGAATAGACTAATTAATACATAACCCTTCTCTATATCATCTAGGTACTTTGATTAGCAACTAAAGAAACCTAGTTACCTCAAGTTTAGAGGTGAAGCTTGGAGTAAAGCTCTCGGGTGGATCATCTACTACATAGAGAAGGCCGAAGAGGAGGTGGAGAACGAAAAGACGAAGGACACGGTTCATTAGGTATAATCACTTCTCATAGTAGTTAACAACTTCTATGTTTCTTGTTAGTTATAGTTTAGCAAAGATTCTCGGTTAGTCGATGTTTATGCAAAGAACAAGATCGTTTTTCAATTTTCCGCCTCCCCGTAAGTCGTAGGGTGTTGTACATCGACTTACAGTGGTATCAGAGCCTCGCTAAACAATAATTAATGCATTAGCAAAGTCGTATGAATTTCGAATGCAAAACGAACCGGAAAAAACATCGATATCGCATAGTTTCTGTCGATTTTAAAATGAGGTCTAAAAATTTTTCAGGGACCTGCAGAATAACCTACAGAGAAATATAAGAACACTGAAAAAAATTGGGTTCATGAATCGGCCAAACAGCCACGGAACCGTGGCCGATCCCACCGATCCGCCACGGATTCGCGGCCGAGTTGGAGCCGATTCAGCCCAAGTTTTTCCAGTGGTTCTTTTGTGATGTTTTTGTCTTTTCTGGAATGTTTATTTTCTGCTCAAGTCTCAGGTGCACAGAGAAGTTTTGGAGTAGAATCTGATATGTTTGCTCGATTGAAATTATACGATGTTTTCTAATTTGATTATATCTGTGAACTGTTTAATGTGTTCGTAAACCTCCCCTAACTGCTAGTATGTCGGTTGGCAGGGGGTTGCACATTTCTGTAATAGATTTTACTGTTTGTGGTTATGAACTGTATTGGATTGTTGTGATGATTAGCCGGGGTTTGTGATGGGTTGTTATATTCATTCATTCAAAGTAATTGTAATATGTTGTAATATTATTTTGCGGGGCACATCCAGGTTGCGGTTGTAGCCACCGTTGTATTATTTCATTTTACTGTTTTTGCTCCTAGCATAGACCCACGGTGGGGTGCACAAACTACCGGGTACTTTGAAATGTTTAGTGGCCTACTCACATTGTTGAGGGAGACCGCTTCACTTCGGGTACTTGACGGGTAGTTTGCCGTACCCGTAGGGGTCTAGGGTGGGGTAATGGTTATTCATCACAAATGTGTAATCCGTCTTTTGTTGCAGGCTCAAAACAAACGCGGATTGCTTGCATATTCAATAATGTTCATATGTGATCTGGAATGCCTATTATTGCGTCTGACGAATGTACAATATCTATATATGATAGCTATTTAGACGTCACTTATGTTTTACACCCACGCTAGCCCAACCCCCGCTCTGCCGTTAGTTAAGTAACCTAACGGGTGATGATGGGACCTAGTGGCGAATGCGGATGGCATAAGAGGACGTTGTATTTTCGTTGTTTTCTGCAATGATAGGTTAATGATGGGACGCATTATTATTAATGCAAAGAAAATAAACCAAAGTTGAATCGTTGGAACGGTTTAAAAGAAACCACTCGGTTATTTTTAAAACAGAAGATATTTTTAATTGTGGAGCTTTAACCACTCCTTTTAAAAGCTATCAAGTTCCTTCGGTCATATCAAGTTCACTAGGTTCACGGTTTCGCCAAAACCATTCGTAGCCCTCCGTCATTTCATTTGGGTATTCAGCAGTATTCAAGCTATGTATTTTGACCAACGCCAAGGCATAGTGTTTGGTAGCTGCTGGGTATTCATTTGTTGCATAGATAGATGAGTTAGTTTGGGACAGTCGTATTATCATTTTGGCCAACGTCAAGGATATGTACGGATGGGTTCAAATTAACAAGATAATGATGGGTAGAACTTGACATGTGACTTATGACATTTTGACCAACACCATGGTCATAAGAGCACGGGGCAAAAATTTATATCGGGAATTTCTAAAGAAACTGAAATTTGCAAAGAGATGCATACCATTTGGAGTTTTGATGAATGTTGGTAGGATTCCTTCAACATTATCATACGATGATATTTGGATCCCGATCCTACTGTGAGTATATGCTACTCATCAGGAGATTCGTCACTTAACGATCAATGCTATAAACCAAGTAGGTGTCAAGAAAGCTGTCAGCGGGGCTACGCCCCCAGAGAAAAGAGGTTATTTAATTAAGGAACTTCGCGAAAGCGTTGGAAAACCTCCCTCGAAGTACCAACACCGGCCTGGCTGAACGGTTAAGCAAGTATTGTACGGTGAGAATAGTCCTGGCTAATTCTTCTTTTATGGTTTGAGGAAGGATTCGAGAAACAGTGGGAGCCATCCAGTTTAGATAAATTAAAAACCACTCTAAACTTGCAAGAGCATCATGCTAAAGTGTTTCTTCTCTCTCTCCTACTTGTAGCGACCCTGAAAATGACTGGACTTAAGTTACTTTTAGAGAAAAATATACTGACATGGCCAAACTATAAAGATTGGCTGCGGAATGTCAAAATGGCTTTGACCTATGAAAAATTGGGGTACGTCCTCACCGCTAAGGAACCTGCAGTCCCAGGTCCCAAATCCAGTAATGCGGATAAGGAAATCCGCAAAACTTGGGAGTATGATTGCGCGAAGGCCAAGTGCATCGTGCTTGCCTCGATGAACAATGAACATCAGAGGAGGCACGAGGATATGGATCTTGATGCCATATTTCCCCATACAAAGGAACTTTATAGAGAGCAATCTCGTATAGCAAGATACGAGACCTCAAAGAACTTGTTTCAAGCGAGGTTGGCCGTCAGATCATCGGTAGGAGAACATGTTCTAAAGATGATTGGCTATATAGAAGAACTCGCAGACCTTGGGACGACTTTGGATAATGAGCTCTATACAGACCTGATTCTCCAGTCTCTTCCTTCCACCTACGCCCAGTTTATTCTGAATTTCAACATTCAAAGAAAAGAAGTTGAACTTCCAGAACTCCTTAACATGTTGAGGAGTGCAGAGGGCACCTTGCAGAAGGCAAGGGAAACACCCGCTATGTTTGTTAGCGGTGCTTCTTCTTCCGGTCTAAGGCTAGGGCCAAAGGAATGAAGAAGAAGGCCGCCACCAAACCTAGAGGAGGTGTTAGTAAGGTGGGAGCGAAGGGAAAGAAAAAGTTTGCGGTACCAGTAGTGTCCCAGGATGAGTGCTTCCATTGTCATAGGAAAGGGCACTGGAAGAAAGACTGCAAGGCGTGGAACGCCAAGAACTAGGAACCGAAGCAAGCTGTGGCTTCGACTTCAGGTGTGTTTGTAATTGAGAATTTTCTGTCAATCAACTCTACTTCCTGGGTATTGGATACTGGATCAGGATCTTATATATTCAATTCATTGCAGGCACTGAGAAACCGTAGAGTGCTTAAGGATGGTGATATGACCCTGATGGTTGCTAACGGAGCTAGCGTGGGAGCTGTGTCTGTAGGGGATTATCACCTGGGATTGACGAGTGGAAACATTTTGGGTTTACATAACTGTTTTTATGTACCTAGCTTAACGTGTAATATCATATCAGTTTCCTTGTTATCAAATAAAGGTTATGATTTCACGTTTGTAAGTGATGTTGTTAACATCCACCTTAATCATAGTTTGATTGGGTCCGGTACACTGGATAACGGTATATATGTCTTAAACCAACTCCAGATTTTCAATGTCCAGAACACACTAAAAAGAAAGTCTCCATATTTAAATAAGGCTTTCTTATAGCATTGTAGACTAGGTCACATCAATGAGACAAGGTTGACTAAGTTACATACAGAAGGATATTTAGACTCGTTCGAATATCAAATTTATGCGACTTGTCAATCATGTCTCAAAGGAAAGATGACAAAGACTCCATTCACTGGACATGGAGTAAGTGCGAGCGAGCTCTTAGGACTCATACACAACGATGTATGTGGTCCAATGTCTACACATGCATGAGGTGGTTTTTCCTATTTCATTACTTTTACGAATGATTACTCAAGGTACGGATTCATTTATCTGATGAAACATAAATCCGAGGCTTTTGAGAAATTCCAGGAGTATAAGAATGAAGTAGAAAACCAAACCGGCAAAAGTATCAAGACACTAAGATCTGATCGAGGTGGTGAATACTTAAGTGCCGAGTTCCTAGGTTACCTAAAAGAGAAAGGAATTCTCTCTCAGCTTACTCCTCCATACACTCCACAGCATAACGGTGTATCGGAGAGAAGGAATCGAACCCTATTGGATATGGTATGTTCCATGATGAGTAATGCTGAGTTACCGCGATCTTTCTGGGGTTATGCGCTAGAATCAGCGGCATATCTTTTGAACATGGTTCCTACCAAGACTGTGCCTACCACGCCATATCAGATGTGGAGTGGGAAGAAACCCTATCTTCAGTATCTGAAAATATGGGGATGTCCAGCTTTTGTTAAAAAGCAGCATGTGGACAAGCTCGAGGCACGATCAGTATAGTGTAAGTTTGTGGGATATCCAAAGAACTCCAAAGGGTATCTATTCTATTACGCAGAGGAACAAAAGTTTTTTGTTTCTCGTAATGCCCATTTTCTAGAATATCGGTTTTAGAAAAGGAAATAAGTGGGAGAGAAATAGAACTGGAAGAAATTCCAGAACCACAAACTACTACTGAAAGTTTGGTAGAACCAGTACTTTAAGAAGAACAGGACATTGCCGCACCCCTCCGCAGGAGTAGTAGGCCGTCTCATCAGCCTGAGAGATACTACGGTTTTCTCATAGATGGGGATAGAGAGGATTGCGTCATAGATGATGATGAACCTACTAGCTTCCAGCAGGCTATCCAGAGCGGCGACTCGGTACGATGGCTAGATGCAATGCGGACCGAAATGGAGTCCATGTATACCAATAAAGTATGGACTTTGGACTTTGCTCCAGATGGAGTAAAACCCATAGGATGCAAATGGATCTTCAAGAAAAAGATCGGTGTAGATGGACAGGTGGAAACCTATAAGGCTAGACTTGTTGCAAAGGGTTTTCGTCAAAGACCTGGTTTGGACTATGACGAAACATTTTCCCCAGTGGTTATGCTCAAATCCATTCGGGTCCTTCTTGCTATTGCTGCTTTCCATGATTATGAAAAATGGCAGATGGACGTAAAGACGGCTTTTTTGAATGGTAATTTAGAAGAGTGCGTCTATATGGATCAGCCAGAGGGTTTCAATCAGAGTGGGAGCAGCGGGAAAGTATGCAAGTTGCTTAAGTCCATTTATGGATTAAAGCAGGTATCGCGGAGTTGGAACATCTGTTTTGATGAAACAGTCAAAGAATATGACTTTATCAAAAATCCATATGAACCATGTATATATAGTAAAGTTGTAGCAAGAACTGTCGTATTCCTCGTCTTGTACGTGGACGACATTCTATTGATAGGAAATGACATTCCTATGCTACAATCTGTCAAAGGATTCTTGTCACACAGGTACTCCATGAAAGACCTGGGTGATGCCTCTTATATTCTGGGGATCCGGATCTATCGTGATAGATCCAAGAGGATGTTAGGACTTTCGCAGTCCAGGTATATCAACACTATACTGAAAAGATTCAGTATGGAAGATTTTAAGTACGGTAATCTACCGGCTTGTCACGGAATCACCCTATCCAAAGAGATGTCTCCCAAGACTGATTTGGAAAGGGATCACATGTCGATTATATCCTACGCTTCTACGGTAGGCACTATAATGTATGCGATGTTGTGCACCAGACCAGATGTAGCTTACGCGCTGAGCGTGGTAAGCCGGTATCAGTCAGACCTAGGGGAGAAGCACTGGATAGCAGTAAAGAACATTCTCAAGTACCTGAGAAGGACTAAGGAGATGTTCTTGGTTTACGGCGGAAAAGACCTCAAGATGGAGGCCTTTGCTGATTCCGGCTTCCAGAGTGAGAAGGACGATTCCAAGTCCATGTCAGGTTATGTCTTTACCCTCAATGGAGGGGCGGTGTGCTGGAAGAGTTCCAAGCAGGACACCGTTGCTGACTCGACGACGGAAGCGGAGTATATTGATGCTTGCGATGCCGCAAAAGAAGCGGTCTGGATGAAGAAGTTCCTAACAGAACTTCAGGTGGTTCCTACCATTGTTGATCCAATACCTCTGTATTGCGACAACAACGGAGCTATAGCTTTAGCGAAGGTACCAAGGTCCCATCAGAAGTCCAGACACATCTTAAGACGGTATCACCTGATCAGGGAGATCATAGATCGCCGGGAGATCGAGGTCCGGAGAGTTGTTACTGAAGAGAACATTGTTGATCCATTCACAAAGGCCCTACCTCATATTCAGTTCGAGAGGCTACTCAAGATCATCGGTGCCAGTACATGGCCCTAGTGCAAGTGGGAGATTGTTAGTGTATATGCCTTAGGGGACATTATTGTATCATACTAGCTTGTATATTACTTAATGGAAGCTTGGAATATTCACAGTTATATAACAGTCTTGCTAAACATGGTAGTATGCTACTTGGTTTTATCTATCTTAATATGTTAGTATACGTATTGATAGAGCTCTTAGGATCTTGCTTGACTACCAGCGTTGTGATGGCAGTCACACTAGTGGGGGCTGGGTAGTCTACAAGCACATCCTTTTTCAGGTCCATAGTCGTAGGATTATCGATACAGGGCATCGATACTCCGGAGTAGACTAGTGTGTACGCTTCTCTTCCCAGTTGGGGAGATGGTCTGTCCCACAGCCATCAGTACGTCGTACTGGAGATAGTATACAGGTGCTCGTTGGGTTACGGGTACACCGGACAGGACTCGCGGGGAACTGTTGGTTGGTATTATACCCTTCGTCAGTTAACAGTTTCCAGGTGACATGAGTACAGCATAGTCCGCAGACTTGACACTGCTACTTCGCCTCGAGTGTGTCCCACTGTTCTTAGATTGCTACCCTACCACGGCTCAAAGGAGTCGTGCAAATAGATAGCAATTAGACAGGATTCGTCTCTCTCGGTATTGGGAGTAGATATCGCGCTGTGTCAGAGAGCCATTACGCAAAGTCCCTGGCCAGGGCAAGCGAGATTTACTGGTAGGTTCCAGTTGTTTCTCAGGGTGTAATGGGCTACGCTCCGACACGACTTATACCGCTATTAGGGGACTGACGCTTGCTGCCCCCTGGGCCCGATATGCGATAGTCTTAGACGAACAGACCGGACTGTACGGAGATTGTCACATCAGGCTCAGTAGGAGTTCAGATGGGTTTCCTCATCGGCCTTCTTATCGACATCTATCTGGGGACCGTTACGTATAGCTAGTGCCGTTTGCGGTCTGTGGTTAAACCTACTGCCAGCGTAGTAGTTGAGTCTTTAGAGTCCCACACAGAGAGTTTCCCTGCTCCAGGCGAAACGATATAGAGGTCGTATGATTTTACGACAAGGGTTCAGGCGCATACGTGTGTTTACGCACGTATGACATTCGGAAGTTTTTACTAGTCGGCTTTGGTTTAAGCCAGATTCTAGTATCGGGTTATTGGATTTATACAGTCTAAAGTTTTTCCGTGTTTTAACGGATAGGAGGGGCGTTCTCGTAATTTCGCGGGAAGCTTCTAGAAGGATGATGACTTGAGGGTTTAGGTGGCATTTGCATTTATTGTGTTAATGACTCATTTGTGTGATTCATCCATGGAGTTAATGCATCATTTATTGATCTAACGACTCATGAGATGAATCACTCTTATGAATAAATGAAGCATGGTTGTTAAATGATTTAATTTATTTATTTCACAAAAGATTATGCTTCATATATTCAAATGAGTTCATTATCTCTTCTCATTCTCTTGCTCACCTTCTCTCTCCTCAAGCTCTCTCTCTTCAAACCCTAATCCTCCCCTCTCATGTGTTGAGACCAAGGATTCGAATAGACTAATTAATACATAACCCTTCTCTATATCACCTAGGTACTTTGATTAGCAACTAAAGAAACTTAGTTACCTCATGTTTAGAGGTGAAGCTTGGAGTAAAGCTCTCGGGTGGATCATCTACTACATAGAGAAGGCCGGAGAGGAGGTGGAGAACGAAAAGATGAAGGACACGGTTCATTAGGTATAATCACTTCTCATAGTAGTTAACAACTTCTATGTTTCTTGTTAGTTATAGTTTAGCAAAGATTCTCGGTTAGTCGATGTTTATGCAAAGAACAAGATCGTTTTTCAATTTTCCGCCTCCCGGCAAGTCGTGGGGTGTTGTACATCGACTTACATTTTATACATATATAAATTCCAAGCTTCCAAAATGTAATATACAATCCCGTACCATACAATAATGGTCTATAGGGCATATATACCTAACAGGATCCTACCAACTGATAAGTATCGAGAGAGAAAGGCTCATGCCGCCCATCAATGGCTGATATCTCAAGAAACACTATGCATGAGTGCTTCAAGTCGCAGAAGAATCGAACCTACCTGCCATACCGCCGGTATCCAAATTGACTACCGTATACAATACACGGGCACAAATAATTCTCATCCTAACCAAGTTCCACTATACTGCCCTACAGGTCCGACGCTTCGCGCGTGTCGTATACAATCAATGGGCATAAACAAGCTAAATCACTTCCAAGTCCCACCGCAATCAACAGCCCTGCGGCTGCATCATTCGAGGAGAAAACCCAACAATGTGTCCTCACGATAAATGAGGAGAACAGAGCTTACGAGATCCTCTCGATTCGTAAAAAATACACCTTCATGGGATCCTTACGACTCACAGGGGAAAAACACACTTGGGGTCATAACGACTCCTAAGAAGAAAATACACCTAGGAGATCCTTCCGACTCGTAGGGAGAAAATGCTTTTATGAGATCCTTATGGCTCATAAAATTGGAAAGGCTTAGGTGACGGAGATCTAAACTTGTCGTTTAAGCCATCGCCCCCAATGGGCAACGACAAATGATAAGTCGCTCCTAGCACTACACTTCAGTGTGAGCGGTGTTGATGCCGACCCAAAACCCAAATTTCAAGTCCTTCGATGGCAAATGATGAATTGCTCCTGGCGCTATTCCAGTGTAGTGATACTGATGCCGAACCAAAATCAAAATCCTAAATCCCCTAGGACAAATGATGAGTCACTCCTGGCATTATTCCCGTGTAGGGATGCTGATGCCAAACAAAAGTCCAAATTTCAAGTCCCACTCGACAGTGCTTCCAAGCTCAAAGGTTCGGCTGAACAAACTGGGAATCAAACAAATCAAATCAATACCCCACCCGGCAGTACTTCCAATCTCAAAAAGTCCCGTGTAACAGACAAGAAACTCCAAAACAAACCAGATCAACCGATTCAAAACCAATGACTTCCTCGGCGGAATCAAGCTCCACCTTAGAAGCAAGTCAACCGATGAACTCTTCAGCGGAATCAAGCTCTACCTTGGAAATAAGTCAACCGATGACCTCCTTGGCGGAATCAAGCTCCACCTCGGAAATAAATCAAATTCCGACACCGCAAGAAGCGAAGTAAGTCAAATCAAATCCCGACACCGCAGGAAGCGGAGCAAATCAAATCAAACTCCGACATCGTAAGAAGCGGAGGAAGTCAAATCAAATCCCGACACCACAAGAAGCGGAGCAAGTCAAATCAAATCCCGACATCTTCAGAAGCGGAGCAAGTCATCTTCAACCCTGACACCATAAGGAGTGGATCAAGTCAAATCAAGCATCAACAATCTAAGTCGCAAAAATGAAAGTATCGATCTTCCAAGTCGCAAAAAGGACAGTATCGACCTCCACGTCGTCAAAAGGGGACCAAATCAAGTCAACCTTTATATAAAACAAGATCTATCAATTTCATGCACCCAATCCATACACATGGTATGCATTTATTTATTGGGGGTACTTTGTTGGGGTCAAAATCACACCCTGTTGACTAAGTCAAAATCAACACCCAAGCAAACAGGCCCGAGACCAAGTCAAACCTAAGTAAGAGGAAGTGCCGGCCCATGTCAAAGAAAGAAAGATTATGCAATAAATAAATGTACAATGTAATTTATAGAAATGTAAAAGATAGGCAAGAAGCCAATTTTGCAAAAGCCCATGGTTTATATGCAGAAAAAATTAGCACATAAGTATGGAAAAGGCACAAGTGCCATTTTGTAAGGCCCAAGGGGCTATATGTAAAAGTTGTAAGGCTATAAAAGACATCATGATAAAATAATAACTAACATCATCCTTTCCCATATCTTTCTAGGGTTTTGAGCCTCCTCTCTCTCTCTCTCTCTCTCTTCAAAGTTCTTCTTCATTTTTTAGAGATTTAATCTCTTTTTCAAAACTAAGTACATTTTGATCATAAAACCTACTGAATAGAAAGAGGAACCACCTTTTGATCCAAGAAAAAAAAGATTTTTAATCTTATGCTCTTCTTTCTTCAAGATCCCATAAGAGAAGAGGAAGAAGGAGAAATCATCTCAAAAAACCCTTTTTGGGGGAAATCCAAGACTTGAAGAAGAAGAAAAGGGGTCTCTTTTCTTCATCAAAGATCCAGATCCTTTAGGAGTTTAACTCCAAAATAATTCTTTTAGGAGTTTCACTCCAAATCCTAATCTTTTAGGATTTTAACTCCAAATCTAGGTCCGTTAGGAGTTTAACTCCAAGATAAATCCTTTGGGAGTTTAACTCCAAAAAAAATCCTTTGGGAGTTTAACTCCAAATCCTAATCTTTTAGGATTTTAACTCCAAATCCAGATCCTTTGGGAGTTTAACTCCAAGATAAATCCTTTGGGAGTTTAACTCCAAATTCAGATCTTTTGGGATTTTAACTCCAAATCCAGAGCGTTTGGTAATATAACTCCAAGATAAATCTTTTGGTAGGTTAACTCCAAATTCAGATCCTTTGGGGTTTTTAACTTCAAATCCAAATATTTTGAAAGTATAACTCCAAATCTATGTCTTTTGGCGGTTTTAATTCCGAATCCAAATCTTTTGGGAGTTTAACTTCAAATTCGAATCTTTCGGTCCGAAACGTTTAGGGAGTTTAACTCCATTTTTTTTGGGGAGTTTAACTCCAAAACCAGGGCTCAGCTCTCCTCTTTCGATGGTGCCCCATGAATGACCACCGGTCACGTGCTGCGCACGCGCCCCATGGATGCCCCTCGCTTCTCATCTTCAAGATTAAAAAAATATATAAAATAAATCAAATGCGTGTAAATAAAATAATAAGTAAAGAATTTTTTTTTTGAATAAATAATTTTTTTTGTCACGGTTTTGTTGTTAGGAATATGTATACCCTAGAGGCCATTATTGTTGATATAGTGGACGCTTAAACATATATATAGAGGAATTTCTTGACATGATAGTATGCTATCTAGTTACATTTATCTTAACATGTCGACTGGTATCTTTATACTGTATGTCTCTTGCATGTTGATAAAGCCCTTAAGAAATGTACTTGACTACCAAGATTATGATGAGATCATACTAGTGGGGCCAGGGTGGTCTAAAAGTACATCCTTTAACTGTTCCTAGTCGAGGGGATATCAAGACTAGGGCATCGATATTCCAGAGTAGACTAGTGTGTATGTTTATTGTCCTTTAGAGGGTAATGGCTGATCCCACAGCCATTGGTGTGTGACATCAAAGATTGTACATAGGTGCTCATTAGAGATTGGGTACACCGGACGGACTCGCCGAGGACTCCTAGTTAGTATTATACCTATCGTCAGATAGCAGTCTTCTGGTGACACTGGTACAGGTTAGTCTGTAGACCCGAGATCGTCATAGAGTCTTGTGTAGCTCCCACTGTGCTTTGATTTCCTCCCCACCACGCTCAAGAGGAGTTGTGCAAACAGGTGGATTTTTGGTACAGTCCCGAGTCACATGGAGGCAATGAGCGATAGGAGGGGTTTCGTCTCTCCCGGTATTGGGGGTTGATGTTGCGCTATACTCAATTGGCTATAACTGGAAGTCCCTGGCTAGGGTTGTTGCTGAGATTTACTGATAAGAGTTATCAGTAGTTTCGAACCGTAATAGGCCAGACATCGGCATGAATTATCGCGTTACTGGGGTCTGACGTTTACCATCCCTAGACATGATATGCGACATATCAGACGAAGAGATCGAACTGTACGGTAGTGTTACTGATAGGCTTCATGGAGAGTATGGACAAGCTTGCTTGTTGATCTTCATATCGCTCAATACCCGGGTAGCCGTTACGTCCTGCTACTACCGCTGACAGCTTGTAGGTGATTGATGTGATCATCACCTACTGCTGGCGTATTGACAAGTCTTTAGAGTCCCACACAGAAGTTCCCTGGTTCAAGCGAAGCGAAATAGGACACATATGTGATATGTGTGTAGGCCCGATTAAATACGTGTATGTGATACCGTATTGTAATCTGGAAGTTATCTGTTATCGGTTAGGTTATATGTGATATAACCAGATTATCGAATCAAGTTTTGATTTGATAATGTGATAAATAGATAAATGATATTAGTCGGTCATATGTGATATAACCGGATTATTAAATCAAGTGTTGATTTAATAATTTGATATAAATTATATTTGATATAATTATATGTTAACTAATATCATTAGCTCACTAATTACTTTATTAATATATATATATATATATTTATATATATATATATTAATGTATATTTGATATATATATATATATATATATATATATATATATATATATATATATATATGATTATATGTAGCATGGCATGCATTTTCTGTTTTTTGAAAATAGAATAAAAGGTGGAAAATGGGGAGACTTTGGGAGCATGGTTGAAGGCATGGGCTTTATTGTTTTTTTATTCATCTTGACACACTATTCAAGCATGGTTGAAATTTTATATTGCAATAATTCCATGCTTGAATGAGTGAGGGTCAAGGGCTGCCATTCACAATTGATTCATTCTAACACTTAGCCATTTTTCTTTAGTTGCTCCCATATGCTTTCTAGCTTCTTCTTCATCCTCATTGTCATGCTTCAAGCTTCAACCCTTACATGTGATGTGAATCATGAAGCATTGAACACAAATTTGTGAGCACCAAATCCTCTACTTCACCATCCTACACTTGACTAGCGATCAAGTGTAGTGTGTTTCCTACACTAAAAGAGTTTAGTGTAGAGGTAGCTTGAGCTGGAGGAACTTCGCGTGGATTGCCTTCGGCATGAAGGTCTTCGGAAGAAGCTCGTCCAAACCCTCAAGTGGAGCCTAGTGGAGTCGCGAGACTACTACACGGAGTATATGAAGTGAAGGACTCGATCTACGAGGGTATAGCCATCTTCACTTCTTATAGTTTGCTTTGATATCAAACTAAAACCCTACTCATCTAGTTCATGATCTACGTTAGTGTTACTTAGCACCCCAGAAAAATTTTAAAATAGCATGCTTGATGCTTGTAAAACCCAGTGGGGTGGTAACGTACACTTTCATGGTATCAGAGCCAAAACTAGAAGATTAAATGATGTAGTTAAGATCACGAAAATGAAACGACTCCGAAACCCAAAACCCAAAATCAAGTTTCTGCCGATTTTCAAATGATCTGTAAAAATTATTTAAACAACTGAACAATGTTGTATATGATGCAACTTGAACACTGGAGAAATTCGAGGCCAAAATACCATATTTGACCTAGCGAAAACTCCTCATAAACCGTCCTGGCCGGTTTTACTATGTACACTGGCCTCGAAATTTTTTTGGTGTTCCAATAGCTTGGTTTTGGGGTTTCGGGTATCGTTTGATTAGCCCATTTTGCATGTGATGTTAACAGTTCAATTGGGGCTATTACGGAGTGTTTCGTATTCATAATTTAACGCCATTTCGGGTTTAGTTTGATATGGATGCAGTAGTTAGGATCCACATTAAATTAGTTTTGTGAAAACTAGTTTGTTTGTAAATCTAGTGTTTTAGTCTCGGATAATCGGTCGCCTCGGAGTCTTGATTTGGATCAAAACTCCGTCGCAATCTCGTATTGTACGCTAATACTCGCCAAATAAATTTGCTAGGTAACCACGCCCTATTGCCCTGACCAAGTGACTGTAGGAGAACCCTGGTACCAAAAGCATCCACTTGGGTGCTTGCGACCACAGTGTTCCGCCTTAGTGCACTTCGTCGATGGCATCGGGGATGCGTCCATCTACTAAAGTTTCTGACAATTATTCAATAATGTAGTCGGGAATTTTGTTGAATCTCCGACTAAGTAATTGAAAAGTGTTTTCAATTTGAGACTAAAATACAAGTGTAATATGTGGGGTATCCCAAATCTCGATACTATATGTCAACGGAATTTGGGTTACGCGTATTTACTTACGTTGATGATATGTGATATTATGTGTCGTTGATATGTTCTATTAGATCGTCGAGATTGAATAGTAGGGGGTTTTATATGAGATGAGAGTTTTTCAATTTTATTCATGTAAAATTTATGTTTAATATTCATTTATTGGGGCACATCCTAATTGAAGATGATGTCACCACTAATATATCTTATTTACTTTTCCGCATTAGGATAGACCTAAGGCGGGGAGCACAAGTAACCGGGTTCTAGAGTCCAGTAGGAGACCATCTCAAGGAGTTGAAACCTGGTCTCCTAACTCTAGAATTTGTAGGGTTACTTGCCGCTCTCGTAGGGGTCTAGGGATGTGGGTTTGGCTATTCTTCACGACCGTAGAATCCGTGTTTTACATTACTGGCTAAATTTAAAACACAGAAATACTAGTACATCCAATATTTCATAAGTTGCTTCTGCTGCTTGGTTCTGTGATTCGATCATAAAACTGCGTAAGACGAATGTTATATTATATAAATGATATATAATAAACGTTGTTTATGTTTTGCACCCGCACTAGTCCAGCCCCCGCTCTACCGGTAGTTAAGTAACCTAACGGTGCATGATGGGGCCCAGTGGCGAATGCGGATGGCATAAGCGTACGTTCTATTTTCGTTTCATTTTTAGTAATGTTTAGGAAACATTAAATGATAGGACTTCATTAATGAGATCAATGAAAAGAAAGAAAGCTAAAGATCTTGTAGAATCAAATTTTTAAACAAGGTAGCTCTAGTTCTTGCTTTGCATTGTGGTATTCCTTGTTGAATATCGAGCACCTCATTCGATGAGGAAAAAGCCGAGATCCCTTCACCGGGAGTGACCTCTTTAGCGAAACTAGAAAATGCTACAACCCACTCGATTTTGTTTTTGATAGCTTCTCTATTTCTTGCTTTGCATAGTTGTATTCCTGAATATGTTAGTTATATATATGCCCTAGAGGCCATTACTGTACATACGATGTATATTGTAATGGATGCTTGGACATATATAGGGAGGACTTTCTTGCGCGACATGATAGTATGCTATCTGGTTGTACTTTATCTTAACATGTACTCTTATTGTCTCTATGTTACATGTTGATAAAGCCCTTAGGATGTGTACTCGACTACTGGGACTATGATGAGATCATACTAGTGGGGCCACGGTAGTCGACGAGTACATGCTATAACTGTTCCTAGTCGAGGGTGTATCGAGACAGGGCATCGATGCACCAGAGTAGACTAGCGTATACGCATCTTGACCCATATGATGGGCGATGGATGATCCCATATCCATCGGTGTTTGACATCAAGGATGGTGTACGGGTGCTCAGTAGAGACTGGGTACACTGGACGGACTCGCCGAGAACTCCCAGATGGTATTATACCTCACGTCAGATGGCAGTTCTCCGGTGACACTGGTACAGAGTAGTCTGTTGACCCGAGATCGTCATAGAGTCTTGTGTGATTCCCACTGTTCTTTGATTTCCATCATACCACGTCCAAGAGGGCGTGCAAAAAGGTGGATTTTGGGTATAGTCCCGAATCACATGGAGGCAATGAGCGATAGGAGGGGATTAATCTCTCCCGGTATAGGGAGTTGATGTTGTGCTGTGTTCGATTGCCTATAACTGGAAATCCCTGGCCAGGGTTGCTGAGATTTACTGGTAAGTGTTATCAGTAGTTTCTCAAACTGTTATAGACCTCATATCGACACGACTTATCGAGCTACTGGGGTCTGACGTTTACCACCCCTAGGCGAGATATGCGACATATCAGACGACGAGACCGGACTGTACGGGAGTGTTACTGTTTGGATTCACAGGAGAATGTACAGGCTTGCTTGTTGATCTTCTGAGCGCTCAATACCTGGGTGGCTGTTACGTTTAGCTAACCGCTTGCAGCTTGTGGGTGTTTGATATGATCATCACCTACTGCCGGTGTATTGACGATTTTTTAGAGTCCTACACAGAGCTTTCTTGGCTCAGGCAAAACGGAGTAGGAGCACATATGTGATATGTGCGGGACCGAGGATAATGCGATATGAGATACCGTATTCTATTCTCGCGATATTTGATATCAGCCGGGTCATCGGATCAAGTGTTGATTCGATGAATCGGTACGGATTAATATTAGTCGGTTATATGCGATATAGCCGGATTGTCGGATCAAGTGTTGATTCGATAATTTAATGTATAATAATATATATATGATATATTAAATTACATTAACTAATATTAGCTCACTAAAAGATTCTTTTTCTCACTCGGGTAATACATTGATATATATGCGATATATGTTAATTGTATTATTTTATTTTGTTACGATAAATATTATATATGTGATATATAATATTGTAACATGATATGATAACTAATGCAACATGTTTAGTGGAGTTTAAACATGATTAGGGTTTGGATTAGGGTTAACACTTCTAGTTGATTCTAGAAGCTTTTCTTTTGTCATGATAAAGATATTTGTGTAGATTTTTATCTATGACTCATACTTAACCCAACCCAAACCCTAGCCCTTGGTTAATTCTCTACAATGGTTAAGTCAACCATGGTTGCATTATTTATCATATTAATCCGTTCATTATTCATCACAAATGAAAATGGATCACTATTCTTCTTCTTCCTTGAGTTCTTCATGCAAAGCTTTCTTGTTTTGATATTTGTGATGAAAATATGTGAGAAAAAGATAAATAAAGAGAGCAAAAAATCCTACTTCATCATCCTCATCTTCCCTTGGCCTTTAGATGAGAGTGTTCACTCAATTTTAGTGAGTGTTAGCTTGTGTTAATGAAACTTCAAGGTAGATCATCTTTGTATTGAAGATCGGAAGCAAGACTGCATCTTTCTCTTCGTGGAACTTCTCGAGAGTCCGGAGTACGATGATCGCAGCGAAGGGACCTCAACACGGAGCATATGAAGTGAAGGACCGGATCTACAAAGGTTGTAATCCCTCTTACTTAGTGTTAAAGTGTTTAGCATGTTAGTTTTCGCCTAATCTCTAGTTTAAAGATCCGTATTCGGGTTGTTCGGCACGGCTAAAATTTTAATCGGGCATGGTTGATGCCTTGTAGGCCCTTGTGCGCGTGCATAGAAACCCTACAGAATATCCTTCACCTCATTCGATGAGGAAGGAACCGAGATCCCCTCACCGGAAGTGACCTCTTTAGCGAAGCTAGCAAAAGCCACAAAACACTCTTTTTCTAAATCACTAGATTCTATAACGATATCAAGTTCATTACGCTCATGGTTTTCTTAAAAACCTGCGTAGCCTCCATCATTTTAGATAAGTACTATTTATTATTCGTGCGACATTTGTTGACCTCCGTCAAGGTGTAGTGTGCGATAGCTGATTAGTGCTTATCTGTCGCGTGTGATGCGATTGGATTAAGGTAGTCGTACGGCCTTGTTGACCTCCGTCAAGGGTCGTGCGGGTGGGTTTAATTCAATTAAGAAATGAACGGGTTGAACTTGACTAGCAGCCTATGGTTTGTTGACTTCCGTCAAGGTCATAAGAAGCTAGGGGTAAAAACCACTATCGGGAATTTCAAGTGTTGAAATTTGCAATGAGATTGCATACCTTCTATATGATAGTTGGATCCCGATACCCACTGCGAGTAAGAGTTACTCCTGGGAGAGTTTTGCACTTTAAAACTAGCTAATCCAGTACGTGTCTAGAAAGGTGTCAACGGGGTTATGCCTCTAGGGAAACAAGGTTTATTTTAATTAGGTCCGTGCGAAAGCACGGGGAACCTCCCTCGGAGTACTGATACCTGCCTAGCCAAACGATTGGTGAACTTGTAGGGTGTAATTAATCCCGGCTAATCTTACCTTTTAGGTTTTGACGGAAGATTTGATAAAAATATTGGGAGCCGTCTTGATTGGATAAAAACCAATCTAATCTTGCAAAGAGCGCACGCAAAGTGATTATCCTTCTCTCTCTCTCCCGGTAGCGACCAATGATATTTCTTAATCAAGATAATACTATAGATGTTTTGACCGAACCTACTTATTATACTGGGCTTGGTTCCACTCTACCTTATGATTGTCATAAGTCTGAGTAAGGAATAGGGGAATATGCGAATTCCTACGCCACCCAAATGAAGAATAAGCATGTTGATGCATTGTCTTCGGGTGTGTTCGTAACCAAGAACTGTTTCTCAGTTACCTCCACGTCATGGGTATGGATACCGGATCAGGATCCTACACATGTAATTTGTTACATGGGCTATTGAAAGGTGGAGAACTGGGAAAGGGTGATATGTCTCTAATAGTAGAGATGGTGCAATTGTTGCAGCCAAAGCAAAGCAGTTGGTAAATATCACCTAGTGTTACCAACTGGTAATACAATGATTCTGAGCGACTGTTATTTCATACCAATAATATTGTGAATATTTTCCTAAATCTATTGTTGATTGGGTAAGGTATGTTGTATAGCAGTGTACACGTTCTGAATCAAACTACAGTTCTAAGCGTACAGAACACACACAACAGGAACAGTTCAAAAATAAACGAAGTCTTCTTGAGGCATTGTAGACTAGGTCATGTTGATGAAACAAGACTAGATAAAGTTCCATAAGGATGTATATTTGAATCTGTTCGAATTTAAATCTTATGAAACTTGACAGTCAAGTTTCAAAGGCTACGTGACCAAATTTCCGTTTACCGGAAACGGAGAAGGAGCTACTGAACTCTTGGACAGATACATGGTGATGTATGCAGTCCTATGTCTACACATGCCAAGGATGGTTCTGCGTACTTTATTACATTCACTGATGTTCTTTCAAGATACGGACATGTGTTCTTGTTGAAACACAATTCTGGATCTTTTGATAATTTCAAGGAATTTAAGTATGAAGTTGAGAACCAGGTGGGTAAAGGTATTCAAGTCCTTCGATATGATCGGGAAAGAGAATACTTAAGCACGTAATTCGGGATTATTTAAAAGAAAATGAGATTCTCTCTCAGTTTACTCCTCCATATACACCACAGCATAATGGTATATTGGGGTGGAGGAATCGCACCCTATTAGATATGGTGCGCTCTATGATGAGTGTTGCTGAGTTACCTATTTCCTTTTGAGGACATGCACTTGAAAAAACTGCATACCTAATGGATAGAGTTTCGACTAAATCTATTGCCTACCACTCCATATGAGATATGGAATGGGAAGAGACCATCTCTTAAACGAGTTAAGATATGGAGTTGTCCGGCCTATGTTGAAAAGAAAAATCAGGACAAGCTTGAGGCAAGGTCAGTTCTGTGTAAGTTTGTAGGATATCCCAAACATTCGCGAGGGTATATCTTCTACCATACTGAGGAACAAAAGGTGTTTTGTTTCTCGACATACCACCTTTTTAGAAAAGGAATTTCTTGTGAAAGAAATTAGTGGCAATGAGGTAGAACTGGAAGAAGTTCCAGCAACGCAAACTATAACTGACGATTTGGTAGAACCGGAGGATTCAATACCGAAGACACTCCTCAGATCTAGTAGGATTCCTCATCCACCAGAGAGATACTACGGTTTTCTCATAGACGGTGGGAGCAATGATTGCATCATGGAGATGATGACCCAACTAGTTTCGAGCAGGCCATCACGAGTAGGGACTTTGTGAAATGGCTAGATGCTATGCGATCTGAGATAGAATCCATGTACACCAACAAAGTGTTGACTTTGGAAGTTTCTCCTGAAGGGGTAAAGCCCATCGGGAGTAAGAGAATCTTTGAGAAAGATAATTTGGTCTAGATGGAAAAATTGAGACTTTCAAAACTAGACTTATAGCAAAAGGTTTTCGTCTACAACCTGACGTCGACTATGATGAAACCTCTTTTCCTGTTGTTGTGCTTAAGTCCATCAGGATCCTACTTGCCATTGCTGCATACCATAACTACGAAATCTGGCAGATTGCACGTCAAAATCGTTTTTCTAAATGGTGATTTAGAAGAGAGTGTGTATATGACACTGCCAGAGGGCTTCGTAGACAGTGGGAGCAGCGGAAGTGTGTGCAAGCTACTTGAATCCATCTACGAATTAAAGCAGGCATCACGGAGATGGAACGTCTGTTTTGATGAAGCTGTTAAAGAGTTTGACTTCATCAAAAAGGTAGATGAACCATATATATATAAGAAGGTTGTAGAGAGTAAGGTTGTCCTCCTCGTATTGTACGTGTATGACATACTCTTGATAAGAAACGATGTTCCTATGCTACACTCGGTCAAGCTCCTCTTATCACACAGGTTCTCCATGAAAGATCTAACTGATGGCTCATACATCCTGGGGATATAGATCTAAATGGATTTGGGATTTTCCAAATCCAGGTACATAGACACCATACTAAAGGGATTTAGTATGGAAGATTCTAAGCATGGTAATGTACCTGCTTGTTTAGGAATCACTCTCTCCAAAGAGATGTCTCCCAAGACTGATTTGGAGAGGGCTCGCATAAAAGGGATACCCTATGATTCGGCAGTCAGGTCAATCATGCATGCGATGTTGTGTACCAGACCGGATGTAGCTTACTCTCTAGGTATAGTGAGTAAGTATCGAAAAGATCTTAGAGAAAACCATTGGAAAGCTATGAAGAACATTCTTAAATACTTAAGAAGGACTAAAGAGATGTTCTTGGTGAACTCCAGGTGGAGTCATTTACCGATTCAAGCTTCCAGAGTGATAAGGATGACTGAAATTCAGTCTCGTGTTTTGTCTTCACCCTCAGTGGAGGGACGGTATGTTGGAAGGGTTTACCATAGCAAACTCGTTGATAGAGGCTGATTACATCACTACCAACGATGCTGCCAAAGAGGTCGTCTTGATGAATAAGTTCATAAGATGAACTTGGTTCATACCATTGAGCATCCAGTACCTGTGTATTGTGATGATAATGGAGTTGTGGCTTTGGCCTAGGAACCCCGGTCCCGTCAGCGATCCAGACATATTCTTATGCAGTATCACCTGATCAGGGAGATTGTTGATCTCCAAGAGATCGAGGTCAGGAGAGTTGACACAGAGGATAACACAGCGGATCCACTCACTAAGGCCTAACCCCAAATGCGATTCAAGAGCTTTTTAGGATGTTGGGTATGAGATACTACAACAACTGGCCTTACGGCAAGTGGGAGATTGTTAAGAATATGTATGCCCCAAAGGTCATTATGGTTGATATAGTGGATGCTTGGACATATATGTAGAGGACTTTCTTGCTCGACATGATAGTATGCTATATGGTTACATTTATCTTAACATGTAGACTGGTATCTTTATACTGTCTGTCTGTTACATGTTGATAAAGCCCTTAAGATATGTACTTGACTGCCAGGATTATGATGAGATCATACTAATAGGGCCAGGGTGGTCCAAAAGTACATCCTTTAACTGTTCCTAGTCGAGGGGATATCGAGACTAGGCATCGATATTCTAGAGTAGACTAGTGTGTATGTTTCTTGTCCTTTAAAGGGCGATGGCTGATCCCACAGCCATTGGTGTGTGACATCAAAGATTGTACACAGGTGCCCATTATAGAATGGGTACACCAAACGTACTCGCCGAGGACTCCTAGTTGGTATTATACCTATCTTCAGATAGAAGTCCTCTAGAGACACTGGTATAGGTTAGTCTGTAGACCCGAGATCGTCATAGAGTCTTGTGTGGCTCCCATTATGATTTGATTTCCTCCCTACCACGCTCAAAAGGAGTTGTGCAAACAGGTGGATTTTGGGTATAGTCCCGAGTCACATGGAGGCAATGAGCGATAGGAGGGGTTTCGTCTCTCCCGGTATTTAGGGTTGATGTTGCGC
Source organism: Agapanthus africanus (assembly GCA_030015575.1). Lineage (NCBI taxonomy): Eukaryota > Viridiplantae > Streptophyta > Magnoliopsida > Asparagales > Amaryllidaceae > Agapanthus > Agapanthus africanus. The sequence goes on along the minus strand of JASDDO010000022.1, from coordinate 165,120,099 downwards.
TATGCTCGATTGGCTATAACTGGAAGTCCCTAGCCAGGGCTACTGCTGAGATTTACTGATAAGAGTTATCAGTAGTTTCTCGAACCGTTATTGGCCAGACATCGGCATGACTTATCACTGTAGGGTTACTTATCGCGGCAGCAAGGTTTTAGGAGGCATCGTTCATGCCGTTTTCAAAAATTTGCCGTTCTAAATAACTCTAACCCTAGAATCTTAACTAGAGATATAAACAATAAGCGTGCAAACAACTTTACATACTAAGTGAATGAGGAATACAACCTTTGTAGACCGGTCCTTAACTTTAAATGCTCCGTGTAGATGTCCCTGTAGATGCTCCGTGTAGATGTCCCTTCGCTGCGAGTATGATCTCCCGAACTCTTAAGAGGCTCCACAAGTTGAAAGATGCAAACTTGCTCGAAGTCTTCGAGGCCGAAATTGATCTACGTCGAGGAGACTCAAGCTCATGCTATCTTTTCACTAAATTAAGGTATAGTGAAGCAAACACCCTAAACTAAATGGCTAATAGTAGAGTATGATAAAGTAGGAAATGTGCTCTCTTTAGTTTTCTTTTTCTCTCTATATTTTCTCACCTTGGAAAAAGCTAGCAAGCTTCTTTTGAGGAAGAAGATGAAGTCATGAAAAATGAAAACACATGACCTGAGAATAAGAACCATAGGTGAGTTAGTGTCATACAATAACTCATGTAGAGAGTTTACCATGGTTAGTATAATGGTTGGGTCAATAGATATCTACAAGTGAAAAAAAAATGGTGGACTTGGTCAATGTTTCTATAAGCTTCTACAAGCTTGTAGCCATGCCAAATATCCATCTAATTTTGAATTACTTAGATAAATATAAACCCTACAATATATCAAGCATGGTGTAAGTCTCATACACCCATGAATTATGTATCATCAAGCATGACACAATAAAATGTACATTAATATATATCACATATATACTACATGCACACAAGTGAGAAAAAGAAAACTTAGTGAGCTAATACTAGTTAATTTAATTAATATATCAAATATATATAATTATACATTAAATTATCAAATCAACACTTGATTTAATAATCCGGCTATATCACATACTACCGACTAATATCATATGAATCAACTTATCGAATCAACACTTGATCCGATAACCCGACTATATCACATATAACCGACCGATACCACATATCGCGAGAATAGAATGTGGTATCAAATACATGCATTAATCTCGGTCCGGCACATATCATATATATGCTCCTACTTCGTTTCGCATGAACCAGGAAACCTCTGTGTAGGACTCTAAAGACTCGTCAATACGCCGGCAGTAGGTGATGTTCATATCAAACACCCACAAACCGCAAGCGGTCTGCTAAATGTAACGGCCACCCGGGTATTGAGCGATCAGAAGATCAACAAGCAAGCCTGCTTATACTCCTGCGAATCCAATCAGTAACACTGCTGTACAGTCTGGTCTCTTCGTCAGATATGTCGCATATCACAGCCTGGGGGTGGTATAACGTCAGACCCCCAATAGCCTGATAAGTCATGCCGATGCAAGGTCCATAACGGTTCAAGAAACTACTGATAACACTTACCAGTAAATCTCAGCAACCCTCGCCAGGGATTTCATGTTATGGCCAATCGAGCATAGCGCAACATTAACCCCAATACCGGGAGAGACGAATCCCCTCCTATCGCTCATTGCCTCTATGTGACTCGAGACTGTAACCCAAAAACAATCATTTTGCATGATCTCTTGACCGTGGTAAGGTGGAAATCAAAGTACAGTGTGAATCACACAAGACTCTATGACGATCTCGGGTCGACCGACTAACCTGTACCAGTGTCACCAAAGAACTGCTATCTGACGATAGGTATAATACCATCTAGGAGTTCTCGTCGAGTCCGTTCAGTGTACCCAGTCTCCACTGAGCACCTGCATACCATCTTTGATGTCAAACACCAATGGATGTGGGATCATCCATTACCCATCATATGGGTCAAGATGCATATATGCTAGTATACTCTGGAATATCGATGCCCTGTCTCGATACACCCTCGACTAGGAACAATTATAGGGTGTACTTATGGACTACCGTTGGCCCCACTAGTATGATCTCCATCATAGTCCTGGTAGTCAAGTACACATCCTAAAGGCTTTATCAACATGTGAGAGCAAGACATCATCACTTATACAAGCCAACATATTAAGATAAAGTGCAATCAGATAGCATACTATCATGTCGATTAAGAAAGTCCTCCCTATATATGTCCAAGTATCCACTACAATATACATCACATGTACAGTAATGGCCTCTAGGGCATACATATAACTAACAATCATGTTACCGGGGTCTGACGTTTACCAGCCCTAGACATGATATGCGGCATATCAGATGAAGAGACCGGACTGTACTGTAGTGTTACTGATAGGCTTCATAGAGAGTATGGACAAGCTTGCTTGTTGATCTTCGTATCGCTCAATACCCGGGTAGCCGTTACGTCTAGCTTGTTGGGATTCCTTAGCACCCTACTGGTTTTCACAACAACTACCATGCCAAATTAAAATTTTCAAGAGTGCTAAAGAACTATTAATAAGGATCTAGCTAGAGTAAATAGATGAAATAAAACATGTAATCAAACATTACACTAAGTGAATGAGGAATACAACCTTTGTAGACCGGTCCTTCACTTCTAAAGCTCTGTGTAGTAGTCCCTTTGCTGCGAGTGTTGATCTCCCGAACTCTAGTATGGGTTCCCTTGGAGAAATCAACAACCTTGCTCGAAGTCTTCGAGGCCGAAGATAATCTACGTCAAGGAGACTCAAACCCAAGTTATCTCTTGACTAAGTGATGAACTTTGTGAAGAGAACACCCTAAACTATATGGCAAGTAGTAGAGAATGATGAAATAGGAAATGGGCTCACTTTAGATTTTATTTTCTCACAATTTTTCTTCATGTTTCATGGAGCTTGAAAGCATGTAGAAAGAGATGAAGAAAGCAACCATGAAAAATGAAGCTAGTCAAGAATAAACTAATGAGGAGAAAATAGCAACCATGGGTGAGTTAACGTCATACACTAACCCATGTAGAGAATAAAACATAGGTTACAATAATGGTTGGGTTAATAAATATCTATAAAAAAACAAAAAGAGTGGACTTGGTCAATGGTTCCACAACCTTCTACAAGTTTCAACCATGTGACAATTTCCAACCAATTTTGATTTACTTTAAATAAATAAAACCGTCACATTATTATATTCATGGTGTGAGTCTCATACACCCATGTTGCATGTGGCATCTAGCATGACAAAAAATAATGTACACCAATATATATCACATATATACTAATGCACAATCAAGTGAGAAAAGAAATCTTAAGTGAGCTAATACTAGTTAATTTAATTAATATATCAAATATATATAATTATACATTAGATTATTAAATCAACACTTGATTCAATAATCCGGCTATATCACATATAACCGACTAATATCATCTGTATCAATTTATCGAATCAACACTTGATTCGATAACCCGGCTATATCGTATATAACCGACCGATGACATAAATCACGAGAGTAGAATACAGTATCACATACTCGTATTAATCTCGGTCCCACACATATCATATATGTGCTCCTACTTCGTTTCGCCTGAGCCAGGAAACCTCCGTGTAGGACTCTAAAGACTCGTCAATACGCCGGCAGTAGGTGATGATCATATCGAACACCCACAATCCACAAGAGGCTTGCTAAACGTAACGTCCACCCGGGTATTGAACGATCGGAAGATCAACAAGCAAGCCTGCTCATACTCCTGCGAATCCAATCATCAACACTACCGTACAGTCCAGTCTATTCGTCTGATATTTCGCATATCTCGCCTAGGGGTGGTAAAAGTCAGACCCCAAAAGCTTGATAAGTCATGCTGATGTAAGGTCCATAACGGGCAAGAAACTACTGATAACACTTATCAGTAAATCTCATCTACCCTGGTCAGGGATTTCAGTTATGGCTAATCGAGCATAGAGCAACATCAACCCCTAATACCGGGAGAGATGAATCCCCTCCTATCGCTCATTGCCTCTATGTGGCTCGGGACTGTACCCAAAAACCACCTGTTTGCATGACTCAGTAGAGCCGTGGTAGGGTGGAAATCAAAGCACGGTAGGAAACACACAAGACTCTATGACGATGTCGGGTTGACAGACTAACCTGTACCAGTGTCACCAGAGAACTGCTATCTAACGTAAGGTATAATACCATCTAGGAGTTCTCGGCGAGTCCGTTCAGTGTACCCAGTCTCCATTGAGCACCCGTATACCATCTCTGATGTCAAACACCAATGGATATGGGATCATCCACTGCCCATCACATGGGTCGAGGAGATATACGCTAGTCTACTCTGGAATATCGATGCCCCGTCTCGATATTCCTACGACTAGGAACATTGAAGGATGAACTCATGGACTACCCCGGCCCCACTAGTATGATCTGCATCATATTACTGGAAGTCAAGTACACATCTTAAGGGCTTTATCAACATGTAATAGAGAGACAGTAAGTGTACATGTTAAGAGAAAGAGCAACCAGATAGCGTACTATCATGTCGAGCAAGAAAGTCATCCCTATATATGTCCAAGCATCCACTATAATAGACATCTCATGTACAATAATGGTCTCTAGGGCATACATACAACTAACAATCTCCCACTTGTACTAAGGCCAGTTGTTGTAGTATAGCATACCCAACGTCCTATAAAAGTCTCTCGTAGGAAAAAGCCTTAGTGAGTGGATCTGCCGTGTTAACCTCCGAGTCTACTCTCCTAACCTCTATCTTTTGGAGATCAACCATCTTCATGATCAGGTGATACTGTCTTAGAATATGTCTGGGTCACTGATGGGACCGAGATTCCTTGGCCAAAGCCACACCTCCATTGTCACACAATGGTGTGAACCTAGTTCATCTCATGAACAAATATACATCCAAACTACCTTTTTGGTAGTATCGTTGATAGTGATATATCCAGCCTTCATCATCTAGTTTGCCTCGGTATCTAGCTTAGAAATCTTCCAATATACCGTCCCTCCACTGAGGGTAAAGATAATGTCTGTGACTGACTTTCAGTCGTCCTACCACCTTGGAAGCTCGAGTCGGTAATGGACTCCCACTGGAGTTCACCATTACCAAACTCCAAGAACATTTCTTTAGTGCTTCTCAAGTACTTAAGAAGGTTCTCCAAAGCTGTCCAGTGATTCTCCCCAGGATCATTTGATACCATCTCATTACACCTACTGAGAATCCTAACATCCACTTAGATCTATCTCATGGATCCAGAAACCAGGATTTAAGAGGTATCACCTGGATCCTATATGGAGAATCAATGTGATAAGAGGAGATTGACCGAGTGTAGCATAGGAAACACCTTTCTTATCAAGAGTATGTCATCCACGTGCAATATGAGAATGACCACCATACTCTCTACAACCTTTTTGTATTTACAAGGTTCATCTACTATTTTGATGAAGTCAAACACTTTGACTACCACATCAAAATAGATGTTCCAACTCCGCGATACCTGCTTTAACCCGTAAATCAACTTGCACACGTTTCCGCTGCTCTCACTGTCTACGAAGCTCTCTGGATGTGTACTCATAGGCGCTCACTTCTAAATCATTATTTAGAAAAATCATTCATGACACCCAACCACCAGATATCGTAGTCATGGTATGTAGCAATGGCAAGTAGGATCCGTATGGACTTAAGCATAGCCATTGGAGAAAAGGTTTCATCATAATCCATACCTAGTCGATGACGAGAACCTTTTGCAACAAGTATAGCTTTGAAAGTCTCAACTTTTCCATCTACACTAAGTAATCTTCTCAAGATTTACTTGCTCTTGATGGGGATTTAACCCTTCAAATATAGCAACCAAAGTCCATACTGTGTTGGTGTATATAGATTCCATCTCAGATCGCTTAGCATCTAGCCATTCTTACAGAGTCCCTACTCATGATGGCCTGCTCGAAACTAGTTGGGTCATCATCTCATGATGCAATCCTCGCTCCCACTGTCATCGAGAAAACTGTAGTATCTCTCAGGCGGATGAGGAACCCTACCAGATCGGCGGAGAGGCTGAGGTTCGTCAGGAACTATTGAATCCTTCGGTTCTACCAAATCATCAGCTGTAGTTTGTGTAGCTGGAACTCCTTCCAGTTCTACCTCATGACCACAAATTTCTTTCTAAAATAAATTCCTTTTCCCAAAAAGGCGGCATGCCGAGAAATAAAACACATTTTGTTTCTCGGTGTGGTAGAAGATATTCCCTTGCGAATGCTTGGGATATCCAACAAACTTCCTCAGAACTGACCTTGCCTCGAGCTTGTCCAGAACTTGCTTTTAGACAAAGACCGGACAACCCCAAATCTTAACTTGCTTAAGACATGAGCTCTTTCCACACCATATCACATATGGAGTGGTAGGCACTGATTTGATTAGAACTGTATTCAATAGGTATGCAGCTTCTCAAGCGCATAACTCCCAAAAAGACAATAGGTAACTCAACAGTATTCATCATAGAGCGCATTATATCAAATAGGGTGTGATTGCTCCGCCCCGATACACCGTTGTGCTGTGGTGTATACGGAGGAGTAATGCTGAGAGAGAATCTCATTTTCCTTTAGAATAGTCCAAGAATTTCATGCACAAGTATTCTTCTCCCTGATCCTATCAAAGGACATAATACTTATACCAGTTTTGGTTCTTTACTTTGGATTTATATTCTTTGAATTTCTCAAAATCTTCAGACTTATTTTTAAACAGAAACATGTATCCGAATCTTGAGAGATCATCAGTGAATGTAATGAAGTACAAAGAACAAGTCCTGGCATGTGTAGACAGGGGACCACATACATCATTATGTATCAATCCCAAGTGTTCACTATAACTCTTTCTCTGTTTCAAGTAAACGGAGCTATGTTCATCTTATCTTTGTGACATGACTGGAAAGTTTCACAAGATGTAAATTCAAACTGATTTAAATATGCATCTTAATGTAACTTAGCTACTCGGGTCGTATTGATATGACCTAGTGTACAATACCACAAGTAGGATTCATTCATTTCTGAACTCTTCCTCTTGTGTGTGTTAATTACGTTAAGAACTGTGGTTTGTTTTAGAACGTATATACCATTAGATAACGCGCCTGAACCGATCAACACATTGATATAGGAAATGCTTAAAACATTATCCATCAATAAAAAATTATATCCTTCTTTACATGATAAAAAGACTGATATAATGTTGTATATCAGGTTCGGTATCTAATAACATTCGTTCAGAATCAATGTGCTTGGTAATACAAGGTGATATTTGCCAATTTATTTGGCTGCAACAATTGCACCATTTTCAACACTTAGAGACATATAACCCATTTCCAGTTCTCCACCTTTTTGTAGCCCATGTAACAGATTACATATGCGATATCCTAATCCGGTATCTAATACCCAGGACGTAGAGGATACTGAGAAACAGTTCTCTGTAACGAGCACACCCGAAGAAGATGCATCAATCATGCACTTTCTTCATTTTGGCGGCATGGGAATCCTGGTATTCCCCAATTTCCTGCTCGGTCTTATAACAATTATAAGTTGGAGCGGCACCAACGTTCCCCAGCTCAGTATAACAAGCGGGTTCGGTCAATATATCCATATTATTATATTGATTAAGGCGTCATATGGTCGCTACCCGGAGAGAGAGAGAGAGAGAGAGAGAAGAAAACACTCTGCGTGCGCTCTTGCAAGATTAGATTGGTTATATATTTTATCTAATTAGGATGTCTCCCACTGTTTTTTATCAAATCTTCCTTCAAACCTTAAAAGGAAAGACTAGCCGGGATTAATTACACCCTACAAGTTCGCCAATTTTTCAGCCATGCCAGTGCCGGTACTTTGAGGGAGGTTCCCCGTGCTTTCGCATGAACTTAATTAAAATAAACCTCGTTTTTTCCAGGGGCGTAACCCCGTTGACACCTTTCTAGACACCTACTTAATCGGCTAATTGTAAAGTGCAAAACTCTCCCAGGAGTAACAATTACTCACAGTGGGTATCAGGATCCAACTATCTCATAGAAGGTATGCAATCTCATTGCAAATTTCAACACTTGAAACTCCCGATAATGGTTTTTACCCCTAATGACTAATGACCTTAACTATGGTCAACAAATCATAAGTACTAGTCAAGTTCTACCCGTCATTTCATGATTAATTAGACCCACCCATATGACCCTTAACTATGGTCAACAAAGTCACATGACTGTCATAATTAATCGCATCATATGCTGTGTAGAAAGACATCACTTAGCTACCGTACACTATGCCTTGACTATGGTCAACAAACGCAGCACGAATACTAAGTACTCTACTTCCTAAAATGACGGAGGGTTGCGGATGGTTTTTAAGAAAACCTTTAATGCTTTGAACTTGATCTCGTTGCAGAATCAAATGATTTAAAATGGAGTGTTTTTTAGGCTTTTACTAGTTTCGCTAAAGTGGTCACTCCCGGTGAAGGGATCTCGGCTCTTTCCTCGTCGAATGAGATGCAGGATATTCTCAATATCACTATGCAAAGAAAGAACTCGAAAAGCAATCAAAAGACTAAACCGAGGGTTGTAGCATCTGCTAGTTATTGCTAAAGAGGTCACTCCCGGTGAAGGGATCTCGGCTCTTTCCTCATCGAATGAGGTGCAGGATATTCTATAAGGAATACCGCTATGTAAAACAACAACTAGAGCTACCTATTTTTGAAAATTCGATTCCACAAAATCTTTATGTTTATTTTCCTTCATTAATCTCATTAATGAATGTCCCATCATTTAAGTTACCTAAACATCACAGATAAAATACAACGTACGCTTATGCCATCCACATTCGCCACGAAGTCCCGTCATGCACGATTAGGTTAGGTAACTAACGGCAGAACGGAGCAGGGCTAGCGTGGGTGAAAAACATAAGTAACGCCTATAATATATCATATATATTATATAATGTATCCATCTCAGAATATAAAGTGATCACATCATAGAATAGCAGCAACAGAAGAAAACATAAGAAATATTGGATATACTAGGATTTCCGGGTTTTAATTTAAGCCTGTATAAAACACGGATTCCACGGTCGTGATGAATTGCCAAACCCACATCGCATGACCCCTACGAGAGAAGCAAGCAACCCTACCAAATCTAGAATTAGGAGACCTGGACTCGACTCCTCGAGATGGCCTCCCACTGGACTCTAGAACCCGGTTACTTATGCTCCCCTCCTTGGGTCTATCCTAATGCGGAAAAGTAAATAATATACATTAATGGTGACATCTTCCTCAACCCGAAAGTGCCCCAATAAAAGAATATCACATACAAGTTTTTACATGAATGAAAATGAAAAACTCTCATCTCACATAAAAAAAAACCCGGCTATTCAAACACGACGATCCAATATAACATATCACAGCAACACATAACATAACATGTCATCAACGTAAGTAAATATGTGTATCCCAATTGTCGTTGTCGTATAGCAACGAAACCGGTGATACAACACATATTACACTTATGGTCGCAGAAAAGAAAGTGAAAAACTACAACAATTGGAATCCACAACCACCTTAGACATCATAAACCCAATGTATCACATACTTTGGATTTCATGCCTAACCTAATGAATTCTTAGACATCGCATGCCTAACAATTATAAACCCCGCATTTTAGTCTCGATATTGAAAACACTTTCCAATAACAAGTCGGGTAATTCAATAAGATTCCTGACATCCTGATCGAATGCTCGTCGGAAACATTAGTAGACGGCCGCACCCCCGATACCGTCGACGAAGTGCACTTAGGTGGAACACCGCGGCCGCGAGCACCCGGACGGATGCTTTTTGGCAATGGAGTTCTCCTACAGTCACTTGGTCGGGGCTATGGGGTGTGGCTATCTAGTAAGGTTACCCGGCGAGTATCCCCATACGCTACGTGATTGCGACGGACTTTTGATCACATCAAAATCTCGTGGCAACCGATCAAATGAGACTAAATTGTTGGATTTATAAAATTCAAATATTGTTAATTCCAAGTATTGTATCCTATCACAAATATCAAGACGACGTTAAACATTTGGATCGATTAATCAAAGTCCCACAATTCTCCGAGATCTCAACACTTGAGCACAGTTTATAAATACACAGAATCATGCCACAGCGCCTATGGACCAGCCGTAGAAGGGCAAACCCAAGCCGCATTAATGGTACCGCGGAACTACCGCAAACCCTAAGGTTCGAAAGCGGTTCCATGGTCATTATGTCGAGTTAGGGTTTCATTCTTCTAGAGAGTCCACAGAATCGCTTGCATGATTTTCCGAATACCCTAAACTTGGAAAAATGGGTTTTTGACATTCGATCGAACTTTTTAACTTCGCCTAGATAACATGTGAAAAGCCCGAAAACAATGTTAAACTACGAATACGAAACACTCCGAATTTCCTATTCAGTAAAACTGCATCACATGCAATTTTAGAAAAAAACAAACAACACCTGAAACACCAAAACACAGAGATGGGAACATGACAAAAATTTGAACCTAAAAATCCTTACCTGGGCCGGCATGCTCGGCCAAAACGCCCTTCTGTTCAGCCAAAATCTGAGCATTTGGTTTCAAATTTCTATCATGTTCATATTATATCTCATACAATAATCTGCACTTGTTTAAAAAAAATTCGAGGACATTAAAAAATCGACAGAACCTAGTATTTGGTGTTTCAAGTTTCGGAGTAGTTTCGGTTTCGTAATCTAACAAACAACGTCTAATACTCTAGCCCGGTTCTGAAACAACTGTTGGGATTTCTCAGCACCCTACTGGGTTTTCATAGCAACTACCATGCCAAATTAAAATTTTCAAGAGTGCTAAAGAACTATTAACAAGGATCTAGCTAGAGTAAATAGACGAAATAAAACATGTAATCAAACATTACACTAAGTGAATGAGGAATACAACTTTGTAGACCGGTCCTTCACTTCTAAAGCTCCGTGTAGTAGTCATTTCGCTGCGAGTGTTGATCTCCCGAACTCTAGTATGGGTTCTTTTAGAGAAATGAACAACCTTGCTCGAAGTCTTCGAAGCCGAAGGTGATCAACATCGAGGAGACTCAAACCCAAGTTACCTCTTCACTAGGTGATGAACTTTGTGAAGAGAACACCCTAAACTAAATGAAAAGTAGTAGAGAATGATGAAGTAGGAAATGGGCTCACTTTAGATTTTATTTTCTCACAATTTTTCTTCATGTTTCATGGAGCTAGAAATCTTGAAGAAAGAGATGAATAAAAGAAACCACGAAAAATGAAGCTAGTCAAGAATAAACTAATGAGGTGAGAATAGCAGCCATGGGTGAGTTAGTATCATACACTAACCCATGTAGAGAATAAACCATGGGTTAAAATAATGGTTGGGTTAATAAATATCTACAAGAAAAACAAAAAGAGTGTACTTGGTCAATGGTTCCACAAGCTTCTACAAGCTTCAACCATGTGACAATTTCCAACCAATTTTGATTTATTTTAAATAAATAAAACCCTCACATTATTATAAGCATGGTGTGAGTCTCATGCACCCATGTTGCATGTGGTATCTAGCATGACACAAAATAATGTACACTAATATATATCACATATATACTAATGCACAATCAAGCGAGAAAAGAAATCTTAAGTGAGCTAAGACTAGTTAATTTAATTAATATATCAAATATATATAATTATACATTAGATTATTAAATCAACACTTGATTCAATAATCCGGCTATATCACATATAACCGACTAATATCATGTGTATCAATTTATCGAATCAACACTTGATTCGATAACCCGACTATATCGCATATAACCGACCGATGACACAAATCGCAAGAGTAGAATACGGTATCACATACTCGTATTAATCTCAGTCCCACACATATCACATATGTGCTCCTACTTCATTTAGCCTGAACCAGGAAACCTCTGTGTATGACTCTAAAGACTTGTCAATACGCCGGCAGTAGGTGATGATCATATCGAACACCCACAAACTGACAGAGACGTGCTAAACGTAACGGCCACCCGGGTATTCAGCGATCAGAAGATCAACAAGCAAGCCTGCTCATACTCCTGTGAATCCAATCGGTAACACTACCGTACAATTTGGTCTCTTCGTCTGATATGTCTCATATCTCACCTAGGGGTGGTAAACGTCAGACCACAATAGCTTGATAAGTCATGCCGATGTAAGGTCCATAACGGGCGAGAAACTACTGATAACACTTATCAGTAAATCTCATCTACCCTGGCCAGGGATTTCAGTTATGGCCAATCGAGCATAGCGCAACATCAACCCCCAATACCGGGAGAGACGAATCCCCTCCTATCGCTCATAGCCTCCATGTGACTCGGGACTATACCCAAAAACCACCCGTTTGCACGACTGGGTAGAGCCATGGTAGGGTGGAAATCAAATTACAGTAGGAAACACACAAGACTCTATGACGATCTCGGGTTGACAGACTAACTTGTACCAGTGTCACCAGAGAACTGCTATCTGACGTGAGGTACAATACCATCTAGGAATTCTCGGCGAGTCCGTTCAGTGTACCCAGTCTCCACTGAGCACCCGTATACCATCTCTGATGTCAAACACCAATGGATATAGGATCATCCACCGCCCATCACATGGGTCGAGAAGATATACACTAGTCTACTCTGGAATATCGATGCCCCGTCTCAATATTCCCACGACTAGGAACATTGAAGGATGAACTCATAGACTACCCATGCCCCACTAGTATGATCTAAATCATAATCCTTGAAGTCAAGTACACATCCTAAGGGCTTTTTCAACATGTAACAGAGAGACAATAAGTGTACATGTTAAGATAAAGAGCAACCAGATAGCGTACTATCATGTCGAGAAAAAAAGTCCTCCCTATATATGTCCAGGCATCCACTATAATATACATCTCATGTACAATAATGCCTTTAGGGCATCCATACAACTAACACAGCTAGTACCGCTGACGGCTTGTAGGTGACTAATGTGATCATCACCTACTGCTGGCATATTGACGAGTCTTTAGAGTCCCACACAAAAGTTCCCTGGTTCAAGCGAAATGAAGTAGGACACATATGTGATATGTGTGTGGGCCCGATTAAATACGTGTATATGATACCGTATTGTAATTTGGCAGTTATCTGTTATTGGTTAGGTTATATGTGATATAACCATATTATTGAATCAAGTGTTGATTTGATAATGTGATAAACAGATAAATGATATTAGTCGGTCATATGTCATATAACCGTATTTTTAAATCATGTGTTGATTTAATAATTTGATATAAATTATATTTGATATAATTATATGTTAACTAATATCAATTGCTCACTAATTGCTTTATATATATATATATATTAATGTATATTTGATATATATAAATATATATATTATTATATGAAGCATGGAATGTATTTTCTATATTTTGAAAATAGAATAAAAGGTGGAAATGGGGAGAATTTGGGAGCATGGTTGAAGGCATAGGCTTTATTGTTTGTTTATTCATCTTGACTCACTATTTAAGCATGGTTGCAATTTTATATTGCAATAATTCCATACTTGAATGAGTGAGGGTCAAGGGTTACCATTCACAATTGATTCATTCTAACACGTAGCCATTTTTCTTTAGTTGCTCCCATATGCTCTCTTGCTTCTTCTTCATCCTCATTGTCATGCTTCAAGCTTCAACTCTCACATGTGATGTGATCATGAAGCATTGAACGCAAATTTGTGAGCACCAAATCCCCTACTTCACCATCTTACACTTGACTAGCGATCAAGTGTAGCGTGTTTCCTACACTAAAAGAGTTTAAGTGTAGAGGTAGCTTGAGTTGGAGGAACTCCGCGTGGATCATCTTCGGCATAAAGGTCATCGAAGGAAGCTCATCCAAACCCTCAAGTGGAGCCTAGTGGAGTCGCGGGACTACTACACGGAGTATATGAAGTGAAGGACTCGATCTACGAGGGTATAGCCATCTTCACTTCTTATAGTTTACTTTGATATTAAACTAAAACACTATACATCTAGTTAACGATCTACTTTAGTGTTACTTAGCACCCCGGAAAAATTTTAAAATTGCATGCTTGATGCTTGTAAGACCCAGTGGGGTGGTAACATACACTTTCAGTTTTGCTCTACAAAATGATGAAATAAAAACGCACCTTTCGGATTATTTTCAAGCTCCAACACCTCACATTGTATTTAGCAAACGATAGAAAATATGGATTCCACGGTCGTGATGAATAGCTAATCCCACACCCTAGACCCCTACGAGAGCGGCAAGTGACCCTACCAATTCTAGAGTCAGGAGACCTGGTCTCGACTCCTCGAGATGGCTTCCTACTGGACTCTAGAACCCGGTCATTTATGCTCCCCATCTTGGGTCTATCCTAATGTGGAAAAGTAAATAATATACATCAAAGGCAACATCATCCTCAACCCGAATGTTCCCCAATAAAAGAATATTACATACAATGAATTTTACATGAATGAAAAGGAAAACTCTCATCTCACATAAAAACCCTAGCAATTCAGTCACGACAATCCTATACATCATATCACAGCAACGCATAACATCACATGTCATCAACGTAGGCAAGTATGCGTACCCCAATTGTCGTTGACATATAATAACGAAACCAGCGATACACCACATACTGCACTTACGGTCGCAGAAATAAGTATCAAATACAGCTAGACGATATTAAACCCTTTGATCGAATCAACAAACAACCACATATTACCCCGAGAGCTCAACACTTGAGCAAAATTAAAATACCCAAAAATAAGCCACAGTGTCTATGTACCAGCCATAGAAGGGTCAACCCTTGCCTCACTTATGGAGCCACAGGACTACGGCAATCCCTAAGGTTTGGCCGCGGTTCTATGGTCATAATGTCGAGTTAGGGTTACGTTCTTCTAGAGGGTCCATAGGGATACTTGCACAATTTTCCGAATATGTTCAACTAGGGAAATTCCAACACTTGAAAATTTCCAGCGAGAGTAATGAGGTGGTGTGTGATATTCGTTCGAACTGTTAAACGTCGTCCAAGTTACCAATACAATGTTAAAATATACGACTACGAATCACTCCGAATAAGCCCCTAAGAAAAATTAACATCACATGAAATTTTGGGCTAAACAAACAATACCTGAAACCACAAAACCTTAACACCAGAGCACAGAGGAAAAATGAGGCAACATGGAGCATTCTGGGACGGCCGGGCCGGTTTTTGTGGCTTGGTGCTCCGGTGAAATCCGGTGGATTTGCCTCATTTTTCATCTTTGTTCTATTTGTATCACATACAAACTTCTGCAGTTGCTAAAATAATTTTTTCGAGCCATTTAAAAATCGACAGAGAGCAATATTCACGGTTCCAGAAAATCGTTATTTCGGAGTTGTTTCGGTTTCATAATTAATCTAACATCGTCTAAATTTCTAGCTTGGCTCTGATACCACTGTTGGGTTTCCCTAGCACCACACAAGGGTTTGTCTTGCATTAAACATGCTACAATAAAAAAAAAATGGGGTGCTAAGCAAACTAACCTAGGATCAAACTAGAAATTTAGGGTAACAAATATAGTATCACATACTAGATCTAGTGTCTAACATTAAGATAATAGTAATACAACCTTTGTATACCTCTTTCTTAGACTCCTTAGATCAACTCGGTGTTTGGACGGGTCTGCTTGAGTCCTTTGTTGTGCACGACGATCCACCGCGGAGTCCCTTGGCTCAAGCTCCTTGCTTCACTAGAACAAAGTAGAAGTGATGCAAACAACCTATACTAATGAGCTAAACTAGTGTAGATTGGTGATGTGGGTTTGGATCTCACTTAAAAACCTTTTTCTTTTTATCTCCTTCACTCACTTTGTAAAAGGTAGAAAACTTTTGAGGAAGAAGAAGGAGGAAATGGCTAAGCAAGCTCAAGATATTTCTTATGCCAAAAATAAAATGAATAAATCAATATATGAGAGAGTCACACTCACTCCAAACCATGGTTTAAAAATATCTAGATATTTTGTTAGTGAGTTAAAGAATTATCTTAGAGATTAAACCATGGTTCAAGTCATGGTTGACTCAAAAAGTGTGTAGAAGGACCAACCATGATTTAATCCCAATTAATTCTGTAATCAATAATCAAAATAAATAAATATCTTCACCATGTGAGTCTTGTATAGCCATCTCCATTGTATCATCAACCATGACACATGTATGCATACATGTGTGCATTCATATCATCATATGTACATACATACATTCATGCATACAATATATATATATATAGAAAAGGTTTTATAAATAAGCAATTGGTCACTAATTATTAAATCAATAATTGATATAATAAACCGGTCATATCACATACGACCCGACCAATAGAAAACACCAGATTACAATGCGGCATCTCATACTCGCATTTAATCGAGCTCCCGCGTATATCTCATATGCACACCACATCGTTTCGCCTGAGCTAGGAAACTCCTGTGTGGGAATCTAAGACTCGTCAATAGCCGGCAGTAGGTGATGATCATATCAAACACCTACAAGCCGTAAGTGGTCGGCTAAACGTAACGGCCACCCGGGTATTGAGCGATCAGAAGAAAAACAAGCGAACCTGTCAAAACTCCTGTCGAGCCAACTGGTAACACTTACCGTACAGTCCGGTCTCTTCGTCAGATATGCTGCATATCGAGTCTAGGGATGGTATCTCTTCCTATGACTCCGGCTTCAGGCGGCATGAATCGCTGTTCCATACTAAGGAGGATTTCCGTGTCGACCCCAATAACTCAATAAGTCATGCCGATGTATGGCCTATAATAGATCGAGAAACTACTAATAACACTTATCAGTAAATCTCATCAGCCGCCAGGGACTTGCTGATATAGCCAATCGAGCACAGCGCAACATCAAACCCCAATACCGGGAGAGACGAAATCCCTCATATCGCTCATTGCCTCCATGTGTCTCAGGACTGTACCTAAAAGCCACCTGTTTGTAAGACTCAGTAGTGCCGTGGTAGGGTGGAAATCAAAGTACAGTAGGAGAACACACAAGACTCTATAATGATCTCGGGACTACAGACTAACCTGTACCAGTGTCACCTGAGAACTGCTATCTGACGATTGATATAATACCACATAGGAGTTCTCAGCGAGTCCGTCCAGTGTACCCTGTCTCCACTGAGCACCCGTATACCATTTTGGTGTCAAACACCAATGGATATGAGTTCATCCATCGCCTATCTAATGGGTCAAGAATCATATACGCTATTCTACACTGGAATATCAATGCCCCGTCTCGATACACCCACGACTAGGGACATTTCAGGATATGCTTATAAACTACACATGTCCCACTAGTATGATCTGCATCATAATCACAGTAGTCAAGCAAATATCCTTAGGGCTTTATCAACATGTACCAAATGAATAAAAGCATGATTAAGTGAACATATCAAGATAAAGAGTAACCAGATACCATACTATTGTAAGTGCACGGCGGCGCCCCGGCCGTCAATCCGACGGCCAAATGCGGAAGCGGTGATAAACATTAATTTTGCGAACTTAGCAAACCGGCACCACCGTGCACTAAACACCCGGATCGGACCATTAAACTAGTTCTAGCTAACTACAAGACGGGTTAGAGATATACCGAGTGATCCGAGTCCTCCGGTCTTCTCGTCGTCGTCCCGATCTCCTGCGGAATGTTCGGTCGCGCCTCCTCGCCGGAAGGGCACCACATCGCCTGCATCTTCTACGGGCTCCCACCTCAATACCGAGGCAACTCGGGCGCGAAGTTGGCTGGCCGACGCGTCCAAGATTTGATGTAGAATGTAGTGTAGAGGCTATGTCTTATTTGGGGTTTATGTTGCCATGGAGGATGGAGGAGGAGATTAGGAAAATTGGTGCTTTCAATTTTCTAGCAAGAAGAAGATGAGATGAAGAATAATGCCACATGCAAAATGAAACTCTCTCTTTTCCTCCCAAAGAAGTGGCCGGCCTATATCATCGTGAGAATGGTGGAGGGAAATCAAAACTAATACATTGGAAGGTGAGTGTAGTAAAAGGTAAGAGGTGACTATATCTAAAAACCATGATAACAAAGTCATATCATCTTTCATCTCATTTCTAATCTTAATAAAGCAAGAAATGATGATAGAAAAGAAAGGAATAAAAAGATGCTCTCATAATCAAACCATTTGCATGAAACCCCTCCACAAAGTGTTATTTGCAAACTTGCAAATAACACCCTCCATCAAAAAGGTCCGGCCGGGAAAGAACAAAGGAAAACCGGCCGGAACGGAATGCAAACTGGCAACTCCAGAAAACTGGTCGCGTAATAAATTACAGGAAAACCCCGATACTGCAAATACATGCCCGCATTTGTATTCCCACTGAACACAAATGCAAAGAGACAAAACTACACTATCAAATACTAGGATCCGGCTTAAGCCAAAGCCGGCTAGTAAAAACCTTCCGATCACGATCCGTGCAATACCGCACGTATCTGATCGAACCCTGCCATATCTCCTTACAACCTCTACAGTGTTTCGCCCGAAAGCTTGAGTAACTGAAAGTGTGGTGGACTCTAAAGGCTCGTCAATACAATGGCTGTGGATTTAACCACTAGCACGTCAGAGGTATAAGCCAATACGTGACGGGCCACCAGCTATTGACCAAAAGGGACGTCGATGAGCGAACTCATCCTGACACCCTACTGAGCCTGTCAGTGACAATATCCGTACAGTCCGGTCCGTTCGTCTATGAGCATCGCATGGCGGGCCTAGGGGGTTGGTAAAAGTCAGACCCCCACAAGCGGTACAGGTCGTGTCGGAGTGTAGCCCAGAACACCCTAAGATACTACTGGAATACCTACCAGTAAATCTCCTGCCTTGGCCAAGGACTTCGTGTAATGGCTCTCCTAGACACAGCGCGACCTCACCCCCAATACCGGGAGAGACGAACCCCTGAAGATACGCTCACTGCCTCCATGTGGCTCGGGACTGTACCCAACTAAAACCTGTTTGCACGACTCCTTTGAGCCGTGGTAGGGTAGTAATCAAAGCACAGTGGGAACTCACACGAGACAAATGACGATCCCCAGGTCGATGAACTAACCTGTACACATGTCACCTGGGAACTGCTATCTGACGTCAGGTATAAGACCAACTAGCATGTTCCCGGCGAGTCCTGTCCGGTGTACTCATAACCCAATGAGCACCTGTATACATCTTAGGTGAACCACCTGACACCAGTGGCTTGTGAGACCGGCCACCGCCCCTCGTCGGGGTCTCGACTGTATACACTAGTCTACTCTGGAGAATCGATGCCCTGTCTCGAAACTCCCACGACTAGGGACCATTTAAGGATGTGCTTATAGACTACCAGCTCCCACGTATATGATCGCCCTCATACTGCCGGTAGTCAAGCAAGAATCCTAGGGGCTCTATCAACGTGTAATAGTGACCTGTAAGGTCACCTAAAGCAGTACACGATGATAAAGGTAAACCAGATAGCATACTATCATCTCGAGTAAGACTGTCCTACCGGGATAGGTCCTCCCTCAATCATTGCAATCACGTGCCTGTAATCCAATAATTGACTCTGAGGGCACTATCTCCCACAATCTCCCACTTGCACTCAAGGCTAATTATTGCGATGTCGCATACTCACAGCCCGTGTGATACCGAACACCCAACTCCTCTAGTAGTCAGTCTCACAAAACTCGTTTGCGAAACTATTGCGTTCGAGGAATAGCCTCAGTGAGTGGATCCGCTTGGATGTTTCTTTCTATGTCTCTCTATATCTCAAGTTCGCGGAGAAAGCCATCTCCCGAAATGAGCAATACCTGTCTTAGAATGTCTGGATGTCTGATGGGACCTAGCTCATAAATGAACTCCAAATCCAAACTTCTTAGACTGTATCGTCAACTGAACTTAATCAGTATCCTACGCCATGCCTCTCTCAGTATCCATGTGGACCATCTGTCCAAAATACTGCCCCTCGCCAGAGGGAAAACTATAACTCTGACAACCTCCATGTCGTCCAGGTCACCTTGAAAGCCTGGAATGATAACTGTCTCCCTTAATGAGGCTGTCGTTATCAAATCCCTAGAACATGCACTTATGTTTTAAAACTGCATCCGATCGTTTCTCCAGGATTGGATTAATATCAACTTATTGCATCTACTGCAAGAACAATATCTGGTGTGGTACTTGACATCTCATGATTGACTCAATTGCCTGAGCAAGTGATCTGCCAATCATGCACATCCTCTCCCCTTTAGTCTGTAAGACACCTTTAGAGAGGGTGACTCCATTACCTGCAGGTACACTACCGTGCCAGGAGTCGTCCATTCTAATTACTCATAGAATGCTGTCAAGGTACCCAGATTGGGAAACCACCCAAATCTAGATCTAAAACCATAGATCTAGTTACCAGAATGTCTGATGTAATATCCAAGTCCTATGTGGAGAAACCACTGTGTGACAACCAAAGAATAACCGATCGTAGTATAGGAATATCACTTCCTACTCTGTGTATGTCATCAAATACCAGAACATCACACCCTACTACCTTCTCAACAGATCCATCCCCTATTCTAATGAAGTCAAACCTATGACTGTCACATCAGAAATAGATGATCTATCTCCGCTATATCTGCTTTAGTCTATAAATAGACATAAGCCACCTGTCCACCAATGCTTCCGCTGCTCCCACTGACTACGACAACCCTCTGCCAGAGTCATATAGACGTGCACTTCTAAAACCAGTTTAGAAAGACGCTATACTCATCCTCCTGCCGGGTCTCACAGTCTGGAACAACAGCAATGGTAAGTCTGGGTAAACAAGAACTTCCCTGTCACCGTCCTTGAGGCTACCGGAGTATCTCTCGGGTGCCTGAAGTTACCCACCGTATCTGCGGAGTGGCTAATGGAATGTCAAATCAGATTGAATCTCTAGGTTCCTATCAAATCTTCCGTAATCGTTTGTGGTTTTGGAATCACTTCCAGTTCTACCATAACCCACTACTGTTTTCTGAAAAAATCCATTTTTAATAAAACTGTGGCGAGTCTAGAACAATATTTCTATTGATCTGCCAGATGGTAGAAAATCAACCCTCGTCATAGCCTGGGTCAACCCACAAACAGCCATTACAGAAACGTGCCTTGAGTTGTCCAGTGTCTGGTTTTAATCATAAGCCGGACAATTCCTCGTACCTTAACATCGTTAAGATATGAACTGTTCTATATCCAATATAGAACCAGAGGCACTGATTTAATTGAACCAGATTCAAATCATGCAGCTGTCTCCAGTGCATGTCAACTAAATGGAGAGAGGCCGATCAGCGTTACTCAACTTAGGAATACTTCCAATTATGAGTAACCTGTAAGAGAAGCAAGTTCTCTTAATCATTACTATCAACTGAATACCATACACAAGTATCTACATCTTCGATCACTTTGAAGAATCCCGATGCTTGCTATATCTGGTTCTCTACTTTATCCTTATACCTATAACTCCTCAAAACTTAGACCCTGTGTTTCTACGAAACACATGTCTAAGAACTAGAGAAGTTAAAAGTAAACAGAATATAGTATGAGGACCAACCCCTCTGTCCTAATGGACACTGTACAACATACAATACTCTGTATAAGTCCGCTGAGTCTAACAACTCTTTCACTGTGTGTCGTAGGTTGAAAATTGTACTTATGGTTAAGAAGAATTACACCGCTGTTTAATGCTCCTTACCTAACCATCCACTGATATAGGTAAATGTCATCGATATAATATCAAAAGGTATATCTCACTCTATGAAAATAGACGTACAGATATATCAATTTGAAATTGGTGCACAACAGCGGATATTCAAAACCAAATATTTGCCGACCGGCAAACAGCCCAGGTGATCTCCTTAAATATCATCGATTACAACGAATCCCGATATAATGAGGATGATCACCCAATTCCCAATAACTTACTCCCATTCATCATCTGTAAAACCATACAGATGTGAGAATCAAACCTGGTAAATACATACCCTGGAGCAAGTGTCTAATCGGGAAATCAGTTTTCTTTTAACAGTACACAGCCGAACTGAAACATTGAAATGTTTCGATGGGGTATCCTGGTATTCCTAGTAATGCCTCTACCATTATCCAGATTCACAACTATAACCGTATAATTCTTTGCCACCTCTCCAAATCCCTTTATATGTCTTTAGTCATTACCTTCTGCACACCCCTTAGGCCAAATGGTTTTCTTCCTTCCCTACCGTTCGGCACCAGCCTATGGTTTGGAAGAAGACTATCCAATAAGCATAATGGGTGTACTGTCATAATCCTAGGAGCACTCGCAATGCGAGAAAAGGTGAGGATAAAAGACAACCGAATAAATCTTATTCCTATTTCTCCTGAACCAGAATCCATCCCCGAACTGGAACAAGTTCCTTTCGAGTTCGTATATAACCATACGATGGAGTATCCAATAAACTGTGGATCTTCGTAGTGATACGGAGTGTCCTGGAGAAATACAAAGGTGATTTTAGGATTGGCGAAGAAATACCTGGTTTGGTTGTGAATAGAAGTCGCAATGTACTTTGCCCTCTTACTGATCCCTTGCTTTGTCTTAACTTAATACCTTCTGCACACCATCATTTTGCTAATTGGTTTTCTTCATTCCCTACCGGTCGGCACCAGCCTATGGTTTGGAAGAAGACTATCCAATTTGCGTAATAGGTGTACTATCTCCTAAACCAAGGAGTACTCGCAACCTGAGAGAAGGTAAAAGGAAAAGACAACTGAATAGTCCTATTCGTTTTCTCCAGAACCAGAAACCATCCTCAAATTCCTTCGAGTTCGTATATAACCATACGATGGTTTTGTCCAATGGAAGTGGACGTTCGTAGTAATACGGGATGTCCTGGAGAAAAGGGTAAAAGTAGGAGTGGCAATGAGGTTTACAACTTAGACAATCCAAAAGCCAGTGTTAAGAAGGTTCGGTCTACTTGGTCACTGAGTCATAGTCTAGGGTCGGGTCAATGGTCGCTGCCAAAGAGAGAGAGAAAAGAAACACTCAGTGTGCACTCTAACCTAGATCAGAATGGTTACCAATTTATCTAATCTGGAAACCTCCCACTGTACCTCAAATTCTCCTCCAAACCTGAAAGAAGAATTAGTCGGGGTCACCCGAGGAGTAAACCAACTCATCAGTGGGAATCGGGATCCAACTATCATCGCATGATAACGTGACGGAATCCGCTCACGGTATCACACTCCAGAAAGTATACGCATATCTGGCAAGTTTCAGTTCTTTTGAAACTCCCGATGTGATTTTTTGCCCCATGCTCCTATGACCTTGACTTTGGCCAACAAATCATAAGTCACATGTCAAGTTCTACCCGTCATTCTCCAGGTCAATTTGAACCCACCCGTACATACCCTTGACTTTGGCCAACAAGGTAGTACGACTGTCCCAAACCAACGCATCTATCTATGCTGCATATGAATAACCAACAGCTACCAAACACTGTGCCTTGACTTTGGCCAACAAACACAGCTTGAATACTATTGACTACCCATATGAAACGACGGAGGGCTACGAATGGTTTCTGGCGAAAACCTTTAACGTAAAGAACTTGATATCGTTGAAGGAACTGATAGCTTTTAAATTATAGTGACGAAAACCTTTGCTAAAGAGGTCACTCCCGGTGAAGGGATCTCGGCTCTTTCCCCGTAGAATGAGGTGCAGGATATTCTAAATGAATACCACGATGCAAAGAAAAAGTAATCGGCTATAGTGAAGTTAATGCCCTGACGCAAACTTTTTGTCCAAGGGGTCACTCCCTGTGAAGGGATCTCGGCTCTTTCCCCGTAGAATGGGGTGCAGGATATTCTAAATGAATACCACGATGCAAAGCAAAAGTAATCGGCTATAGTGAAGTTAATGCGCTGACGCAAACTTCTGTCCAAGGGGTCACTCCCGGTGAAGGGATCTCGGCCCTTGCCTCGTCGACTGAGGAGCAGGATATTCCAAATGAATACTACGATGCAAAACAAAAGTGAACGTCCTTGCAATAACAGCTTTTTGAAAAGTGTTCCAACAACATCAGAATAGGTTTGTTTATAACTTGCATTGATCCGAATCAACGCAGTCCCATCAATTGATCACACCACAAAGAATGAAAATATACTGATGTACGTATATGCCATCCGCATTCGCCACTGGGTCCCGTCATTACCCGTTAGGTTAGCTAACTAACGACAGAGCGGGGACTGGACTAGCGCGGATGTAAAACATATACAACATCTACTAATATATATACCAATATATTATATTCGCTCAAGGCGTGATAAAAATGCAACATCACAGAAATGTACAGCATCACAGAACAATACAGATATCTGGGATCCTCGGGTTTCACAGAGCCACTACTGAAACCCGACGTTCCCCTGGTCGTGTGGATAGCCTGTGCAATGAAATCCTAGACCCCTACGGGCGCGGCAAGTTACCCGCCAAAACCTGAAGCGAGGCAGCCCCCTTCAGCACCGTGAATGGACCACCCAGCACTTCACGGAATCCGGTAACTTGGGCACCCCTCCTGGGTCAACCTGTACCCCCTACGAGTGCGGCGAATAGCCCGCCAATTCTAGAGTGAAGCCCCCTCCGTCCCAATGCCATGAGATGCGGGCTTGTTGCCCTCCAGAACCCGGCTATCCGTGCACCCCACCGCGGGGTAATCCTAGTACAGAAAGTAAAATATACATACAACGGGTACATCGACCGCAACCAGGCCGTGCCCCAAAAGAATAATACAATCAGGCAGTGACGGCAGTCCACATGTCGGACGCTCGCCCCGCAATATCAAATGTACATAATACAACAATACTGTACTAGCATTGCATCCAGGCTATCCCCCACGACCGATCCGCAACATCACAGCAAAATCACAGAACATCAACGTGAAAGTCACGTTCGCAAATCCGTCTAACCGGGCTATAGCAGTTAGACCGGATTTACCGATCGAGTGACATTCACGGTCGCAGATATAATGTAAATACTGTGAAATAATGTGTTTAAAATATCCGATCGATCAAAAATAACATGTGGGCCCCCAAGCAATACTGTAGCACTCACAGAAATTTTGGGCCCAATTTTAATATTCCAAAACCCCTATTTTCAGCCCACCAGCCCATGGGAAAATTTTGACGCATTGATCCATCAAGACGGCGGCGGAACCGCGGCAACAAGGGGGGTTTTGCCGCGGTTCCGCGCTCTTCCTGAGAGATCAATGTCTCGAATTTTCCCAGAACTCTTAGAACTTCTTGTACATCAGTTTTATACAACCTGAAAAATTTTTGGAGCCAGGAAAAAATCGACAGAAAACTGATGTGAGGAAAAACGCGGGTTTTTGGAATTTTGGTCGATCGGAAATGCAAACACATCAAACAAAGCTAGACTAAGTTAATGGCGAGGCTCTGATACCACTGTAAGTGCACGGCGGCGCCCCGGCCGTCAATCCGACAGCCAAATGCGGAAGCGGTGATAAACATTAATTTTGCGAACTTAGCAAACCGGCACCACCGCGCACTAAACACCCGGATCGGACCATTAAACTAGTTCTAGCTAACTACAAGACGGGTTAGAGATATACCGAGTGATCCGAGTCCTCCGGTCTTCTCGTCGTCGTCCCGATCTCCTACGGAATGTTCGGTCGTCGCCTCCTCGCCGGAAGGGCACCACATCGCCTGCATCTTTTACGGGCTCCCACCTCAATACCGAGGCAATTCGTGCGCGAAGTTGGCTGGCCGACGCGTCCAAGATTTGCTGTATAATGTAGTGTAGAGGCTATGTCTCATTTGGGGTTTATGTTGCCATGGAGGATGGAGGAGGAGATTAGGAAAATTGGTGCTTTCAATTTTCTAGCAAGAAGAAGATGAGATGAAGAATAATGCCACATGCAAAATGAAACTCTCTCTTTTCCTCCCAAAGAAGTGGCCGGCCTATATCATCGTGAGAATGGTGGAGGGAAATCAAAACTAATACATTGGGAGGTGAGTGTAGTAAAAGGTAAGAGGTGACCATATCCAAAAACCATGATAACAAAGTCATATCATTTTTCATCTCATTTCTAATCTTAATAAAGCAAGAAATGATGATAGAAAAGAAAGGAATAAAAGGATGCTCTCATAATCAAACCATTTGCATGAAACCCCTCCACAAAGTGTTATTTGCAAACTTGCAAATAACACCCTCCATCAAAAAGGTCCGGCCGGGAAAGAACAAAGGAAAACCGGCCGGAACGGAATGCAAACTGGCAACTCCAGAAAACTGGTCCCGTAATAAATTACAGGAAAACCCCGATACTGCAAATACATGCCCGCATTTGTATTCCCACTGAACACAAATGCAAAGAGACAAAACTACACTATCAAATACTAGGATCCGGCTTAAGCCAAAGCCGGCTAGTAAAAACCGTCCGATCACAATCCATGCAATACCGCACGTATCTGATCGAACCCTGCCATATCTCCATACGGCCTCTACAGCGTTTCGCCCGAAGGCTTGAGTAACTGAAAGTGTGGTGGACTCTAAAGACTCGTCAATACAATGGCTGTGGATTTAACCACTAGCACGTCAGAGGTATAAGCCAATACGTGACGGGCCACCAGCTATTGACCAAAAGGGACGTCGATGAGCGAACTCATCCTGACACCCTACTGAGCCTGTTAGTGACAATATCCGTACAGTCCGGTCCGTTCGTCTATGAGCATCGCATGGCGGGCCTAGGGGGTTGGTAAAAGTCAGACCCCCACAAGCGGTACAGGTCGTGTCGGAGTGTAGCCGAGAACACCCTGAGATACTACTGGAATACCTACCAGTAAATCTCCTGCCTTGGCCAAGGACTTCGTGTAATGGCTCTCCTAGACACAGCGCGACCTCACCCCCAATACCGGGAGAGACGAACCCCTGAAGATACGCTCACTGCCTCCATGTGGCTCGGGACTGTACCCAACTAAAACCTGTTTGCACGACTCCTTTGAGCCGTGGTAGGATAGTAATCAAAGCACAGTAGGAACTCACACGAGACAAATGACGATCCCCAGGTCGATGAACTAACCTGTACACATGTCACCTGGGA
Organism: Agapanthus africanus; assembly: GCA_030015575.1. Taxonomy (NCBI): domain Eukaryota; kingdom Viridiplantae; phylum Streptophyta; class Magnoliopsida; order Asparagales; family Amaryllidaceae; genus Agapanthus; species Agapanthus africanus. The sequence goes on along the minus strand of JASDDO010000022.1, from coordinate 165,092,824 downwards.
ACTGCTATCTGACGTCAGGTATAAGACCAACTAACATGTTCCCGGCGAGTCCTGTCCGGTGTACTCATAACCCAATGAGCACCTGTATACATCTTAGGTGAACCAACTGACACCAGTGGCTTGTGAGACCGGCCACCGCTCCTCGTCGGGGTCTCGACTGTATACACTAGTCTACTCTGGAGAATCGATGCCCTGTCTCGAAACTCCCACGACAAGGGACCATTTAAGGATGTGCTTATAGACTACCAGCTCCCACGTATATGATCGCCCTCATACTGCCGGTAGTCAAGCAAGAATCCTAGGGGCTCTATCAACGTGCAATAGTGACCTGTAAGGTCACCTAAAGCAGTACACGATGATAAAGGTAAACCAGATAGCATACTATCATCTCGAGTAAGACTGTCCTACCGGGATAGGTCCTCCCTCAATCATTGCAATCACGTGCCTGTAATCCAATAATTGACTCTGAGGGCACTATCTCCAACAACTATCGTGTCGAGCAAGAATGTCCTCTGAAAATATATATACATGTATAAATACATCCACTATCAAATAATGGCCTTTAGAGCATACATATATCCAACAGATGGGACTTCATTAATGAGATTAATGAAAAGAAAAGAAACCTAAAGATATTGTAGAATCAAGACTTTTTAAAAATGTAGCTCTATGTCACGACCCAAAATTTAGCACGTGACCGGCACTTAAACCACGTAACGTCTACAGGCGTAACGCAATTTAAGTAAGCCGAAAACCCAGAAATCTAAACCATTACAAGTAGTAAGTGATAAAAACGTTGTTAAAAATATTTGGAAATCTCAAGTAAAAATCTTTAATGTTAAATTCATTTTGTTAAAAATTTCGTTAGCACCTCCTTTGTAAAAACTAGCCCCGAAACGGATACAAACATAAGATATAAGTAAAGTAACATATGATATAAATAAAGCATCCCTAAACGGGAGCAAATCACGCCCAAAGGAGGAAACAAACACCACAAGCATATATACGACGCCGTAGTGAAGAAAGAGACAATAATAGTGAAAAACAGCATAAAAGATAAAAATGCATAATAAAAGCCGGCTCACACGAGCTCGACATCCAAAATCACAAAATAATATACAATATCGTCCTCACAACTCGTTTCTAAGTCAATAGATGAAATGGTAGATGGAGAGTATTAGATACAATGAGAGATATACAATGAATGTAAATGGATAACCACAAAACCCACCTATAGCAAAATGGCTCACAGCCAACTGTAGCGGTATCCGCTACAAAAAAGATACAATAAGATATCCCTGCCGCGACTACTCTGAGGGTCAATCTGCAAAACACCGTGGCACAACGGGGTGAGTTGCCAACTCGTGAATAGTAAGTAACATCATACAGGTAATCGCAGGTATGCACGTACTGCGATATTCTATCACATGCAATATGATAGTATCAATATACTAATATGGATATGCAACAATCATGAAAGGTACTCTATCAGGTACTACAATTACATGAAGCAATGCATATCAATGAATGCTGAGTATGGGATAAAACATGTCATCATCAATGAATCATCACTGTGGAAAAACCGGTGTCCATCAACGACGCCCCAAATCCCAATACCTCCGGCGCCGTCACTCTGATCGGTCCTCATATCTGTAAATCTCATGGAACCTGAATGCCCAACATCGACACTCGAAAATATCATGAAATATTCGTGTCCAACATCGACACGCAAATCCACATATATCAGGCTCCGTCGGTCCGGATCGGCCCACGGTCTCCGTCTGTCCGGATCGGCCCATATCTATCTCTCGACTCCGGTCGGTATCCTCCCGATAGCCGCCAGGTCCAACCAATCACCGGTAGGTAGTAGTCCATCTGCCAGGCTCGTCGTCTACTGCACAACATCCCTTTCTTGCCCCGGGTCCGCCATGAACCTACAAACGGATCATCCAGCTCCTCGAATAGGGTTTCTATCACACGTCTCAGAACCGAGAAAACGCATGGTGGACGCACTGAAATATCATATCAAGAGAAACCGGGTTTTCAAAACAATGCATATTTTCTTGAAATAATACCACGGTTCTCAAATCCATAAATCACATGAAATCCATATCTCAATGCGTAAATCCATGAAATGTGATATATGCAACATAAAACAGTAATATGAGCATATCAAGGGAAAACCACTCTTTTAAATGAATCCAGTTTTAAAATATATCATGCAGTTCCCAATTCTTCCAAAATCCAATGCAACATCATATAAAGGTGTACATGTAACTATGTATGAACGATGCATTTCATATGTGCAATAGAATATGAATCAATGTCTCAATGTTAATAACAATACATTACCGCATATGTGTATAGGTTGTGCGTGTCATGGCAATTACCGACGGTGCGGGTGTAGCATACAATTTAGTGCTCGTGCAACATGAACCGTCAATAATGGTGCAGTGTCCACTTAGTACTAAGTCAAGGCACAATAAGTAATGGTATGTAATCATGCTCATGCACAATCAACATATATGAATATAAACATGCGGCTATAATATCCTATCAAGCCCTGACGCATAACGCCATACGGGCGATTTCCCCGTAGATATTAAATCAACTCACCGGTGATCTCGAGCTAGTAAATCTGACCACCTGCTTCCCTTTCTTCGCAGCATCCAAAGTCCCCGCCAGCGATCCAATTAACACAAAACACAATAACGCATGGATTTAGTAAACTACGCAATAATAACGCACACAACGCAAAATTAACGAATTGGTTCTCTTAGGCTACAAAAGGGTTTTCTTAGCGGCTAACGTGTGTGTCGACATCACCAAAACAAACCCACGATAGCAAGCTACCCGAAATACTAAAACTATGTCGGATCAATCGTAACGCGCGTCGTCGAAACACTAAAAACTAGCTAATTGTTCCCAGATTTTACATACAGTCACAACCTAAAATTCTTGCAGTACCAAACACCCTAAAACAAGAGCAGACAGCTACCCACAAAATTACAACATCCCAATCCACCGTACGGCTGAGCTCGCCGGAAAAACCCCTCATGACGCCGGCCAAACGAGGTTGGGTTAGGTTCGTGCGTCAGTTGTACACTCAGGGTCTCTAGTAAAACACTACTACACTGCTAGTTTTTCCAGTAAACACTCGTAGGGATAGCAGGTTACAGACATCCAAAAACGACACTAAAAACACGATATGTGCAAAAAACTATATCTTTATAGTTCTAAACTGAAACTAATAAGAAACATAACAAATTAACAACCTAAATAACAATAGAGAGCACTACCTTTCCAAACATGCTCAAAACCCTAGCTTTCCATGCTCCAAGTGATCTCCATAGGCTTTAGATCAAGTTTAATGAAGGGTTTAGTGAGTTTCGTGAAGATTAGTGAGGATTTAGGTTAGGGTTTGTGATGAACAAGGAAGGGGTTCAGTTTGAGGGTGAGGGAGATAATGAGGTGAAGAAAATATGAGAGTGAGAGTTGTGAATGAGTGTATGAGTGAGGGTGTATATGTGAGGGTGAGGGATGAGGGAATTGTAAGTCTGTGTTGCGCACCCCACGTGTTCGCGGGGAGGCGGAATTTGCAAAAAATAATTTTTACGGGCTTCGTAACACCGACTAGAACCAAGGATCGAACATAAACCTTAGCTAGTAAACTACTTGAGGTTTAACTACTCGGATACGAAGTTATACCTCACGATAAATGTCCTTCGGGTCTTCATCGATGTCCTCCTCGTCTACATAGGCTTCAAGGATCGATCCGGATCGTAGTAACCTCCACGGCCTTTTGAGTCGAAGACGATCCACCCGAGAGTCTATAGTCCGAGCTCCACCTCAAAACCGAGGTAACTAATGAAACAAGCTTGCTAAACTTGATGTCCTAGGTGATGTAGAGTATGAAGATGGATTTATTTATCTCTTAAAACCCTAATTTACTCAACTCATGAGACCTTGAGGGTTTTCTAGTGAGGAAGAAGAAGAAGAGCTAGCATGAAAGCTCAGTTGAGGAAAGAGAAAGTATTCTCACAAATGATAATCCAAAAGAAAATATGATGGCTCCCTTGACTTGACTACTCTCATGTCATGAAATTATCTCACCTAAAAATATCTAGTGCCACAAAATATCTAGTCAAACCAAGTCAAGTGATCAATCCTAGTCAAATGGTCAAACCAAGTCAAGTAGTCAATCCAAGTAGCCATGCCACATTTATCATTTACAAAAATAACAAATACTTTTGTAACATTTCAAAAAGATAAAGTATTAATTTTGGGAATTTTTATAACTTAATATTATTTTATTGAATATTTTAATATTTTGGTATTATTAAATACAAATAAATAGGAAAAATTTGAGAAAAATTATGGAAAAATAATGGAAAATTCTAAAATTGGGTAATTATTGGAATCATGGCATTTTTAGATTTTTATGATCATTTATATGCTAATTTAGTGCTAATCGCGATTAAAAATTGCTAATCGGATTTTTGGCGTTTTTGTGAAAAACATGCACACATCCTTTTTCCTACACTTGTGCATTTTCTTGCCATGGTTTGTTTTGGGATTACTATTTGAGTGTGAAGGGTTTTAAAAGGAAAAAGAAAAGAGAAAAGAATAAAGAATTGGTAGTGGGTGAGAGAGAGAGGTATGGGCTTCATTTGACCTAAAGACTTAGCCATTCTTCTTCACTTCATTTCCCTCCCTCTTCTCCTCTCTCCTGCTGCTGCTCCTCCTTCATCTCCCTCCCCTCTTCAAGCTCCAAAACACCTCTAAAACAACCCCAAAACCCAATCTCCATTTCATTAAATGTGTGCACAATCCCTAGATCTACACTTGGAGCTAAAGAAGCAAGGATTTTGGCCACTAGGGGGCAACTCAAGAAAATTTTTGAGTTGCCAAATGAGGTATTTACTGAACCATTAGCTTAGTTTTAGCATTTCCTTATACCCCAATGTTGTTATTGAACCGATATTGTGTGATTTGGTGACTTGAGGTAAAACCTAGTTAGGGTTGTGAAGAATTATGAGTTGTAATGTGAAATTGAGCTCAGTAGAGGCTACACCAACACCCTAGTGCATGAATTGAGACCCTAACCTGAGAGTTGAAACCCGAAATACGGATTTAGAAACCGATATCGGAAAATTTGTGGAATCTGTGAAGGGTATATTGAATCTGCTATCACCCGAGACACCCTAAAATAAAATTGAGTGGACAGTGGGATGTGCAGGCACCCAGGAAGCTAACCCCAAGACCCCAGCCCCCATTTCTTCTTCCCGGCCGCTAATTTATTCCCATTGGCCGCAAATTGCGGCCTGGGTCCCACCATTTTGGCTCGTATTTTTTCTGTAGCTCCTACATGTTTATGCTAGACCCCTGGTATATTTAGATTTGTATAAATTGACCTAGGGTGAAATCTGGGACATATTTCCTAAGTTGCTGTTTTGGATTCGTGTTTCCGTATTCCGTATTTTTAATTCTGCATTAGTGTCTTGTGATTTACCTCGACTATTTGGCATTTATACGACGATATAGAGGATTTATTGATGGTTTTGAAGGCGTGCCATAGGTTCTAACCTATAGGCCCCTTATCGTATCGTTTTAGATTTCGTGTGCCGTTTTAGCTTCGATTTGGTTTTAATGCGCATATACTACACTTGATGTGTAGGTACCACATGAAGACTTCGGGATGACAAGCAAACGCGTGGTGGCATCGAAAGATAAAGACGCAAGGTGAGTAGATTATATCTACAGGGGGAAGTCGGGTGAATAGCGTATAGCACCCCCGCAGTCCGTAGTATATATATATGATAGCTAGGTGTACTATGGATACTGTAGAATTAGAAGTGACTAGTGTAGTTCATAGTCGCGAACCCTAGAGTAGATTTACACCTACACGCACATCCTTACATATTCATTATACTTGCACTGTGTTTGATGATATTGGATGACATTGGAGATGAGTCGATGATGTTGGGCATGGTGCCGTGAGATCGGTGATTTGATGTGATTCGTATTTGGGGATACGATACGTGATCTCTAGCGGGCCTTGGGACGTGTGCTTGCACACGCAGTAGTTTGATGGTATCAGTTGTACTAGACTTAGATCAGTACCCCGGATTATATGATATGAGATAGTGTGATATTAACCCGTACCCAGCTATTGGGATGCCGTACGACGATTTACCGTATGAGCTTTACATTGATGATAGATCCGCACTCATGACTTGAGGATGTCATATGATATACTGTATCGTACGCGATACTATTGAGGCGGAATCACCGACTATTATATCTATATATATCGACTCAGATGTTAGGCGGTTTCCTTACCTGTAGCTCAGCTTGTTAGTTCAGCCGTATAGTTTAGTGTAGTTGTTAGATTAGATTAGACTCCTACCTATTTCAAAACTAGCGGGTCGTGGGTATTTTAAAAGACAGGTCATGGGATCTACGGATATTTCGAAAGGCGTATCTTTTCATAAAAACACCGTAGCCCTATTTTCAAAACCCCATGATTCGTGCTATTTCAAAAGGCACCATTTGTAGGACTTATATTAGTTTTATGCAGATTAGTTATAGTTGCGTCTAGTTTCAGCTCCCACTCATTTTTGTGGTTCGCCTTGCATCGCATTCTTATATTATGTTTCATACTCCATTATTAATATCATGCTGATAGGACACCAGCACCATTACCGATGATGCGTATGTACCACGTACACTTACTTGCCGGCTCACACACACATCTTCATCGGTAATTGCCATGTCACGTACACCTTAGAAAATATTATTGCTTGACATAGCCTATTAGCTAATAGTTTAGACATGATATTAGTGTACCTTCCACATATGTTAGTTAGATATTGTAGTTATTACCTGCTACTTCATGCATACTGTTATTTCATTGTTATGCCGCATTCATGGATTCTCATGCATATATTCACTATTTTACGTGTTATTGAGGTTTTGGATTTGGATTTCCGTGAGATTTTCTGGATTTGGAGGAAAACCGCAAAAACACAAATAAACATTTTCTCTCTTTTAAAGTATTAAGTGCGGTTTTCCCATGATGTATGAGTCGTCCACCATGAGTTTGCTGATGGATTTGGAAACCCGATTCGAGGAGACGGATGGACCGTTTCGGGTACATGGTGGACCCGGTAAGGTACCCCGGGGCAAGAAGCGCGTGATGATGACGATGTGAGCCTGGCAAGGGAGCACTACCTACCGGTGATTTTACCCGACGCGTCGGATATCCGGAGGATACCGTCGTGGTCTTGAGATGGATGGTAGGGGCCGGTCTGGACTGACGGCGCCCTAGATATTGTGGTTGAGACATTGAGATATCGAGATATTGGGATTACGTTTTGTGCCGATGCTAGGCACGGTTTTATGCTGATTTCATTATGATACCTCATTTTAAAAATATGAAGGAAATCTCACTAAATTATGAAAACAGTTTCTTCATGTAAATGTATTCTGTTTTCATGCATTCATATCTCATTCATATGATATATTGCTTCCTGAGGCACTGACACAGGCACATGAGATCACACTCGGGTTAGATATTTACCCTAGCCTTGTTATAGGCTGCATGTTATATATTGAGGATTTTATATACTGATCGTATTGACCTAGGATTATGTCTTGCGTTCGGTTTCTGCTTGTAGATATTTCTATTCACGAGTTGGCAACTCACCCCCGTTGTGCCACAGTTCTTGCAGGTTTTGCCGTACAGGTTCCTTTGCGGCATTTCTGGCACATTGCTTCCTTACGGGTGAATTGCTTTTGGTAGGTGGTTTCTTTTGCATCAAGAACCACCATTGTACTTGTATTATTCTTTGTATCTAGAATTCCATCAACCAAAACCGGTATATTGTTTCAGACTTAGACATTAGTGATGTATTATTCGACCATAGAGTCGCGCTTAGTTGTATTGCTGTTTTCATGCTTATTGAGTTCTTTTAGTTTGACCCTCGCCGTTCGGCGTTGTATATTATTATTGCTTGTGAGGTTGTGACCGTCGTTTGACGAAAAGCTAGCTCCCGCTTGGGGATGCCTTTTATCATTGCATATATATATTATTCTTGTTGTACCCCGTTCGGGGCCAGTATTTACAAAAGAAACTATGCCGAAATTTTTAGAAAAGACTTTACCTTTTAAAAATGCACATTCGGCTTAGTTATTTAAAACCCTTGACTTCAACATGTTTTCCTTCACTTCTTTAAACCAGTTTTCTTTACTTACTCTTAAAATGGTTTTAGATTTCTGGGCTTTTGGTTTACTTGGATCAGATGGAGTCCTATAGACTTCATATGATTCAAGGGCCAGTCACGCTCTTTCGGGTCGTGACAAAGTTGGTATCAGAGCGCTAGGTTGACCTTGGTTCGAGTCTAAGTTTGACTATGTGGAGCCTAGGGCGTTTATATATATATATACGGAACTTAGGATTGACCTTACGGAACTTAGACTTAGTCGTGGGGGTATTAGACCCGAACTTTCGTCGCGTAGGATGACCCTTGGTTGATGGAATAGGTGACTAAAGTAGAGTGACGTACCGTGGGTATGTTCCGCGGCATACTTACGACACGCCACTCCGCTTAAGGAACCTTAGGATGTACATATTTTCGAGATCAGTGGTTCTCTTCATATCCATGATTATACATCCATTTGAGATCCTTGATTCTATTAGTTTCATGATCATACCTTCATTCATGATGTTCCTTCTTATGATCATGTACCCACTCTGGATCTGTTGTTTCCTTTCTTGCCATTGATCTGCTCTCTTCGATACTCGATTGAGGTTCCTGTCGCCATGTTTGAGCGCAGTTGGGCTACTGCTAGGGTTACGGTCAGGGCGAGCTCGTCTGGTACGAGGGCCGACCATTGTGTTTTCTGGTGACATGGGAACATCTCGAGTTGGTATTGATGTTTGGGACCTCTAGTAGAGGCGAGTGCTTGGCTTTGCACCGGATGATTGGGCCATTGTTAGAGCTGCCAGTTGAGAGAGGACTGTTGATGTGCAGCATACCTCAGAGATTATGATGTCGCCTACCGTGCAGACAGATGGACCAGCTGTTGCTCAGATTGACAGGATGTCGCTCCCGAAGCTTACGAGCTGAGATTGTCGGAGCTTCCAAGCAGATATGAGACAGATGATAGCTAGTCTACCCGAATTGAGAGACGAAGGTGATTCGTCCGATTTTTGCGCCGGAGCGGGCCCAGATGAGTTGAAGATTTCCAGTGTGGAGAGTCTTACTCAGATCTAGAGCAGACCGATTCAGAGATGACCGCCAATATATTGCCTTTCCTGGAGGTTTGAGGCGCTGTTCGGCGTAAAGGTGAATGAGCCAGTTGTTGCTGCAAATGACGAGATATCACCCAGACGGTCGGAGCTACTGCAGCATGAGCTTATACTTAGAGATATGATGGACGGTCGCTAGTCACCTGAGGATAATTGACCAGGACATGTGGTTCGTTCGTTTACCGATGCGAGGTCATCAGATAGATTGTTTCCAGCTAAAGACGACTTCACGCAGATTCGTTGAGAGTCGATAGAGACGATCGAATGTCAGGAGCCCATTTTCCAAGTTTAAAGTATACGGAAAGACATGAAGGTGATTCTATGGACCCTCTAGAAGAATGAAACCCTAACTCGACTTAATGACCGTGTGAAAGCCTTTGAACCTTAGGGTTTGCGGCAGTTCCGCGGTGCCATTAGTGAGGCTTGGGTTTGCCTTTCTACGGCTGGACCACCGACGCTGTGGCATGTACTCGATACTATTAAACTGTACTCAAGATGTTGATCTCTTGGGGGATTATAAGGATCTGACGAGTCGATCGAATGTTCGACGTCATTCGGATATCATGTGATGGGATGCTTGCTTGGGAGACTCCAGATACGAGTATAGCCGTGGAGCACAGTCCATGCAGCCACGATGAGCCGAGTCCAAATCAGTCGACATTGAAGCAGAGTGAAGAAAAGAGTTCGCAAGATATTTCGACGAGATGACGTCCCACTCCGCTGACATCAGAGATATGATACGCACCCAGAGGCGTTGTATATGGATATATCTTCCAGAATGAAGCGCGATAAGTATGCAGCCGTTCCGGAATAAGAATTAGCTTCAGCAATGGATAATGACTTCCGAGCAATCCGGAGGAATGAGATTTGAGAGAGAAACCTCGATAGGACCTTCCTGGAGAACGATACGAGAAGACCTAGACCCAGGAGTGGTCATGTTGCGCACACCCAGCAGGCCAGAGTTCGGCATTGTCGACGAGGTAGTTGACCAGATTCGGATAAAGGAACTTACCCAGATGCGTTGCGAATCGATCAAGGACGGACGAGTATTGAGTATTCCTCCGATGGTTGGGACGTGTTCCCGAGGACCTGTTCGGCCTGACATCTTCTACAGAATGATGAAGCTACAGAGTACGCGATTTCGAGTCCGTGCGAGAGACTTCAGATTGACCGTGGCCGAGAACAGTGCAGTGCGTAAATAGCATGGCGTGACGTCATAGTGGACGACGATAGAGACAGGTGGAACCAGAGGTTCGGGCGAGACGCTGACGAGCTGTCATTGCTTCCCGTCGAGACCAGAGGTCAGATATGCTTACAGAGGCATTGGGATGCAACCAGATTCCGAGAAATATTGTGCTGAGGACACAGATGTCTATCGAGTGAGAAGAGATTATGCAAGAGAGCCAGCCTCCGTACAGTTCGGCATAGGCATGATCGGAAGAGACCTTGAGCAGGACCCTTTCCAGGACACTGCTGCAATGATGCTTGCACCCAGGATCATATGTGGGATGTGCATTCAGAGAGCCAGAGGCCGACGCCAGTGATATGCTGCTTTATGAGTGGTCGTGAGGATTGACCGAGAGACGACCAGAGAAGTGCCAGAACGGAATCGTCTCCGTTAGCACACCTGACAGGGCTGATGAGCCGATTGATTGTGAGATAGGGATCCGCAGAGAAGATAAGGACCCAGAGACAGAGGACGCCAGATCGGGAGCAAGAGGCAAGTAGACATCTTGCGCTGCTAGCATTGGATGCACCGACTCCTTCTCGACCTTGAAGGAGGAACTACCGACAGCGGTATTTGTGATTTTATGATTTTGTGATTCGATTATCACGTATCCGTCATCTTGGAAATTTTGGTATTTTGGGCGTTCTATTGCATGATTTAGTTTTGATGACTGAGTTTCGTGATATTGTTTCATGCACCCACTGGATATTTATATTTTGCGCATAAGTTATTACATTCGAGGTATTGATTGTGATTTCACGCCTATCTTATACAGTGATTTGATTTACACTTCCAGCATAGTTTTCATGCACCTTTAGTGTTTTGATATACGATTTTGGTGCACGCCGGATGCACTAAATCGGGATTCTTCGTGCATGTCGCATGCACCTGATTTTTTTTTTTTACTGTCAGGCACACACGTTGCCTACGACAGATGTTTCGTGCACACCAGTTGCACCTAGATGTTGTTTTGTACACCTGTTGGCACATATATGGATTTTGATTCCTTGCGCACCAGACGCACAGGATATTTTTATATATGCATTTTAGGGATTGATTTCTAGTAGAGCCGTACATTTTTATGATATTCGCTACGTATTGATGTTTTCGGAGCCCCGACAAATTGGATTTTTACTGAAATGTTTTAGTGTTGGGGGTTTAAATTTAAATTCGGAGACCGAATTTCTTTAAGGGGGGTAGATTGTAACATTTCAAAAAGATAAATATTAATTTTGGGAATTTTTATAATTTAATATTATTTTATTGAATATTTTAATATTTTGGTATTATTAAATACAAATAAATAGGAAAAATTTGAGAAAAATTATGGAAAAATAATGGAAAATTCTAAAATTGGGTAATTATTGGAATCATGGCATTTTTAGATTTTTATGATCATTTATATGCTAATTTAGTGCTAATCGCGATTAAAAATTGCTAATCAGATTTTTGGCGTTTTTGTGAAAAACATGCACACATCCTTTTTCCTACACTTGTGCATTTTCTTGCCATGGTTTGTTTTGGGATTACTATTTGAGTGAGAAGGGTTTTAAAAGGAAAAAGAAAAGAGAAAAGAATAAAGAATTGGTAGTGGGTGAGAGAGAGAGGTATGGGCTTCATTTGACCTAAAGACTTAGCCATTCTTCTTCACTTCATTTCCCTCCCTCTTCTCCTCTCTCCTGCTGCTGCTCCTCCTTCATCTCCCTCCCCTCTTCAAGCTCCAAAACACCTCTAAAACAACCCCAAAACCCAATCTCCATTTCATTAAATGTGTGCACAATCCCTAGATCTACACTTGGAGCTAAAGAAGCAAGGATTTTGGCCACTAGGGGGCAACTCAAGAAAATTCTTGAGTTGCCAAATGAGGTATTTACTGAACCATTAGCTTAGTTTTAGCATTTCCTTATACCCCAATGTTGTTATTGAACCGATATTGTGTGATTTGGTGACTTGAGGTAAAACCTAGTTAGGGTTGTGAAGAATTATGAGTTGTAATGTGAAATTGAGCTCAGTAGAGGCTACACCAACACCCTAGTGCATGAATTGAGACCCTAACCTGAGAGTTGAAACCCGAAATACGGATTTAGAAACCGATATCGGAAAATTTGTGGAATCTGTGAAGGGTATATTGAATCTGCTATCACCCGAGACACCCTAAAATAAAATTGAGTGGACAGTGGGATGTGCAGGCACCCAGGAAGCTAACCCCAAGACCCCAGCCCCCATTTCTTCTTCCCGGCCGCTAATTTATTCCCATTGGCCGCAAATTGCGGCCTGGGTCCCACCATTTTGGCTCGTATTTGTTCTGTAGCTCCTACATGTTTATGCTAGACCCCTGGTATATTTAGATTTGTATAAATTGACCTAGGGTGAAATCTGGGACATATTTCCTAAGTTGCTGTTTTGGATTCGTGTTTCTGTATTCCGTATTTTTAATTCTGCATTAGTGTCTTGTGATTTACCTCGACTATTTGGCGTTTATACGACGATATAGAGGATTTATTGATGGTTTTGAAGGCGTGCCATAGGTTCTAACCTATAGGCCCCTTATCGTATCGTTTTGGATTTCGTGTGCCGTTTTAGCTTCGATTTGGTTTTAATGCGCATATACGACACTTGATGTGTAGGTACCACATGAAGACTTCGGGATGACAAGCAAACGCGTTGTGGCATCGAAAGATAAAGACGCAAGGTGAGTAGATTATATCTACAGGGGGAAGTCGGGTGGATGGCGTATAGCACCCCCGCAGTCCGTAGTATATATATATGATAGCTAGGTGTACTATGGATAGTGTAGAATTAGAAGTGACTAGTGTAGTTCATAGTCGCGAACCCTAGAGTAGATTTACACCTACACGCACATCCTTACATATTCATTATACTTGCACTGTGTTTGATGATATTGGATGACATTGGAGATGAGTCGATGATGTTGGGCATGGTGCCGTGAGATCGGTGATTTGATGTGATTCATATTTGGGGATACGATACGTGATCTCTAGCGGGCCTTGGGACGTGTGCTTGCACACGCAGTAGTTTGATGGTATCAGTTGTACTAGACTTAGATCAGTACCCCGGATTATATGATATGAGATAGTGTGATATTAACCCGTACCCAGCTATTGGGATGCCGTACGACGATTTACCGTATGAGCTTTACATTGATGATAGATCCGCACTCATGACTTGAGGATGTCATATGATATACTGTATCGTACGCGATACTATTGAGGCGGAATCACCGACTATTATATCTATATATATCGACTCAGATGTTAGGCGGTTTCCTTACCTGTAGCTCAGCTTGTTAGTTCAGCCGTATAGTTTAGTGTAGTTGTTAGATTAGATTAGACTCCTACCTATTTCAAAACTAGCGGGTCGTGGGTATTTTAAAAGACAGGTCATGGGATCTACGGATATTTCGAAAGGCGTATCTTTTCATAAAAACACCGTAGCCCTATTTTCAAAACCCCATGATTCGTGCTATTTCAAAAGGCACCATTTGTAGGACTTATATTAGTTTTATGCAGATTAGTTATAGTTGCGTCTAGTTTCAGCTCCCACTCATTTTTGTGGTTCGCCTTGCATCGCATTCTTATATTATGTTTCATACTCCATTATTAATATCATGCTGATAGGACACCAGCACCATTACCGATGATGCGTATGTACCACGTACACTTACTTGCCGGCTCACACACACATCTTCATCGGTAATTGCCATGTCACGTACACCTTAGAAAATATTATTGCTTGACATAGCCTATTAGCTAATAGTTTAGACATGATATTAGTGTACCTTCCACATATGTTAGTTAGATATTGTAGTTATTACCTGCTACTTCATGCATACTGTTATTTCATTGTTATGCCGCATTCATGGATTCTCATGCATATATTCACTATTTTACGTGTTATTGAGGTTTTGGATTTGGATTTCCGTGAGATTTTCTGGATTTGGAGGAAAACCGCAAAAACACAAATAAACATTTTCTCTCTTTTAAAGTATTAAGTGCGGTTTTCCCATGATGTATGAGTCGTCCACCATGAGTTTGCTGATGGATTTGGAAACCCGATTCGAGGAGACGGATGGACCGTTTCGGGTACATGGTGGACCCGGTAAGGTACCCCGGGGCAAGAAGCGCGTGATGATGACGATGTGAGCCTGGCAAGGGAGCACTACCTACCGGTGATTTTACCCGACGCGTCGGATATCCGGAGGATACCGTCGTGGTCTTGAAATGGATGGTAGGGGCCGGTCTGGACTGACGGCGCCCTAGATATTGTGGTTGAGACATTGAGATATCGAGATATTGGGATTACGTTTTGTGCCGATGCTAGGCACGGTTTTATGCTGATTTCATTATGATACCTCAGTTTAAAAATATGAAGGAAATCTCACTAAATTATGAAAACAGTTTCTTCATGTAAATGTATTCTGTTTTCATGCATTCATATCTCATTCATATGATATATTGCTACCTGAGGCACTGACACAGGCACATGAGATCACACTCGGGTTAGATATTTACCCTAGCCTTGTTATAGGCTGCATGTTATATATTGAGGATTTTTTATACTGATCGTATTGACCTAGGATTATGTCTTGCGTTCGGTTTCTGCTTGTAGATATTTCTATTCACGAGTTGGCAACTCACCCCCGTTGTGCCACAGTTCTTGCAGGTTTTGCCGTACAGGTTCCTTTGCGGCATTTCTGGTACATTGCTTCCTTGCGGGTGAATTGCTTTTGGTAGGTGGTTTCTTTTGCATCAAGAACCACCATTGTACTTGTATTATTCTTTGTATCTAGAATTCCATCAACCAAAACCGGTATATTGTTTCAGACTTAGACATTAGTGATGTATTATTCGACCATAGAGTCGCGCTTAGTTGTATTGCTGTTTTCATGCTTATTGAGTTCTTTTAGTTTGACCCTCGCCGTTCGGCGTTGTATATTATTATTGCTTGTGAGGTTGTGACCGTCGTTTGACGAAAAGCTAGCTCCCGCTTGGGGATGCCTTTTATCATTGCATATATATATTATTCTTGTTGTACCCCGTTCGGGGCCAGTATTTACAAAAGAAACTCTGCCGAAATTTTTAGAAAAGACTTTACCTTTTAAAAATGCACATTCGGCTTAGTTATTTAAAACCCTTGACTTCAACATGTTTTCCTTCACTTCTTTAAACCAGTTTTCTTTACTTACTCTTAAAATGGTTTTAGATTTCTGGGCTTTTGGCTTACTTGGATCAGATGGAGTCCTATAGACTTCATATGATTCAAGGGCCAGTCACGCTCTTTCGGGTCGTGACAACTTTCCTCCACCTCATAATTGTTTTAATCAAGTCCATGGTCAAAACCCTAATGAGGTGTCTATTTCTATGCCCCTCTCATCCGTGCATACACACCCGCATCCGCATTTCGAAGAATACGAATACAATGAAACTGATCCTTCAATATAATTCTAGAATTAGGCTTAAACCAAAGCCCACTAGTATTATCCGCCCGAACATCATACGTGCACAAGTGCACGTAAGTGGTCAAACCTAGTTGGCATCACCTAGGTCTTTAACGAAAACCTTTTGCAACAAGTCTAACCTTATAGGTCTCAACATATCCATCTACACCAATCTTCTTTCTGAAGATCCATTTGCAGCCTATGGGTTTTACCCCTTCCGGAGCAATGTTCAAAGTGCATACTTTGTTAGTGTACAAGGACACCATTTCGGTCCATATTGCATCCAGCCATTTTACCGAGTCACCGCTCTGAATGGCTTACTTGAAGCTAGTTGACTCATCATTGTCAATGATGAAATCCCCTCGATCCCCGTTTACGAGAAAACCGCAGTATCTCTTGGGTGGATGAGATTGCCAACTAGTCCTGCGGATTGGCGTTGGTATGTCTTGTTCTTTTAAGACCTCTGGTTCTACCATACTTTCAGTAATAGTTTGTGGTTCTGGAATTTCTTCCAGTTCTATTGCTCTCCAACTATTTCATTTTACAAAAATTGATTTTCTAAAAAATGGGCATGACGAGAAACAAAAACCTATTGTTCCCCTGCATAATAGGGAAGATACCCCTTGGAGTTCTTTGGGTATCCCACAAACCTAAACAGTACTGAGCGTGTCTCGAGCTTGTCCGCATACTGCTTTTCAATAAAAGCTGAACATCCCTATATCTTCAGATACTGAAGATAGGGTTTCTTCCCACTCCACATTTGATATGGTTTGGTAGGTACTGACTTAGTAGGAACCTGGTTCAAAAGATATGCCGCTGATTATAGTGCATGTCCCCAGAAGGATCGCGGCAACTCAGCCTTACTCATCATTGAACAAACCATATCCAATAGGGTTTTGTTCCTCCTTTCCGATACACCATTGTGTTGTGGCGTGTATGGTGTTAGTGTATATGCCCTAGGGGCCATTATTGTATCATACTAGTTTGTATATTACTTAATAGAAGCTTGGGATATTCACATGTATATAATAGTCTTGCTAAACATGGTAGTATGCTACTTGGTTTTTCTATCTTAATATGTGAGTATACGTATTGATAGAGCTCTTAGGATCTTGCTTGACTACCAGCGTTATGATGGCAGTCACACTAGTGGGGGCTGGGTAGTCTACAAGCATATCCTTATTCAGGTCCCTAGTCGTAGGATTATCGAGACAGGGCATCGATACTCCGGAGTAGACTAGTGTGTACGCTTCTCATCCCAGTTGGGGAGATGGTCTGTCCCACAGCCGTCAGTACGTCGTACTGGAGATAGTATGCAGGTGCTCGTTAGGTTACGGGTATACCGGACAGGACTCACAGGGAACTGTTGGTTGGTTTTATACCAGTCGTCAGTGAACAGTTCCCAGGTGACATGAGTACAGCTTAGTCCGCAGACTTGACACTGCTACTTCGCCTCGAGTGTGTCCCACTGTTCTTAGATTTCTACCCTACCACGGCTCAAAGGAGTCATGCAAACAGGTAGCAGTTGGGTGCAGTCCCGAGCACTTGGAGGCGGTGGCGGTTAGACAGGATTCGTCTCTCCCGGTATTGGGGGTTGATATCGCGCTGTGTCAGAGAGCCATTACGCAAAGTCCCTGGCCAGGGCAAGCGAGATTTGCTGGTAGGTTCCAGTCGTTTCTCAGGGTGTAATGGGCTCACTCCGACACGACTTATACCGCTATTAGGGGACTGACGCTTGCCGCCCCCCTAGGCCCGATATTCGATAGTCTTAGACGAACAGACCGGACTGTATGGAGATTGTCACATCAGACTCAGTAGGAGTTCGGATGGGTTTCCTCATCGGCCTTCTTATCGACATCTACCTGGGGACCGTTACGTACAGCTAGTGCCGGTTGCGGTCTGTGGTTAAACCCACTGCCAGCGTAGTAGTCGAGTCTCTAGAGTCCCACACAGAGAGTTTCCCTACTCCAGGCGAAACGATATAGAGGTCGTATGGTTTTACGATAAGGGTTCGGACGCATACGTGTGTTTACGCACGTACGACATCCGGACAGTTTTTACTAGTCGGCTTTGGTTTAAGCCAGTTTCTAGTATCCGGTTATTGGATTTTTACAGTCTAAAGTTTTTCCGTGTTTTCACGGATAGGAGGGGCGTTCTCGTAATTGCGCGAGAAGCTTCTAGAAGATGGTGACTTGGGGGTTAAGGTGGCATATGCATTAAATGGGATTAGTGACTCATTTGAGTGATTCATCCATGTCATTAATGCATCATAAATGCTTAATGATTCATGGAGATGAATCACCCATAAGATATTTATGGAGCATGGTTGTTAAATCCTTTACTTGA
The DNA here is from genome assembly GCA_030015575.1 of Agapanthus africanus. NCBI lineage: Eukaryota > Viridiplantae > Streptophyta > Magnoliopsida > Asparagales > Amaryllidaceae > Agapanthus > Agapanthus africanus. The sequence continues at coordinate 165,074,479 of JASDDO010000022.1, read as the reverse complement.
TTTATCTTGTTTTGATTTATGCTTCATATATATTATGAGAGCTCATTATCTCATTTCATTCTCTTGCTCACTTTCTCTCTCCTCAAGCTCTCCCTCTTCAAACCCTAATCCTCCCCTCTCATGTGTTGAGTACAAGGATTAGATTAGACTACTTAATCCTTAACCATTCTCTATATCTCCTAGGCTGCTTAGATTAGCGGTTTAAGAAACCTAGTTACCTCTAGTTTGAGGTGAAGCTTGTAGTAAAGCTCTCGGGTGGATCTTCTACTACTTAGAGAAGGCCGGAGAGGACATGGAGAACGACAAGACGAAGGACTCGGATCTTTAGGTATAATCACTTTTCATTGTAGTTGTAAACTCCTATGTTTGTTGTTAGTTATTGTTTATGCAAAGATTCTCGGTTAGTCGATGTTTACACTTTAAACAAGATCGTTTTTCATTATTCCACCTCCCCGCAAGTCGTGGGGTGTTGTACATCGACTTACAGTGGTATCAGAGCCTCGCTAAACAATAATTAACTCATTAGCAAAGTCGTAAGAATTTCGAACGCAAAAAGAACCGGAAACATCGTCGCTTTAACAAGGTTTCTGTCGATTTTAAAACTGGCTCTAAAAATTTTTCAGGGAGCTTCAGAATAACAAGCAGGAAAAACTAGGGCTACTGAAGAAATTTGGACCTGTGACTCGGCCAACTCACCGCGGAACCGCGGCGGATCCATGCGATCCGCCGCGGATTCGCGGCCGAGTTGGGGCCGAGTCAGCCCCAATTTTTCAGTAACTCCTAGGTGTTAACGGTGATGTTTCTGGGATGTTTTATTTTCTGCTAAAATCTCAGGTGCACAGAGAAGTTTTGCAGTAGAATCTAAAGTGTTTTGCTCGATCGAAATTTTGCGATGTTTGCTAATATGATTATATCTGTAATTGTATAATGTGTTCGTAAACCTCCCCTAACTGCTGGTATGTCGGTTGGCAGGGGGTTGCACATTTCTGTAATGGTTTTTACTGTTTGTGGATGTTAACTGTATTGGACTGTTGTGATGATTAGCCGAGTTTTGAGATGGGTTATTATTTTAATTCATTCGGTGTAACTGTAATATGTTGTAATATTAGTTTGCGGGGCGCATCCAGGTTGCGGCTGTTTCCACCGTTGTATTATTTCATTTTACTGTTTTTTCTCCTAGGATAGACCCAAGGTGGGGTGCACAAACTACCGGGTACTTTGAAGTGTTTAGTGGCCTACTCACTTTGTTGAGGGAGACCGCTTCACTTCGGGTATTTGACGGGTAGTTTGCCGTACCCGCAGGGGTCTAGGGTGGGGTAATAGCTATTCATCACAACTGTGTAATCCGTCTTTTGTTGCAGGCTCTAAACAAACACGGATTGCTTGCAAACCCAATAAAGTTCATATGAGATCTGGAATGCCGATTATTGCGTCTGACGAATGTACAATATCTATATATGATAGCTATTTAGACGTCACTTATGTTTTACACCCGCGCTTGCCCAGCCCCCGCTCTGCCGTTAGTTAAGTAACCTAACGGGTGATGACGGGACCCCGTGGCGAATGCGGATGGCATAAGAGGACGTTGTATTTTCGTTGTTTTCTGCAATGATAGGTTAATGATGGGACGCATTATTTATAATGCAAAGAAAATAAACCAAAAGATGAATCATTGGAACAATTTAAAAGAAACCACTCGGTTATTTTAAAACAGATGATATTTTTTAATTGCTGAGCTTTAACCACTCCTTCTAAAAAGCTATCAGGTTCCTTCGGTCATATCAAGTTCACTACGTTCACGGTTTCGCCAAAACCATTCGTAGCCCTCCGTCATTTCATTTGGGTATTCAGTAGTATTCAAGCTATGTATTTTGACCAACGCCAAGGCATAGTGTTTGGTAGCTGCTGGGTATTCATTTGTTGCATAGATAGATGAGTTGGTTTGGGACAGTCGTATTATCATTTTGGCCAACGTCAAGGATATGTACGGATGGGTTCAAATTAACAAGATAATGATGGGTAGAACTTGACATGTGACTTATGATATTTTGACCAATGCCAAGGTCATAAGAGCATGGGGCAAAAATATATATCGGGAATTTCTAAAGAAACTGAAATTTGCAAAGAGTTGCATACCATTTGGAGTTTGATGAATGTTGGTAGGATTCCTTCAACATTATCATACGATGATATTTGAATCCGGATCCTACTGTGAGTATATGCTACTCATCAGGATATTCGTCACTTAACGATCAATGCTATAAACCAAGTAGGTGTCAAGAAAGGTGTCAGCGGGGTTACGCCCCTAGAGAAAAGAGGTTATTTAATTAAGGAACTTCACGAAAGCGTTGGAAAACCTCCCTCGAAGTACCGACACCAGCCTGGCTGAACGGTTAAGCAAGTATTGTACAGTGAGAATAGTCCTGGCTAATTCTTCTTTTATGGTTTGGGGAAGGATTCGAGAAACAGTGGGAGCCATCCAATTTAGATAAATTAAAAACCACTCTAAACTTGCAAAAGCATCATGCTAAAGAGTTTTCTTCTCTCTCTCCTAATTACAGTGACCCTGAAAATGACTGGACTTAAGTTAATTTTAGAGAAAAATATACTGACAGGGCCAAACTATAAAGATTGGCTGCGGAATGTCAAAATGGCTTTGACTTATGACAAATTGGGGTACGTCCTCACCGCTAAGGCACCTGCTGTCCCTGGTCCCAAATCCAGTAATGCGGATAAGGAAATCCGCAAAACCTGGGATTTCGATTGCCTGAAAGCCAAGTGCATCGTGCTTGCCTCGATGAACAATGAACATCAGAGGAGGCACGAGGATATGGAACTTGATGCCATATTTCTCCATACAAAGGAACTTTATGGAGAGCAATCTCGTATAGCAAGATATGAGACCTCTAAGAACTTATTTCGAGCGAGGTTGGCTGTCGGGTCATCGGTAGGAGAACATGTCCTAAAGATGATCGGCTATATAGAAGAGCTCGCAGACCTTGGGACGACTTTGGATAATGAGCTCTATACAGACCTTATTCTCCAGTCCCTTCCTTCCACCTACGCCCAGTTTATCCTGAACTTCAACATTCAAAGAAAATAAGTTGAACTTCTGGAACTCCTGAACATGTTAAGGAGTGCAGAGGGCACCTTGCAGAAGACAAGGGAAACACCCGCTATGTTTGTTAGCGGTGCTTCTTCTTCCGGGTCTAAGGCTAGAGCCAAAGGAAGGAAAAAGAAGGCCGCCCCCAGACCTAGAGGAGGTGTAAGTAAGGTGGGAGGGAAGGGAAAGAAAAAGTTTGCGGTACCGGTAGTGGGCCAGGATGAGTGCTTCCATTGTCACAGGAAAGGGCACCGGAAGAAGGATTGCAAGGCGTGGAAGGCCAAGAACCAGGAACCGAAGCAAGCTGTGGCTTCGACTTCAGGTGTGTTTGTAATTGAGAATTGTTTGTCAATCAACTCTACTTCCTGGGTATTGGATACCGGATCAGGATCTCATATTTGCAATTCATTGCAGGCACTGAGAAACCGTAGAGTGCTGAAGGAAGGTGATATGACCCTGATGGTTGCTAACGGAACTAGCGTGGGAGCTATGTCCGTAGGGGATTATCACCTGGGATTGACGAGTGGACACATTTTGGTTTTACATAACTGTTTTTGTGTACCCAGCTTAACGTGTAATATCATATCTGTTTCCTTGTTATCAAATAAATGTTATGATTTCACGTTTGGATGTGGTGTTTAACATCCACCTTAATCATAATCTGATTGGGTCCGGTACACTGGATAACGGTATATATGTGTTAAACCAACTCCAAATTTTCAATGTCCAGAACACACTAAAAAGAAAGTCTCCAGATTTAAATAAAGCTTTCTTATGGCATTGTAGACTGGGTCACATCAATGAGAGAAGGTTGACTAAGTTGCATACAGAAGGATATTTGGACTCGTTCGAATATTAAACTTATGACACTTGTCAATCTTGTCTCAAAGGAAAGATGACAAAGACTCCATTTACTGGACATGGAGTAAGAGCGAGCGAGCTCTTAGGACTCATACACAGCGATGTATGTGGTCCAATGTCTACACATGCAAGAGGTGGTTTTTCCTATTTCATTACTTTCACAGATGATTACTCAAGGTACGGATTCATTTATCTGATGAAACATAAATCCGAGGCTTTTGAGAAATTCCAAGAGTATAAGAATGAAGTAGAAAACCAAACCGGCAAAAGTATCAAGACACTAAGATCTGATCGAGGTGGTGAATACTTGAGTGCCGAGTTCCTAGGTTACCTAAAAGTGAAAGGAATTCTCTCTCAGCTTACTCCTCCATACACTCCACAGCATAACGGTGTATCGGAGAGACGGAATCGAACCCTATTGGATATGGTACGATCCATGATGAGTAATGCTGAGTTACCGCGATCTTTTTGGGGTTATGCGCTAGAATCAACGACATATCTTTTGAGCATGGTTCCTACCAAGACTGTGCCTACCACGCCATATCAGATGTGGAGTGGGAAGAAACCCTATCTTCAGTATCTGAAAATATGGGGATGTCCAGCTTTTGTTAAAAAGCAGCATGTGGACAAGCTCGAGGCACGATCAGTAAAGTGTAAGTTTGTGGGATATCCAAAGAACTCTAAGGGGTATCTATTCTATTACGCAGAGGAACAAAAGGTGTTTGTTTCTCGTAATGCCCATTTTCTAGAATATCAGTTTTTAGAAAAGGAAATAAATGGGAGCGAAATAGAACTGGAAGAAATTTCAGAACCACAAACTAATACTGAAAGATTGGTAGAACAAGTAGTTCAAGAAGAACAGGACATTCCCGCACCGCTCCGCAGGAGCAGTAGGCCGTCTCATCCGCCTGAGAGATACTACGGTTTTCTTATAGATGGGGATAGAGAGGATTGCATCATAGATGATGATGAACCTACTGGCTTCCAGCAGGCCATCCAGAGCGGCGACTCGGTACGATGGCTAGATGCAATGCGGACCGAAATGGAGTCCATGTACACCAACAAAGTATGGACTTTGGACTTTGCTCCAGATGGGGTAAAACCCATAGGATGCAAATGGATCTTCAAGAAAAAGATTGGTGTAGATGGACAGGTGGAAACCTATAAGGCTAGACTTGTTGCAAAGGGTTTTCGTCAAAGACCTGGTTTGGACTATGACGAAACTTTTTCTCCAGTGGCTATGCTCAAATCCATTCGGGTCCTTCTTGCTATTGCTGCCTTCCATGATTATGAAATCTGGCAGATGGACGTAAAGACGGCTTTTCTGAATGGTAATTTAGAAGAGTGCGTCTATATGGATCAGCCAGATGGTTTCAATCAGAGTGGGAGCAGTGGAAAAGTATGTAAGTTGCTTAAGTCCATTTATGGACTAAAGCAGGCATCGCGGAGTTGGAACATCTGTTTTGATGAGATAGTCAAAGAATACGACATTATCAAAAATCCAGATGAACCGTGCATATATAGTAAAGTTGCAGCAAGAACTGTCGTATTCTTCGTCTTCTACGTGGATGACATTCTATTGATAGGAAATGACATTCCTATGCTACAATCTGTCAAAGAATTCTTGTCACACAGGTTCTCCATGAAAGACCTGGGTGATGCCTCTTACATTCTGGGGATCCGCATCTATCGTGATAGATCCAAGAGGATGTTGGGACTTTCGCAGTCCAGGTATATCGACACTGTACTGAAAAGATTCAGTATGGTAGATTCTAAGCGCGGTAATCTACCGGCTTGTCACGGAATCACCCTATCCAAAGAGATGTCTCCCAAGACTGATTTGGAAAGGGAACGCATGTCTATTATACCCTACGCTTCTGCGGTAGGCTCTATAATGTATGCGATGTTGTGCACCAGACCAGATGTAGCTTACGCACTAAGCGTGGTAAGCCGGTATCAGTCAGACCCAGGGGAGAAGCACTGGATAGCAGTAAAGAACATTCTCAAGTACCTGAGGAGGACTAAGGAGATGTTCTTGGTATACGGCGGAAAAGACCTCAGGTTGGAGGCCTATGCTGATTCCAGCTTCCAGAGTGATAAGGACGATTCCAAGTCCATGTCGGGTTATGTCTTTACCCTCAATGGAGGGGCGGTGTGCTGGAAGAGCTCCAAGCAGGACACCGTTGCTGACTCGACGATGGAAGCGGAGTATATAGCTTCTTGCGATGCCGCAAAAGAAGCAGTCTGGATGAAGAAGTTCCTAACAGAACTTCAGGTGGTTCCTATTATTGTTGATCCAATACCTCTGTATTGCGACAACAACGGAGCTATAGCTTTAGCGAAGGAACCAAGGTCCCATCAGAAGTCCAGACACATCTTAAGGCGGTATCACCTGATCAGGGAGATCATTAATCGTCGGGAGATCGAGGTTCGGAGAGTTGCTACTGAAGAGAACATTGCTGATCCATTCACAAAGGCCCTACCTCAGATTCAGTTCGAGAGGCTACTCGAGATCATCGGTCTTCGATATGCCAGTTCATGGCCCTAGTGCAAGTAGGAGATTGTTAGTGTATATGCCCTAGGGGCCATTATTGTATCATACTAGTTTGTATATTACTTAATGGAAGCTTGGGATATTCACATGTATATAACAGTCTTGCTAAACATGGTAGTATGCTACTTGGTTTTTCTATCTTAATATGTGAGTATACGTATTGATAGAGCTCTTAGGATCTTGCTTGACTACCAGCGTTGTGATGGCAGTCACACTAGTGGGGGCTGGGTAATCTACAAGCACATCCTTATTCAGGTCCCTAGTCGTAGGATTATCGAGACAGGGCATCGATACTCCAGAGTAGACTAGTGTGTACGCTTCTCATCCCAGTTTGGGAGATGGTCTGTCCCACAGCCGTCAGTACGTCATACTGGAGATAGTATGCAGGTGCTCGTTAGGTTACGGGTACACCGAACAGGACTCACAGGGAACTGTTGGTTGGTTTTATACCAGTCGTCAGTGAACAGTTCCCAGGTGACATGAGTACAGCATAGTCCGCAGACTTGACACTGCTACTTCGCCTCGAATGTGTCCTACGGTTACCCTACCACGGCTCAAAGGAGTCGTGCAAACAGGTAGCAGTTGGGTGCAGTCCCGAGCACTTGGAGACGGTGGCGGTTAGACAGGATTCGTCTCTCCCGGTATTGGGGGTTGATATCGCGCTGTGTCAGAGAGCCATTATGCAAAGTCCCTGGCCAGGGCAAGCGAGATTTGCTGGTAGGTTCTAGTAGTTTCTCAGGGTGTAATGGGCTTCACTCCGACACGACTTATACCGCTATTAGGGGACTGAGGCTTGCCGCCCCCTAGGCCCGATATGCGATAGTCTTAGACGAACAGACCGGACTGTATAGAGATTGTCACATCAGACTCAGTAGGAGTTCGGATGGGTTTCCTCATCGGCCTTCTTATCGACATCTACCTGGGGACCGTTACGTACAGCTAGTGCCGCTTGCGGTCTGTGGTTAAACCCACTGCCAGCATAGTAGTCGAGTCTCTAGAGTCCCACACAGAGAGTTTCCCTACTCCAGGCGAAACGATATAGAGGTCGTATGGTTTTACGACAAGGGTTCGGACGCATACGTGTGTTTACGCACGTACAACATCCGGACAGTTTTTACTAGTCGGCTTTGGTTTAAGCCAGTTTCTAGTATCCGGTTATTGGATTTTTACAGTCTAAAGTTTTTCCGTGTTTTCACAGATAGGAGGGGCGTTCTCGTAATTGCGCGAGAAGCTTCTAGAAGATGGTGGCATAGGGGTTAAGGTGGCATATGCATTAAATGGGATTAGTGATTCATTTGAGTGATTCATCCATGTCATTAATGCATCATAAATGCTTAATGACTCATGGAGATGAATCACCCATAAGATATTTATGGAGCATGGTTGTTAAATCATTTACTTGATTTATCTTGTTTTGATTTATGCTTCATATATATTATGAGAGCTCATTATCTCATTTCATTCTCTTGCTCACTTTCTCTCTCCTCAAGCTCTCCCTCTTCAAACCCTAATCCTCCCCTCTTATGTGTTGAGTACAAGGATTAGATTAGACTGCTTAATCCTTAACCATTCTCTATATCTCCTAGGTTGCTTAGATTAGCAGTTTAAGAAACCTAGTTACCTCTAGTTTGAGGTGAAGCTTGTAGTAAAGCTCTCGGGTGGATCTTCTACTACTTAGAGAAGGCCGGAGAGGACGTGGAGAACGACAAGACGAAGGACTCGGATCTTTAGGTATAATCACTTTTCATATAGTTGTAAACTCCTATGTTTGTTGTTAGTTATTGTTTATGCAAAGATTCTCGGTTAGTCGATGTTTACACTTTAAACAAGATCGTTTTTCATTATTCCGCCTCCCTGCAAGTCGTGGGGTGTTGTACATCGACTTACATATGGAGGAGTAAGCTGAGAGAGAATTCCATTCTCTTTTAGATAATCCAGGAACTCGGCACCCAAGTATTCACCACCTCGACCAGATCTTAGTATCTTGATAATTTTGCCTGTTTGTTTTTTCACTTCATTCTTATATTCCCGGAATTTCTCAAAGGTCTCGGATTTATGCTTCATCAAGAAGACATGTCCATACCTAGAGAAATCATCCGTAAAAGTAATGTCGTATGAATAACCACTTTGCGCATGTGTAGATATTGGACCACACACATCACTGTGTATGAGTCCCAAGAGCTCGCTCGCTCTTACTCCGTGTCCAGTGAACGGAGTGTTTGTCATCTTTCCCATGAGGCAAGATTGAAAAGTTGCATAAAACAGATATTCGAACGGATCCAAATATCCATCTCTATATAGCTTCGTCAACCGTGTTTCATTGATGTGACCCAGTCTACAATGTCATAAGAAAGCCCGATTTAGTTCCGGAGACTTTCTTATAAGTGTGTTCTGGACACTGAATACCTGAGCTTGGTTTAATACGTATATTCTGTTATCTAATGTTCCTGACCCAATCAAAGCTTGATTTAGGTGGATGTGGACCACATCGCTTATAAATGTAAAATCATATCCTTCCTGAGAAAGGAAGGATACAAATATGATATTACAAGCTAGACTAGGTACATACAAACAGTTACGCAGAATCAATATCTGTCCACTTGTCAATCCTAGATGATATTTCCCTACGGATTCAGCGTCCATGCTCATTCCGTTCGCAATTCTGAGAGTCATATCACCTAACCTGATAACTCTACGGTTTCTCAAAACCTGTAATGAATTACAGATATGAGATCCTGATCCAGTATCTAGTACCCAGGAAGTAGAGTTAATTGACATACAGTTTTCTATTACAAACACACCTGAAGTCGAAGCAACAACATGCTTCGGATCCTGGATTCTAGCTTTCAAAGCCCTGTAATCCCTCTTCCAATGCCCTTTCCCGTGGCAATAGGAATATTCCTTCTTCCCTACTGTTTGCCCAGAAACTTTTGCCCTTCCATGTACTTTTACCTTACTGACACCACATATCGGCTTTGTGGAGGTCGTCTTCTTCTCACCTTTTGCTTTCGCCTTGGATGTAGAAGAGGAAGATTCCCCAATAAGCTGAGTAGGTGTCACCCTGGTTTCCTTCAGGGTGCCCTCAACTGGAAGTATAACTTTCTTCCCCTTAGCAAAAGTAGATGGTAAGGACTGTAGAAATAAGTCAGCATATGACCTGTTTCCCAACGTGGTCTCCAGGTCCGTGGGCTCATCAATATAGCTAGTCATAGTAGGGATGTTGTCCCCTATAGATGACCCGATAGCCAACCTCGCTTGAATCAATTCCTTCAAGGTCTCATATCTTGCGATACGAGATTGCTCTCCATATAAATCTTTGTTATGGAGGAAGATGGAAGCTAAGTCCATCTTCTCATGCTGTTTCTGGTTTACACCATCAACTGAGGCCAACGCGAGGCACTTGGCATTCGCACAGTCTTTTTCCGATGTCTTACGGATATCAATATCCATGACGGTGGAAACTGGTCCTGAGACGGCGGGGGCTTGAGTAGTGAAGAGGTGTTCCAGCTTGTCATAGGTAATGGACATCTGGACAGACCTTTGCCATTCATTATATTCAGATTCAGTCATTTTATTATCTAGATGTAACCTATGTTCGGTAACGGGATCGCTGCAAATTTAAGAGAGAGAAGAAAACACTTTAGCATGATACTCTTGCAAGTTTAGATTGGTTTTTAATTTATCTAAACAGGATGTCTCCCACTATTTCTCAAATCCTTCCTCAAACCATAAAAGAAGAATTAGTCAGGATTTAATCTCACCGTACAATACTTGCTTAACCATTCAGGCAGGCTAGTGTCGGTACTTCGAGGGAGGTTTTACGACGCTTTTGCGAATTTCCTTAATTAAATAACCTCTTTTCCCTGGAGGCGTAGCCCCGCTAACACTGTTCTAGACACCTACTTAGTTTATAGCATTGATCGTTAAGTGAAAAATGTCCCGAGGAGTAGCAGATACTCACAGTAGGATCGGGATCCAAATATCATTATGTGATGATGCTGAAGGAATCCTACCAACATTATCAAACTCCAAATGGTATGCAGCACTAGCAAGTTTCAGATTCTTTAGAAACTCTCGATGTGGATTTTTTCCCCATGCTCTTATGATATTGACTAAGGCCAAAAAATCATAAGTCACATGTCAAGTTCTACTCGTCATTGTCCAGGTTAATTTGAACCCATCCGTACATACCCTTGACTAAGGCCAACAAAGTAGTATGACTGTCCCAAACTGACGCACCTATCTATTCAACATATGAATATCCAGCAGCTACCAATCACTATGCCTTGACTAAGGCCAACAAACATAGCTTGAATACTATTGAATATTCATATGAAATGATGGAGGGCTACAAATGGTTTTGGCGAAACCGGGAAGGTAATGAACTTGATATAATCGATGGAACCTGATAGCTTTTAAAAGGAGTGGTTTAAGCTCCGCATTTAAAAGTCTGCTGTTTTAAAATAACCGAGTGGTTTTAAAATTTGTTCCAACGATTCATCTTTGGTTTGTTTGCTTTGCATTAATGTAATGCATTCCCATCAATTAACCTACCATTGCAGAAAACAACGAAAATACAACGTACGCTTATGCCATCTGCATTCGCCACGGGGCCCCGTTATCACCCGTTAGGTTACTTAACTAATGACAGAGCGGGGGCTGGACTAGCGCGGATGCAAAACATAAGCAACGCCTATTATATAATACATATATAATAATATCCATTCGTCAGACGTAATGATAGGAATTCCAGATCACAGATGAACACATTGGATATATTAGGAATTCCGCATTTCGTTTGAGCCTGTAACGAAAAACGGATTCCACGGTCGTGATCAATAGCCAAACCCCACCCTAGACCCCTATGGGTGCGGCAAACTACCCGCCAAATACCTGAAGTGAAGCAACCTCCCTCAACAAAGTGAGTAGGCCACTCGGCACATCAAAGTACCCGGTAGTTTGTGCACCACATCTTGGGTCTATCCTAGGAGCAAAAACAGTAAAAGAAATAATACAACGGTGGCTACAACCTCAACCCGGATGTGCCCCACAAAAATAATGTTACATCACTTTACAATTTTATATCGAATGAAAGAATGAAAACCCTCATCTCACATCCCCGACTATTCATCACGACGATCCAACAAGTTCATATACACAAACCATCACATCAACATCACAGATATGTGCAACCCGACTAATCGACGTATAGCAATTAGTCGACGTTCCCAAACACATATATACATCACAGTGCTTGTAAAGTAACTACGACATTAGAATTCCGCACGCAATTAGCAAACTAAAATAATTTTCCAAGACACGAAAATCCAGTGAGCTAAATTTCAAAAACTGAAAGTTTTGAGCCATTCCGGGAGTCGAAACAAACTTGAAACCCACCCAAATCTTCACAGAGGCGAAGATACATGTTAAGACGTCGAGTAGGGGGGCTCAGGGGGGTTCCCACCCCTGGGGTCTACCATGAGGTGGCCCCCAAAGGACGACAAACCCGAGAGTACCAGTTTTTGGTGTTCTCAGGTCAGCAGCCCCCAAGGCTACCAATTGGTAGCCTTGTGGGGTGTTCCCGGCCGTTGGTCCCACCGAAGTGTCCCCGGGGTGCGCACGTTTCAGCCCGCGGCTTCTCGGTCTAAACCGTGAGCCCGCGGGGTGTGCAAACAACTCAAAACCTCACTTTTCAAAACTGTTTCTGTCGACAGTTTTTCGGTGACAAAAACGGCGGAATTCTAATATCGTTACAAGCTATTTAAGTTTTATAAGAGGCTCTGATACAACTTTATGTCTGTGTTGCGCACCCCACGTGTTTGCGGGGAGGCGTAATTTGCAAAAGATGATTTTTACGGGCTTCGTAATACCGACTAGAACCAAGGATCGAACATAAACCATAGCTAGCAAAATACTTGAGGTTTAACTACTCGGATACGAAGTTATACATCACGGTACATGTCCTTCGGGTCTTCATCGCTGTCCTCTTCGTCTACGTAGGCTCCAAGGATCGATCTGGATTGTAGTAATCTCCACAGCCTCCTCGAGTCAAAGACGATCCACCCGAGAGTCTATAGTCCGAGCTCCACCTCAAAACCGAGGTAACTAGGGCAACAAGCTTGCTAAACTTGATGTCCTAGATGATGTAGAGTATGAAGATGGATTTATTTATCTCTTGAAACCCTAATTTACTCAACTCATGAGACCTTGAGGGTTTTATAGTGAGGAAGAAGAAGAAGAGCTAGCATGAGAGCTCACTTGAGGAAAGAGAAAGTATTCTCACAAATGATAATCCAAAAGAAAATATAATGGCTCCCTTGACTTGACTACTCTCATGTCATGAAAATATCTCACGTAAAGATATCTAGTGTCACAAAATATCTAGTCAAAGAGTCAAACCAAGTTAAGTGGTCAAACCTAGTCAAATGGTCAAACCAAGTCAAGTAGTCAATCCAAGTAACCATGACACATTTATCATTTACAAAAATAACAAATACTTTCCTCCACCTCATAATTGTTTTAATCAAGTCCATGGTCATAACCCTAATGAGGTGTCTCCTTTTATGCCCCTCTCATCCGTTTATACACACCCGCATCCGCATTCCGAAGAATACGAATACAATGAAACTGATCCATCAATATAATACTAGGATCAGGCTTAAACCAAAGACCACTAGTATTATCCGCCCGAACATCATACGCGCACAAGTGCACGTAAGTGATCGAAGCCCTGCCGTAAAACCATACGGCATCTACACCTTTTGCCCAGTGCAGGGAAACTCTCTGTGTGGGACTCTAAAGATTCGACACTACGCTGGCATTGGGTTTAAACACAGGCCACAAGCGGTACTAGCTGTACGTAACGGTCCCCAGGTAGATGTCGATAAGAAGGCTGATGAGGAAAACCTATCCGAACTCCTACTGAGCCTGAATGTGACAATCTCCGTACAGTCTGGTCTGTTCGTCTAAGAGTATCGCATATCGGGCCTAGGGGTGGTAAACGTTAGACCCTTAATAGAGGTATAAGTCATGTCGGAGTGTAGCCCAGAAGACCCTGAGAAACTAGTGGAACACCTACCAGTAAATCTCACTTGCCCTGGCCAGGAACTTTGTGTAATGGCTCTCCAAACACAGCGCGATATCAACCCCCAATACCGGGAGAGACGAATCATGTCTAACCGCCACTGCCTCCAAGTGCTTTGGGACTGCACCCAACTACTACCTATTGCACGACTCCTTTGAGCCGTGGTAGGGTAGTATTCAAAGTACAGTGGGAACACACTCGAGATGAAGTAGCAGTGTCAAGTTGATGGACTAAGCTGTACTCATATCACCTGGGAACTGCTACTCGACGACAGGTATAATACCCACCAATAGTTCCCGACGAGTCCTGTCCAGTATACTCATAACCTAATGAGCACCTGAATACTATATTCAGTACGATGTACTAATAGCTGTGGGACAGACCATCTCCCCTGCTGGGATGAGAGGCGTATACACTAGTCTACTCCGGAGTATCAATGCCCCATCTCGATAATCCTACGACTAGGGACCTGTATAAGGATGTGCTTGTAGATTACCCATCCCCCACTAGTATGACTGCCATCACAATGCTGGTAATCAAGCAAAGATCCTAAGGGCTCCACTAATATGTATACGCGATATGCTAAAAGAAACATATGCACATATTGAAGTAGAAACAAACCAAGTAGCATACTACCATTTTGAGCAAGACTGTAAATACAACTGTGAATATCCCAAGCTTACATTAAGTAATATACAAACCAGTATGATACAATAATGGCCTCTAAGGCATATACACTAACAGGAATGAGGGATGAGTTTAAAGAGAGCCATGCCCTTCTCTCTCTTCCTTTAATGCATGGCATGCTTGACATGCCTCATGATGCAAATGTCAACTCTCTATCTCTCTCTCAAGTCAATAAATTTCAAACCCTAATTTAAAAACTAAATGATTTAAATAAATACATATTGCAACTTAATGAAATGGGGTTAGATGCCATGGCCACATAAGCATGGTTAACCCCTAATTAACCCTAGGTTAACATGCACATGTGTGTGCAAGCCCAAAATAAATATTAATAAAATATTAATTAATTTTTATAAAATATTTGAAAACTATTTTGGTAAACTTTTTACTAAAAAACCGCATTATCGCTTAATTAACACTAATCGCATTCTAAGGTGTTACACCCTAGTTCTTGCTTTGCATAGTAGTATTCCTTGATGAATATCCAGTACCTCATTCGATGAGGGAAGAGCCGAGATCCCTTCACCGGGAGTGACCTCTTTAGCAAAACTAGCAAATGCTATAACCCACTCGGTTTATCATCATAGCTTCTGTAGTTCTTGCTTTTCATAGTGGCCTTGATGATATCCAGCACCTCATTCGATGAGGAAAGAGCCGAGATCCCGACACCGGGAGTGACCTCTTTATCAAAAGCTAGTAAAAGCTATTCGGTTTGTTTTTGAAAACTACTCGATTTTAAAAGTGGAGCTTAAACCACTCCTTTTCAAATCACTAGATTCTACAACTATATCAAGTTCATTACGTTAAAGGTTTTCTTAAAAACCAGTCGTAACCCTCCATCATTTCAGATAAGTACTATTTAGTATTCGTGCTGCGTTTGTTAGCCTGCGTCAAGGCGTAGTGTGCTTTAGCTGATTAGTGCTTATCTACAGCATGTGATGCGATTAGATTAGGGTAATCGTACGACATTGTTTGGCCTGCGTCAAGGATCGTACGGGGGGGGGGGGTTAATTCAATCAAGAAATGAACAGGTTGAACTTAACTAGCGCCCTATGGGTTGTTTCGTCTGCATCAAGGTCATAGGACACTAGGGGTAAAAACAATATTGGGAATTTCAAGTGTTTAAATTTGCAATGAGATTGCATACCTTTTATATGATAGTTGGATCCCGATACCCACTGCGAGTAAGAGTTACTCCTGGGAGAGTTTTCCACCTTACAATTAGCCGATCAATTAGGTGTCTAAGAAAGGTGTTAACGGGGTGATGCCCCTGCGAAAACGAGGTTATTTAATTAGTTCCATACAAAAGCATGGGGAGACTCCCTCGGAGTACCAATACCTGCCTGGCCGAACGATTGGCGAACTTATAGGGTGTAATTAATCCCGACTAATCTTACCTTTTAGGGTTTGAAGGAATATTTGATAAAAACAGTGAGAGCCATCCTGATTAGATAAAATAATAACCAATCTAATCTTGCAAAGAGCGCACACAAAATGATTATCCTTCTTTCTCTCCTGGTAGCGACTAATGACACGCCTTAATCAATATAATAATATGGATGTATTGAACGAACCTACTTATTATAGTGGGTTACGTTTCGCTCTATCTTATGATTGTCATAAGTCTGAGCAAGGAATAGGGGAATATCAGGATTCCCATGCAACCCGAACGAAGAAAGAGCATGATGATGCATCTTCTTTGGGTGTGTTCGTAACCAAGAACTATTTCTCAGTATGCTCTACATCCTGGGTATTGAATACCAGATCAGGAACCCACATATGTAATCTGTTACATGGGCTAAGGAGAGGTAGAGAACTGGGAATGGGTGATAAGTCTCTCACAACAGGGAATGGTGCAATGGTTGCAGCCAAAGCAGTTGGCGAATATCGCCTTATATTACCAAGTGGTAACACAATAATTCTGAGCGGCTGTTATTTCGTACCAAAAATATTGTGAATGCAATACTAAATCAAGTGTTGATTAGGTATGATACGCTGTATAACGGTATAAACGTTCTAAATCAAATTACAGCTCTAAGTATACAGAACACACACAAGAGGAACGGTTCAGAAATAAACGAAGACTTCTTGTGGCATTGTAGACTAGGTCATATCAATGCGACAAAAATGGCTGAGTTGCATAAGGATGCATATTTGAATCCGTTCAAATTTACATCTTATGAAACTTGCCAGTCATGTCTCAAAGGCTAGATGACCAAATCTCCGTTTACCGGACACGGAGAAAGAGCTACCGAACTCTTGGGACAGATACGTAGTGATGTATGCGGTCCTATGTCAATACATGCCAGGAATAGTTCATCATACTTTATTACATTCACCGATGATCTCTCAAGATTCGGACATGTGTTCCTGTTGAAACACAAATCTGAATCTTTTGATAAATTCAAGGAATATAAGTATGAAGTTGAGAACCTGATGAGTAAAAGTATTAATATCCTTCGATATGATCATGGAGGAGAATACTTGAGCACGGAATTCAGAGACTACTTAAAAGAGAATGGGATTCTCTCTCAGCTTACTCCTCTATATACACCACAGCACAATAGAGTTTCGGAGCGGAGGGATCGCACCCTATTAGATATGGTGTGCTCTATGATGAGTAATGTTGAGTTGCCTATTTCCTTTTGGGGTGATGCACTTGAGACAGCTGCATTCCTATTGAATAGAGTTTCGAACAAATCCATTGCCCACCACTCCATATGAGATATGGAATGGGAAGAGACCATCTCTTAAACGAGTTAAGATATGGGGTTGTTCGGCCTATGTTAAAAAGCAAAATCCGGACAAGCTCAAGGCAAGGTGGAACCGGAGGATTCAATAGACTTCGACGAATCTCAGCCACTCCACAGATCTAGTAGGGTTCCTCATCCACCTGAGAGATGCGGTTTTCTCATAGACGGTGGGAGCGAAGATTGCATCATGGAAGATAATGACCCAAGTAGTTTTGAGCAGGCCATCACAAGTGGAGACTCTGTGAAATGGTTGGATGCTATGCGATTTGAGATGGAATCCATGTACACCAACAAAGTATGGACTTTGAAAGTTGCTCCTGAAGGGGTAAAACCCATCGGGAGCTAGTGGATCTTGAGAAGATAATTGGTGTAGATGGAAAAGTTGAGACTTTCAAAGCTAGACTTGTAGCAAAAGGTTTTCGTCAATGACCAGGTGTTAACAATGATGAAACCTTTTCTCCAATGGCTATGCTTAAGTCCATCAGGATCCTACTTGCCATTGCTGCATCCATGACTACGAAATCTGGAATTTGCACGTCAAGACCACTTTTCTAAATGGTGATTTAGAAGAGAGTGTGTACCCAACACAGCAAGAGGGCTTCGTAGACAGCCGGAGCAGCGGAAGCATGTGCAAGCTTCTTAAACCAGTCTACGGATTAAAGCAGGTATCGCGGAGATGGAACATCTGTTTCGATAAAGTTGTCAAAGAGTTTGACTTCATCAAATATGAAGATGAACCATGTATATATAATAAGGTAGTAGAGAGTAAGGTTGTCTTTCTCGTATTGTATGTGGATGACATACTCTTGATAGGAAACGTTGTTCCTATGCTACACTCAGTCAAGCTCTTCTTATCACACAAGTTCTCCATGAAAGATCTTGGAGATGCTTCCTACATCTTGGGGATAAGATCTATAGAGATAGATCTAAACGGATGTTGGGATTGTCCCAATCTAGGTATATTGACACCATACTAAAGAGGTTTAGTTTGGAAGATTCTAAGCGTGGTAATATACCCACTTGTTCAGGAATCACTCTCTCCTAAGAGATGTCTCCCAAGACTGATTTGGAGAGGGCTCGCATGCAAGAGATACCCTATGCTTCGGTAGTCGGGTCAATCATGTAGTCGGGAATATTGTAACATTTTGAAAAATGTAAAAATTAATTAATTAAATAATAAATTATTAATTTAAAAAGTTATTAAAAACAAATAAGATATTTTCATAAAAAGTATGTAAAACAAATTTAATAAAATTTTAATATGTAACAATAATAAATTTTAAGGGTTTTAATGTGAAATTTAGCTTCATTTTGATTAAAATAATGTTATGCAATAACATAGGTAGTGAGGGGTTGTTATGTAAAAAATTTAGGAAATTATGCAAATTTGAATTATTAAGGGTGTAAGTAGAAAAAGAGGTTAAATAAGGTTTTTTGTTCAGAAATTATTCACAAGATAAATAAATTGGGATGATAATACCTTGACACCTCCTTCTTTCATGCACGACACACACACAACACCTACTCCTTGCATGAAGATGGCACCCTTTGGTCTTTGACACCTCCTCCTACACCTCACCCTTCCCTCTTCTCATATATATATTATGTTCAGATCATTTAACAAATTTAAAATAAGGAAAATTAAAAGAAAGAAAAAGGAAAACTAAAGCAAACAAGGAAGAACAAGAGAAAGGAGAAGAAAAGAGCTAAGTCTAGGATTTCCTCACCATCAAGCTAAGAGCTAGAAGCTAAGGGTTTGGGTGTCTTGGAGGGAGCTTTTCAATCATTCTCAGTTGGCAAAAATTCCTAACTCGGTAGAATTAATTCTGGATTTGGTTTAAGTTTGAAATCAAAGGTCTATAATATCGTATTTTGGCAAAACTAAGCTCTGTTGTAATCTGCTATAGTTTAGATAAAAACAAACTTAACCAAACAATGCCTTAATGTTGTATGTTGGACCTAGAACAAACCATATGAGCATGAACCCAGGGGCTCGGATTTTGGCCGGCGAGGTATAGGCAAAATCCGGCGTCGCCGGATTTGTAGGGAGGTATGGTGATTTAGGTTGTTGGGTAGATCTCTGTGTAGGTGTTTGGTTATTTTGGTATTGTTTAATCAAGTTAGTTTAACTGTATATAAAATCTGGAAACTAATATCGGAAAAAGAGATCAAAATTTTAAAATACGACACGGGTAAAACGTAACGCGTTCTGTTTTCTGTCGCGATGCAGCGTTGGGTTAAATTTCAGTGAGGTTGAGTGTTAAATCATTTGCAATAGTCGTACGTAGTGTAATTAGCACGTACAACTTGTGTTTTCTTGATTTTTTTGCCGTATCAGAATGTAGCCGTTTTCTTATACAATTTAATTAAATGTTAGATTTTAGTGCGGAACTTCGATGGCCGCAAGGAAAGGAAAAGAATTGGCGATTCCTGAGTAGTAGGACGTATTCCGGTGAGTAGACTAAACATCTACCGGGGGATTGTGTAAAGATGGCGTGATACGCCCGTAGTTTTACTTAAATGCAAAGATTTGACTTTTGTATGTTAAATTGATAGTATGCATTCATATATATATATATGTAAATCGCTATGTCAATAATGGTTAGAACACTGCACAATTATCGACGAGTTATGCCGCACATGCACTTATTTTACATGTTACACTACACCTCGTCGATATTGCCATGTCACTTTTACACCTAGCAGTTATCTTGTTAAAAATAATTCCTATCATACCTTAATCACCAATAACATTAGTAAATTGCATCAATGATATCATGTGTAGTATTCGAGTATTCTAAGATGATATAAAAGGTACTTATATTATGGAGGATTTATGGTTTTGAGCTTTCCTATACTATTGCATAAATCTAGTGATTGTTTATGATTAATGTGACATGTCCACCATAAGATGTTTTTATGATTTGGTTTTTATTCCGAACCGAGTTGGGGGTCATACGGTTGCGGATTTATAAGTTATCCAGACTGAGTCGGGGGGCATACAGTTGGATACATGGTGGACCCGGTCGAGACCGAGGGGAAGGATAGCCGCATGATAGGCGGGGAGCCTAATGAGGATACTCGATACCGGAGATAATTGTGAAACACGGCGGATATTTATATGATATTGACCGGTGTTTTTGATTACAGGATCGTTCGAGGAACGATGCCTGAGAGAATAGAAGATTTGTGTCGATGATGGACATGGAAGATGAACTTTAATTGGAAATAAATGATGAGATTTCAGTTTTGGTTATGTGATTAGTAATACGGATTCATGTTTTCCACATGTTATCATGCATCATAATTATCCTTACTACGGTTACTTATAATTCATCATATTTACATTATCAGCCGTTATATGTTAGTTTTATTCACTGAGTTGGCAATTCACCCCCGTTGTGCCACAGTTCCATGCAGGAGTAGATTGGATGGTTAGCAGCAGTGCAGATCCAGTTTTTCAGATTTTATCGCATCTTTTGATAGGTGGGTTACATATGTAGTAACCTTCTCTTTTGGTATTGTATTTTGGATTTAGAAAATCTCCATCAGACTTTGTATTATGACTTAGAATGAGATATGGTTATATGTATATTATTTGACAGGTGAGATCGTTGTTATATTAGAAGATATTTCTTTTATTTATGTCTGAGATTCTTATTGATATCCTATATACTGGATATTTATTTCCGCTGTTGATATTGTTGATCCCAACTAGGGATGCAACCAAACTTAACACTTTATAATTGTTTTTATTATGAATTCACTAGTGAGTTACTGTTAAGATCTTAATTACATAAAACTGTGACTTTTACTTAAAAATTAAATTTTTATAAAAAAAATTCCGCAAAAAGGATTTGATCTTGGATTTTTCGGTTTACTCGAGTTATGTAAATATCTTTAGATATTATACAATCTAAGTGCCGGTCACATCCAAATTTTGAGTCGTGACAAAGTTGGTATCAGAGCCTAGGATTAACCTTACGGAATCGAGTAGTGAGTTAAGATAAGTTGACGTGAATCCGTGATTTATGATGACCTTTGGTTTGATGGAGTAGGTGATTTAGGATGAGTGCAGTACCGAATGTATGTTCCACGGCATATTTACGTTACCATACTCAGCCTAACTAGCCTTAGGATGTATATCTTGATTAACCTTCCTTTGACTCTCTGTTATTGATTGTTCCTATTCGTAAGCCTTATCAACTCTCGTTTCTTATTCCAATTGCTATGGCTACGCGATCTAGGCGAGCCACAGCCAGAGATACAGCTAGGGCAAGTCCGCCTGTGATGGTGACTGGTACACTGGACGTTCCGGCGGTGCATGAGCATGTTGATCCTCCTCATCCAGATCGTATGACTAGGAGTGAGGAGGGCATGTTAGGATTGCAGCGAGTTGTAGGACAGTTAGCTGAGGCCACTCGAGTACAGAGACAGGATCCGGAATCGACCATGGCAGAGTCCGAGGTACATCCCACGCAGACGGTCGCACTTGTAGACATGAGGGTGATGGAGGTATCGCTTCCAGAGTTTATGAGGTTGAGACCTCCGGTATTTACAGGGACCGATGTAGCGGAGGATCCTCAGTATTTTCTAGATAGGATGGCGAGGATTGGAAAATCATTGCGATGTTCTGATGCGAGATTAGTTGAGCTGACTAGCTTTCGTTTAAAGGGACTTGCACAAGAGTGGTGTGAGTCGATGGAGAGAAGGCGAGCTATAGGTCTTCCTCCGATGTCGTGGACCGAGTTTTCCGAGGTTTTTCTTGCCAGATTTCTTCCACAGAGTGTGAGGGATGTTAGAGCTAGCAGTTTTGAAGCATTGCAGAAATCAGCGAGTATGTCGGTGGCAGATTATGATTTACGATTCACCCAGTTGTCGCACTATGCTCCATATTTAGTTCCTATGGAGGAGCTTCGGGTGAAGAGGTTCCTAAGGAGTCTGGACACGCGGTTGTATCTAGCTATAGGCTCCCAGCATTTTGATACGTATGCGCAGGCCATAGATGCAGTGATACGAGTGGAGGAGCATTTGAGCGAGGAACTGGTTATTCCGGAGCCAAAGAGGAGTAGACTGATTGGGCCAATGACTAGGCAATTTGGCAGAGGTAAAGGCAGATATATTCCAGGCCGCAGTTTCGGACAAGGTTGGACCCAGGGACAGATGTTCAGTTCATACCCCGATGATAAAAGGACCCCATTTACCTGTTATAATTGCGGACTTCCAGGGCATATAGCAAGGGAATGTACACGCCATAGCGGGACTGTTACTCTGCAGGCTTCTTTACCCCTTCCACCTTCGACGTCGATGGCTTTACTTCCTCCCCTAGTTGGAACTATGCGCCAGACAGTTGCACCACGAGGTCGAGGTTCTGCAGGACGCTCTCATAGAGGTCGAGGAGATAGAGGTAGAAGACGATAGGATGCGGGCAGGGGCCAGGCACGAGTATTTGCACTGACTCCACAGGATGCCCAGGCATCAAATGCAGTTGTGACAGGTACCCTTGCAGTCCTTAGATGCACATATTTTATTTGATCCTGGTTCTACACATTCTTATGTATCTTCACGCTTTGCCCTTTCTTTGGGGAAAGAGTCGTCGTTGTTAGAGTTACCGTTAGTGGTGATTACTCCGGTGGGAGATTCTTTTATAGCTCGACATGTATTCAGATCATGTTCTGTACGTATTGGTGATAGAGATTCGCTAGTTGATCTGATTCTCGTAGATATGTTAGATTTTGATATATTTCTCGGTATGGATTGGTTGGCCGCTTGTCATGCCTATGTAGATTGTCGAGGGAAAGCGGTTAGGTTTTTTTTTCGAGGTGAACCGATCTTTGTTGTGCAGGGGGACTCTAATATAACTCCTGCCAACCTGATTTCTGCTCTTTGTGTGGGACGACTCTTGAAGAAGGGTTGTCATGGGTTCTTAGCATTTGTTCAGGACTTAGGAGCCGCTGAGATTCCGTTGGACCAGGTTCCAACCGCACGAGAATTTTCGGATGTGTTTCCTGTTGAATTACAAGGATTACCGCCCGATCGTGATATTGAATTTTGCATTGACTTGATTCCGGGTACGGGGCCTATTTCTATACTACCCTAACGGATGGCCCCGAAGGAGTTGAAAGAACTTAAAAGCCAGTTGCAAGAGTTGTTAGATAGAGGACTTGTTCGTCCCAGTGTATCGCCGTGGGGAGCTCCTGTCTTATTTGTAAAGAAGAAGGACGGTAGTATGAAACTGTGCATCGACTACCGACAGCTGAATCCCGTCACTGTGCGAAATAGGTATCCATTACCTCATATCGATGACTTGTTCGATCAGTTGCAGGGATCTGGCTACTTCTCGAAGATTGATTTGCGGTCAGGGTATCACCAGTTGAGGGTTCGGAAAGATGATATTCTAAAGACTGCTTTTCGCACACGATATGGGCATTATGAGTTTCTGGTGATGTCGTTCGGACTCACCAACGCCCAGCAGCTTTTATGGATATGATGAACCGTATCTTCAATCCCTTCCTTGATCAGTTTATTATAGTATTCATTGATGATATTCTCGTTTATTCCCGGAGCAGAGAGGAGCACGAACAACATTTACGTATCACATTGCAGACCTTGAAGGAGCATCAGCTATTTGCTAAATTCTCAAAGTGTGCTTTCTAGCTTGATAGTGTGGATTTCTTGGGTCACGTAGTTACGAGAGATGGGATACATGTGGACCCAAGGAAGATCGAAGTGGTACAGCACTGGCCCAGACCTGTGTCAGTTTCTGAGGTTCGGAGTTTCTTAGGTCTGGTGGGTTATTACCGACGCTTTGTGCAGGATTTTCTCGGGTCGCTGCACCATTGACCGGATTGACTAGGAAGGAAGTTCCAATTCTTTGGACAGATGCATGTGAGCAGAGTTTCCAGCAGTTGAAGACACGCATGACGACTGCACCAGTCTTATCTTTACCTTCTGGGTCAGGTGGGTTTGTTGTGTATTGTGATGCATCTCGAGTGGGTTTAGGCTGTGTATTGATGCAGCACGGAAGGGTTGTAGCTTATGCTTCTCGACAGTTGAAGAGGCACGAGAAGAACTACCCCACTCATGATTTGGAGATGGCTGCTGTGGTATTCGCACTGAAGATTTGGAGGCATTACTTGTACGGTGAGTCATGCTAAATCTTCACAGATCATAAGAGCTTAAAGTATATTTTTCAGCAAAGGGATGTAAAAACCTAGTTCATTTATACCATTTCTAGTTTCCGTATTTAAGTATCTGTGGTATTTTATTGATTTATCGTGTTTGGGTGCGAATGGTATTTTACATTTTACTTTGCATTCGATCTGACCCGCTTGCTTGAACCTGTTTTGATTCATAGTTATCTAGTACCATGACTTGTTACGTAGACTGTACATTTCATGTTTACTGCATACTTGCATTTCATCTGACATCACACATTTTATCATACAACATTTTAGGTCATGTAAAATAAATTAAAATTGCATTTCCTAGTCTGCATGGTACCCCTAACCCCGTGGTTGCGTCCGCGCATCTTGTTCTCATCCCGTTCAGTGAAACGGACGTGTTTGGATGGCTACGCGCTCGTACGTGCATCCATTCTTGGGGGTATGCATTTTCGTTACCTGAGCATTTATATTGAAATTTGGAAGTCGCATATATTTTTCATATTTTAAAACCAGATTTTTGGACCTGACCTGGGCATGTTTTGGAGTAAGTTTGTATTTGCCAAAATCTCAAAACGGACAAATATTATATTCTTTATGTATTATAAACTATTATTATACTTTTAACTAAAATATATTATTATATCCTTTATATACTAACAGTTATAATTTTATATATATATATTATATATTTTTTTAACTAAACAAATCATAACTGTCTCTTCTCTCTCTCTCTCCGTTTCTCTCTCTTCTCTCTCTCTCCTCTCGATCTTTTCTCTCTCTATATATTCCTTGCGCTCTCTCTCTCATCAAAATCTCTATATATCCCCTCACCCTAACAAACCTTTCACCTATTTAAACAACTCTTTTATCATATCTTTCATATCATCATCATCTTCATATTTCTTTCTCCCTTCAAAAAATTTCAGCCAAACCCACGCCTTCACCCTCGTCGCCAATGACCCAACTTTGCCGCACCCATCTCCCACCAACAGTCGTCGCCGATCTCCTTCGACTCCAAAACCCAACTCCGACCAACTCCTTCGCCTCGCCTCACCTTGCCACCGCGACCACCACCCACCATCATCGTCATCTCCTCTCGACCCATCTTACCGAAACCCTAGCTAGCTTCACCCGAGAACCCATCCATTGCCACCTTCAAACGTAACCCATATCACCGGAGGCACCTATACTCCAAGCTCTCTTCGACCCATACCATCTTTTCTCCTTCTCAAACCAGCACCCATTCCCGAGCATATACCCTAAACTCCAGCTACAAATCTTATATCGCCGCCATCGTCATATTCATTACCCACCCCGTCGACAGAGCATCCGTAGTTGTTGCCATCGCTTCGTAGTCTCCGCAAGTTGATCCTAACCGAGACCACAGTCGAGCTCCTTACCCTACAAGCCACATGCTTGGCCAACGTGATGGGAGCTTTGCATCCATTGTAATGATTTTTTTGAAGCAAGCTAATATATGGGTGACAGATAATTTGAGTTCTCTAGCTCGTCTTTGATGCGCTAATTACATTTTGTGTTAGAAGTTTAAGTATATGATGGCGCAATATCTGTTCTTTTCCCTTCATGTTTCTGCCATGTTTTATTCCTTCTACTATATCTTCCGTGGAGAAGCAAGGACCTAAAACTCTATGGCCCAAGTTGGCGTGAGCATCATGATTATTTCTACGCCTCTGGTTCTCCATTACGATGATATTTTAATTTTGCGCCAAGGTGTTTGACGAAATGCCCTAATGGAGATTTTCCGTCGTCTTATCGCATTCTTACTGTGTGCCGTGCATCTGTGGATCCCCGAGGCAAGTTTATCTTGCTACATGCTACATTATATTTTTATGCATCTATTTTAAGGAATATAATATTTGAATTTCAAACCGTGCATCTAAAGTACTTGTTTCACAGTGTTACACTGACCGTATGCATCCATTCTTATCATTTCATATCTGACTTGTGCAAACCTATCTTGTCGCATATCATACTATAGTATACCGCATCAAATTGAATATAATCATTCACATTGTTTAATTGAACACTGTGCATTAACTAGATTATCATTTAAAGGTTATATGATATCCATCCGCATCCATATCGAATAGAATACATATAGCTGCATTTTAAAGATCTTATTAATAACCCAATATTGATGTTTTAATACCCCATACTTAACAAAGTGTAATCTAACTAGCTTTTAGAACTATTAAATGTAACCCTAATCGATAGCGTGCATCAATGACGTTGTCTTTCTATCTATGTGCATACCATTCATGTTAGTTCGTTCCATTAGTACCCCATGCTTGTTTTGTATACCCATGCTTATGTTAGTTGATTATGAGCACCCACATGACATTTTGTGCACCCCTGACATGACTTGTTACACCTATTACTTGACACGACATGGTACTGTGCACCTCTCGATATGACATGATACCTATATACTACCTGACTTGACCTGATGTACCATGGCTTTACCTGTTACCTGATCTTGTGACTGATGCCAATAAACCTGACATGTTGTCCTTACGGACATTTCCTGTTGTCTATCCAGACAAACCTGTACCTGCCTGATCCTGTGTTGGCATTAGCTCCAGATTATTTAATACCTGACTTGAGCACATATAACTTGGGGATATGGGGAAATCAATGATGAAACTTGACTTGTAACTCGACAGTTCTATACCTTTTCTGATCAGTCTTATGGGCTAGGCCAGCCCCGGGGTGATGCCGCTAACATCACTCGTCATTACCTACCACCCTTTACTGCCTTGCGGTACGTCTCAGATTCAGTCCGAGAGTCATAGACCGTGATCCCGGGCACACACGGGATACTATTGAGTTACATCGATGATTCATCAAATTGATTTCAAAAGACTTGAGAGTAGATAACCCAGTAGACCAGTTTAGCTTACTCACTACACATTACCCTCACGATCCTCACTTATATCACTGTTACACCTGTTTACCACTTATACTCATACTTGCATGTCTTGCTACCTCTATTTAATTTATTGCTTGATATTATGACGCACTGACGTCTGGGTTTTGCATGGCCCAGATCCTCTACCTTTGTTGCTGACTGATCAGGAGTACTGCTGTTGTTAGACCGAGCGGTGAGGATCCTGTTGGTATCCAGTCTTACTTCCAGGTGTTTTATTTATTGGATCTTTTGCTTCCGCATATTATATTATTTCTTGACTCATTTATTCTGGCTTGTGGACATGTACTAGATAGTTTAGTTTACTTTCCTGTTCTTGATATCTCTACAGCCGTAATGTGACTGTGGAAGGATTTTTCCTATCCACAGGTAGCATGGTTGGCTATGTCACGTGTCTATCTTAGCGTACTCTGGGAAGCGGGGCGTGACATGGTTTTTTTAGTATCAGAGCCATAGGATATAGGTTAATCGAGTTTGATTCTTTTATAGTAAGGTATTGGACCCAATACACGAATCAGAATACTCGTGATTAGGAACATGTCCTGCCACCTTGTTATCGTGATTCTTGAATCATATCTTTCTCTTATCCTTTGCCTTAACGCTATGCAAACCACTTTGCATCTCGACTTGAAACCTTTTGGTTCTCTATTGTTTCTCCCTGTTTCTTGATTCTGATACTAGGATTTGGATGACTTGAGTGGAGTTATGTGATTGTAACTATGAACTGCAGCATAGTTACAATACGGTACTCTATTTAAGTAACTTGGAGTCCTAGTCTTGATTCACTTCCTTGTTTCATGATCGTTATATTACCTTGCTTCTCTCGGTTTCATTGCTTACCAGTTCTTGTTTTATCGCCAGCTTGAATCATGTTTACCGTGCTTAATCCTCTTCAGTATCTTGAGTTCGGATGAAGTCATCTCGGTATCCTACTTGTTCATATCTTTCCCGCATTAGAATTATTCAATTCTGGTGCATTCCTTGTTTGTTGTTGTCTTGGAAATGGATTTTCTCGGCACTTTCCACGCTCACATTGATTATAAAGCAAGGAAAGCGAATTTCCAGATTTCCGGACATCCGGAGTTTGTTTTGCTGGAGTAAGCAATTCTGTTGAGCTTGTCGAGTTTAGGTCTAGGCCGACGAGCAATGTTCTTTCGTCGATGGAAGTTGATAAGGAAGAAGCGCCGGCTATATTTCGAGAGTTCATGGACATGTTCGAAGACATCTCAGGTTTACCGCAAAACGAGATGTGGAGTTCACGATCGATCTTAATCCTGGTGCAGCGCCAATATCTAAGGCATACTATCCGATGGCACCAGTGGAGTTGGAAGAAATCAAGAAGCAGGTTACCGAATTGTTTGAGAAGGGTTGGATTCGCAGCAGCAATTTACCTTGGGAAGCTCCAGTTCTTCTAGTAAAGAAGAAGATTTCACAGGGAGGATGTGCATCGATTATCGAGAATTAAACCGGGTGACTATTAAGAACAAGTACCCGATCCCTCGCATTGGAGAATTTTTCGAGCAGCTTAGTAAAGCGAGGGTATTCTCGAAGCTGGATTTGCGGTCCGGATATCACCAGGTCCGAGTTAAACCGGAAGATATTTGCAAGACTGTGTTCCGAACTCGGTATGGACATTACGAGTATCAGTGATGCCCTTCGGAGTAATGAATGCACCGACGATATTTATGGACTTGATGAACCGAATCTTTTCACCATTCTTGGACCAACTTATAGTGGTGTTCATTGATGATATTTTGGGCCACTCAAAAGAGTATTGAAGAGCATGCAGAACACTTGAAGATCGCACTGCAGACATTGATGCAAGAAAGATTGTATGCAAAGATGAGCAAGTGTGAGTTTTGTCTTGAAGAAGTGAGGTTTTGGGCCATTTCGTGTCCGGAGATGGAATCGCCGTTGATCCTGAAAAGATTGCAGTAGTTCGAGATTGGCCGATTCCGAAGAACGTTGCAGAGATAAGAATCTTTCTTGGACTTGCCGGTTATGACAGAAGGTTCGTGGAGAACTTTGCTCGTACTGGCAGAGCCTTTGACCAAGATTACGCGCAAAGAAGCACCGTTTGTATGGACGGATAAGTGTGCGTCAGCTTTGAGGCATTGAAGCAGAGATTGATAATCGCTCCTATTTTGACCGTACCAGACAGTTCTGGAGGATTGGTGATTCACAGCGACGCATCTAGGAAAGGTTGGGATGTGTTTTGATGCAGCATGGGAAAGTTATAGCTTACGCATCGAGACAGTTGAAGACCCATGAGAAGAATGACCCAACTCATGACTTGGAGCTAGCAGCTGTGATTTTCGCTTTGAAGATTTGGAGACACTACTTATTGGGCGAAAGGGTCGAGGTTTTCACCGATCACAAAAGCCTAAAGTACGTGTTCACACAGAAAGAGCTCAACATGAGGCAGCATAGATGGTTGGGGCTGATGGCTGACTATGATCTTGATCTTAAGTACCATCCGGGGAAAGTTAATGTTGTGTCGGATGCACTTAGTCGGTTGCCAGCAATTCAGATGTTGACCACACAGAAGGAACTTATTAAAGACTTTTGAAGATTCAAGTTGGAGATCGTACTACCGCATTCTTCGGGACAGTTGATGCAGCTGCAAGTACCGTCGTCGTTGATCGAGAATATTAAAGCAGCGCAGTTACAGGACCCAAGATTGCAAAAGTTTCGGGAACAAGTTGGAGCTGGATTTCGAATGGACTTACTGATTCATGAAGATGGTTCATTGCGATATGGTAGTCGTTTGTGTGTGCCAAAAGGAGACATTCGCGAAGAACTTATGAAGGAGGCGCACAGTTCAGCATATTCCGTACATCCAGGAGTCACGAAGATGTACCGAGATATACGACAACATTTCTGGTGGGAAGGCATGAAACGGGAGATTGCCCGCTTTGTAGCAAAGTGCTTGGTGTGTCAGCAAGTTAAGGCTGAACATCAAAGGGTTGCTGGTTTATTGCAACCACTTCCGATTCCTCAGTGGATGTGGGAATATATAACCATAGATTTCATGACGGTTTTACCGCAGAGTCCAAAGGGCAACAATGCGGTTTGGGTGATTGATGATTGATTGACCAAGGCAGCTCATCTCATACCATTTCGAGTTGGTCAATCAACGGAAGCTTTGGCAGAATGGTACATGCAGGAGATTGTAAGATTGCATGGAGTACCGGTGAGCATCGTGTCCAACCGTGACACTCGTTTCTTATCACACTTCCGGAGGAGCTTACAGGAAAGTTTGGGGACTCAATTGAAGTTTAGCACGGCTTATCGTCCTCAGACAGATGGCCAATCGGAGAGAACGATCCAAACTCTTGAAGACATGTTAAGAGCTTGCATGTTAGACTTCAAGGGTTCATGGGAGGATCAACTACACTTAGTGGATTTTTCTTACAATAACAGTTTTCAGGCGACTATTCAGATGGTTCCATTCGAAGCTTTATATGGTCGCAAGTGTCGTTCACCTGTTTGTTGGGACGATGTTGGTGAACGAATATTGTTGGGACCGGATTTGGTCGTGCAGACAGTTGAGAAGGTTAACACTATTCAGAATCATATTAAAGCAGCACAAGACCGACAAAGAGTTGGGAAGATACGTTGAGAAGACCTCTAGAGTTCGCCGTTGGTGATTTAGTATTCTTGAAGGTATCACCGACTAGAGGGGTGATTCGTTTCGGGAGTCGAGGAAAGCTTAATCCTCGATTCGTTGGATCTTTTGAGATTTTGGAACGTGTTGGAGAAGTGGCGTATCGATTGGCGTTACCGCAATCCTTAGCGAATGTTCATGACATGTTTCATGTATCTCAACTCTGTAAGTACGCTCGAGATGAAACACACGTGCTGGATCATTCGGAGCTGACTGTACGTGAAGATTTAAATTTTGAGGAGCGACCGATGTCGATTGTGGATCGGAGAGAAAAGGTTCTTAAGAACAAGATTATCCCTCTTGTACTTGTTTCTTGGGGAAATCGCTCACATGGAGAATCAACTTGGGAACGAGAAGATGAAATCCGGCAGAAATTTCTACATCTATTCTTGTAGTTTGTTGATTGTTTACCCTTTCTTGTTCTTGGAATTTCGAGGACGAAATTCTTTTTGTAGTTGGGTATAATGTAACAACCTAGTTCATTTATACCAATTCCAGTTTCCGTATTTAAGTATCTGTGGTATTTTATTGATTTATCATGTTTGGGTGCGAATGGCATTTTACATTTTACTTTGCATTCGACCCGACCTGCTTGCTTGAACCAGTTTTGATTCATAGTTATCTAGTACCATGACTTGTTACGTAGACTGTACATTTCATGTTTACTGCATACTTGCATTTCATCTGACATCACACATTTTATCATACAGCATTTTAGGTCATTTAAAATAAATTAAAATTGCATTTCCTAGTCTGCATGATACCCCTAACCCCATGGTAGCGTCCGCGCATCTTGTTCTCGTCCCGTTCAGTGAAACGGACGTGTTTAGATGGCTACACGCTCGTGCGTGCATCCGTTCTTGGGGGTATGCATTTTCGTTACCTGAGCATTTATTTTGAAATTTGGAATTCGCAAATATTTTTCATATTTTAAAACGGGATTTTTGGACCTGACCCGGGCATGTTTTCGAGTAAGTTTGTATTTGCCAAAATCTCAAAACGGACTTATATTATATTCTTTATATATTATAAACTATTATTATACTTTTAACTAAAATATATTATTATATCCTTTATATACTAAAAGTTATAATTATATATATATATATATATTATATATATTTTTTAACTAAACAAATCATAACTGTCTCTTCTCTCTCTCTCCGTTTCTCTCTCTTCTCTCTCTCTCCTCTCGATCTTTTCTCCCTCTCTATTCCTTGCTCTCTCTCTCATCAAAATCTCTATATATCTCCTCACCTTAACAAACCTTTCACCTATTTAAACAACTCTTTTATCAACTTTCTCATATCATCATCATATTCATATTTCTCTCTCCCTTCAAAAAATTTCAGCCAAACCCACGCCTTCACCCTCGTCGCCAATGACCCAACTTTGCCGCACCCATCTCCCACCAACAGTCGTCACCGATCTCCTTCGACTCCAAAACCCAACTCCGACCAACTCCTTCGCCTCGCCTTCACCTTGCCACCGCGACCACCACCCACCATCATCGCCATCTCCTCTCGACCCATCTCACCGAAACCCTAGCTAGCTTCACCCGAGAACCCATCCATTGCCACCTTCAAACGTAACCCATATCACCGGCAGCACCTATACTCCAAGCTCTCTTCGACCCATACCATCTTTTCTCCTTCTCAAACCAGCACCCATTCCCGAGCATATCCCCTAAACTCCAGCTACAAATCCTATATCGCCGCCATCGTCATATTCATTACCCACGCCGTCGACAGAGCATCCGTAGTTGTTGCCATCGCTTCGTAGTCGCCGCACCTTGATCCTAACCGAGCCTACAGTCGAGCTCCTCACCCGACAAGCCACATGCCTAGCCAACGTGATGGGAGCTTTGCATCCATTGTAATGATTTTTTTGAAGCAAGCTAATATATGGGTGACAGATAATTTTAGTTCTCTAGCTCATCTTTGATGCGCTAATTATGTTTTGTGTTAGAAGTTTAAGTATATGATGGCGCAATATCTGTTATTTTCCCTTCATGTTTCTGCCATGTTTTATTCCTTCTACTATATCTTCCGTGGAGAAGCAAGGACCTAAAACTCTATGGCCCGAGTTCTCGTGAGCATCATGATTATTTCCACGCCTATGGTTCTCCGTTACGATGATATTTCAATTTTGCGCAAAGGTGTTCGACGAAAGGCCCCAATGGATATTTTCCGTCGTCTTATCGCATTCTTGCTGTCTGCCGTGCATCTGTGGATCCCCGAGACAAGTTTATCTTGCTACATGCTACATTATATTTTTATGCATCTATTTTAAGGAATATAATATTTGAATTTCAAACCGTGCATCTAAAGTACTTGTTTCACAGTGTTATACTGACCGTATGCATCCATTCTTATCATTTCATATCTGACTTATGCAAACCTATCTTGTCGCATATCATACTATAGTATACCGCATCAAATTGAATATAATCATTCACATTGTTTAATTGAACACCGTGCATTAACTAGATTATCATTTAAAGGTTATATGATACCCATCCGCATCCATATCGAATAGAATACATAAAGCTGCATTTACAGATCTTATTAATAACCCAATATTGCTGTTTTAATACCCCATACTTAACAAAGTGTAATCTAATTAGCTTTTAGAACTATTAAATGTAACCCTAATCGATAGCGTGCATCAATGTCGTTGTCTTTCTATATATGTGCATACCATTCATGTTAGTTCGTTCCATTAGTACCACATGCTTGTTTTGTATACCCATGCTTATGTTAGTTGATTATGATCACCCACATGACATTTTGTGCACCCCTGACATGACTTGTTACACCTACTACTTGACACGACATGGTACTGTGCACCTCTCGACATGACATGATACCTATATACTACCTGACTTGACCTGATGTACCATGGCTTTACCTGTTACCTGATCTTGTGACTAATGCCAACAAACCTGACCTGTTGCCCTTACGGACATTTCCTGTTGTCTATCCAGACAAACATGTACCTGCCTGATCCTGTGTTGGCACTAGCTCCAGATTATTTAATACCTGACTTGAGCACATATAACTTGGGGATATGGGGAAATCAATGATGAAACTTGACTTGTAACTCGACAGTTCTATACCTTTTCTGATCAGTCTTACGGGCTAGGCCAGCCCCGTGGTGATGCCGCTGACATCACTCGTCACTACCTACCACCCTTTACTGCCTTGCGGCACGTCTCGGATTCATCCCGAGAGTCATAGACCGTGATACCGGGCACGCACGGGATACTATTGAGTTACATCGATGATTCATCAAATTGATTTCAAAAGACTTGAGAGTAGATAACCCAGTAGACCAGTTTAGCTTACTCACTACACATTACCCTTACTGTCCTCACTTATATCACTGTTACACCTGTTTATTACTTATACTCATACTTGCATGTCTTGCTACCTCTGTTTAATTTATTGCTTGATATTATGACGCACTGACGTCTGGGTATTGCATGGCCCAGATCCTCTACCTTTGTTGCAGACTGATCAGGAGTACTGCCGCTATTAGACCGAGCGGTGAGGATCCTGTTGATATCCGGTCTTACTTCCAGGTGTTTTATTTATTGGATCTTTTGCTTCCGCATATTATATTATTTCTTGACTCATTTATTCTGGCTTATGGGCATGTACTAGATAGTTTAGTTCACTTTCCTGCTCTTGATATCTCTACAGCTGTAATGTGACTGTGGAAGGATTTTTCCTATCCACAGGTAGCATGGTTGGCTATGTCATGTGCCTATCTTAGCGTACTCTGGGAAGCGGGGCGTGACAAGGGATTTGAATCTAAGGCAGCGTAGATGGATGGAACTCGTGAAAGATTACGATTGTGAGATCTTATATCATCCAGGCAAAGCGAATGTTGTAGCAGATACCTTGAGTCGGAGGCCTAGAGGTAGCTTATCTTATTTGCGCACTTTGCAGAGACGGTCTTCTACGGACTGGCAGATTTTATGTGATAGTCGTGTACAGTTTGAGTTCACCTCGACAGGAGGACAGTTCGCACATGTTTGCATCTGACCTCAGTTATTGGATCGTATTCAAGAGACACAGCCTGCAGATGCTCGTATGACGGAGATCATGGATCAGGTTAGGCAGGGAAGAGAGTCGGAGTTCGTGATAGATGACCGTGGAGTATTACGTGTTCGGACTCGTCTTTGTGTGCCAGATTCTGATGGATTGAGACGTGAGATCTTAGAGGAGGCCCATCGATCAGCGTATAGTTTTCATCCTGGTTCCACCAAGATGTATCATGACTTGAGGGATGTTTATTGGAGGGAAGGAATGAAGTGGGAAGTTGCGGAGTTTGTTTCAGATGCTTGACTTGTCAGCAAGTCAAGGCCGAGCACCAGAGGCCGGTAGGAGAGTTGCAGCCCTTGCCCATTCCGGAGTGGAAATGGGAACAGATTTCTATGGATTTCATTGTGGGTCTACCCAGGACTAGCATAGGGTATGATTCCATCTGGTTGATTGTAGATAGATTGACAAAGGAAGCTCATTTTCTTCCGGTGAAGACGACATATGGGTTTGCTCAATATGCTCAGATTTATATCGATGAGATTGTACGATTACGTGGAGTTCCGACGTGCATAGTTTCAGATACGGGTACCCAGTTTACTTGTAGGCTATGGCAGAAACTTCAAGAAGCTGTTGGTACATGACTGAGTTTTAGTAAAGCTTTTCACCCATAGACGGATGGTCAGAGCAGACCATTCAGACTTTAGAGGATATGCTTCGAGCTTGCAGCCTTGATTTCGGTAGTTGTTGGGATCATCACCTACCTTTCATAGAATTTTCGTACAACAATAGTTTTCAGGAAACGATCCAAATGGCACCCTTTGAAACTTTGTATGGGAGGAAATGTTGATCACCCGTTTGCTGGACGGAACTGAGCGAGAGTAGCATTTTTGGACCGCAGATAGTACAGGGGACTACGAAAAAGATTCAGCTAATACGAGACAGAATGAGGGCGGCCCAGTGCAGACAGAAATCTTATGCAGATCGACGACGTCGTAGACTCGAGTTTGATGTGGGAGATCATGTGTTCCTTCGTGTGTCTCCGATGAAAGGTGTGATGTGTTTCGGGAAAAAGGGAAAGCTCAGCCCCAGATATGTCGAACCCTACGAGATTCTGGAGAGAGTGGATGCTGTAGCTTATCGTGTTGCACTTTCACCGAGTTTTCCCGATGTGCATCTGGTGTTTCACGTATCGATACTTCGCAAGTATCTTCACGATCCTGCTCACGCGATCCAGCATCAAACCTTACAGCTTGAGCCGGATTTATCCTACACAGTACAGTCATTAGCTATTTTAGACAGGCAGGCAAAGAAACTGAGATCAAGGGTACTTCTATCTGTAAAGGTTCTTTGGCAAGGATCGAATCGCGAGGAGATCACTTGGGAGACCGAAGATGCGATGCGAAAGAAATTTCCACATCTTTTTGAAGGTATTTCTTGCTAAGTTTTAAATTCGGGGACCGTATTTTCTTAAGGGGGGAATATTGTAACATTTTGAAAAATGTAAAAATTAATTAATTAAATAATAAATTATTATTTTAAAAAGTTATTAAAACAAAATAAGACATTTTCATAAAAAGTATGTAAAACAAATTTAATTAAAATTTTAATATGTAACAATAATAAATTTTAAAGGATTTAATGTGAAATTTAGCTTCATTTTAATTAAAATAATGTTATGCAATAACATAGGTAGTGAGAGTTGTTATGTAAAAAATTTAGGAAATTATGCAAATTTGAATTATTAAAGGTGTAAGTAGAAAAAGAGGTTAAATAAGGTTTTTTGTTCAGAAATTATTCACAAGATAAATAAATTGGGATGATAATACCTTGACACCTCCTTCTTTCATGCACGACACACACACAACACCTACTGTTTGCATGAAGATGGCACCCTTTGGTCTTTGACACTTCCTCCTACACCTCACCCTTTCCTCTTCTCATATATATATTATGTTCAGATCATTTAACAAATTTAAAATCAGGAAAATTAAAAGAAAGAAAAAGGAAAACTAAAGCAAACAAGGAAGAACAAGAGAAAGGAGAAGAAAAGAGCTAAGTCTAGGATTTCCTCACCATCAAGCTAAGAGCTAGAAGTTAAGGGTTTGAGTGTCCTGGAGGGAGCTTTTCAATCATCCTCAGTTGGTAAAAATTCCTAACTAACTAGAATTAATTCTGGATTTGGTTTAAGTTTGAAATCAAAGGTCTATAATATCATATTTAGGCAAAGCTAAGCTCTGTTGTAATCTGCTATAGTTTAGATAAAAACAAACTTAACCAAACAGTGCCTTAATGTTGTTTGTTGGACCTAGAACAAATCATAGGAGCACGAACCCAGGGGGTCGGATTTTGGCCGGCGAGGTATAGCCAAAATCCGGCGTCGCCGGATTTGTAGGGAGGTATGGTGATTTGGGTTGTTGGGTAGGTCTCTGTGTAGGTGTTTGGTTATTTTGGTATTGTTTAATCAAGTTAGTTTAACTGTATATAAAATCTGGAAACTAATATCGGAAAAAGAGATCAAAATTCTAAAATATGACACGGGTAAAACGTAACGTGTTCTGTTTTCTGTCGTGATGCAGCGTTGGGTTAAATTTCAGTGAGGTTGAGTGTTAGATCGTTTGCAATAGTCGTACGTAGTGTAATTAGCACGTACAACTTGCTTTTTCTTGATTTTCTTTGCCGTATCGGAATGTAGCCGTTTTCTTATACAAGTTAATTAAATGTTAGATTTGAGTACGGGAACTTCGGAAGTCGTAAGGAAAGGAAAAGGATTAGCGATTTCTGAGTAGTACGACGTATTCCGTTGAGTAGACTAAATATCTACCGGGGAATTGTGTAAAGATGGCTTGATACTCCTGTAGTTTTACTTAAATGCAAAGATTTAACTTTTGTATGTTAAATTGATAGTATGCATTCATATATATACATGTAAATCTCTATGTCAATAATGGTTAGAACACTGCAGAATTATCGATGAGTTATGCCGCACATGCACTTATTTTACATGTTACACTACACCTCGTCGATATTACCAGGTCACTTTTACACCTAGCAGTTATCTTGTTAAAAATAATTCCTATCATACCTTAATCACCAATAACATTAGTAAATTGCATCAATGATATCATGTGTAGTATTCGAGTATTCTAAGCTGATATAAAAGGTACTTATATTATGGAGGATTTATGGTTTTGAGCTTTCCTATACTATTGCATAAATCCAGTGATTGTTCATGATTGATGTGACATGTCCACCATGAGATATTTTTATGTTTGGTTTTTATTCTGAACCGAGTTGGGGGTCATATGGTTGTGGATTTATAAGTAATCTAGTCAGAGTCGGGGGGCATACAGTTGGATACATGGTGGACCCGGTCGAGACCGAGGGGCAGGATAGCTGCATGATAGGCGGGGAGCCTAACAAGGATACTCGATACCGGAGATAGTTGTGAAACACGGCGGATATTTATATGATATCGACCGGTGTTATTGATTACAGGATCGTTCGAGAAACGATGCCTGAGAGAATAGAAGATTTGTGTCGATGATGGATACGGAAGATGAACTTTATTTGGAAATAAATGATGAGATTTCAGTTTTGGTTATGTGATTAGTAGTATGGATTCATGTTTTCCACATGTTATCATGCATCATAATTATCCTTGCTACAGTTACTTATAATTCGTCATATTTACATTATCAGCCGTTATATGTTAGTTTTATTCACTGAGTTGGCAACTCACCGCCGTTGTGTTGGTTCCTTGCAGGAGTAGAGTGGACGGTTAGCAGCAGTGCAGATCCACTTTTTCAGCTTTTATCGCATCTTTTGATAGGTGGGTTACATATGTAGTAACCTTCTCTTTTGGTATTGTATTTTGGATCTAGAAAATCTCCATCAGACTTTGTATTATGACTTAGAATGAGAGATGGTTATATATATTATTTGACAGGTGAGATCGTTATTATATTAGAAGATATTTCTTTTATTTATGTCTGGGATTCTTATTGGTATCCTATATACCGGGTATTTATTTCCGCTGTTGATATTGTTGATCCCAACGAGGGATGCAACCAAACATAACACTTTATAATTATTTTTATTATGAATTCACTAGTGAGTTACTGTTAAGATCTTAATTACATAAAACTGTGACTTTTACTTAAAAATTAAATTTTTATAAAAAAAAATCCGCAAAAAGGATGTGATCTTGGTTTTTTTCGGTTTACTCAGGTTGTGTAAATATCTTTAGATATTATACAATCTAAGTGCTGGTCACATCCAAACTTTGGGTCATGACAGTAACTTACTCACTAGGTGTAGTGAGTAGGCATCAAATCAGATCCTGGGGAGAAATACTAAACAGCTGTGAAGAACATTCTTAAGTACTTGAAAAGAGCTAAAGAGATGTTCTTGGTGTATCGTAACGGTGAACTCCAGGTGGAGTCCTTTACCGATTCGAGCTTCCAGAGTGATAAGGACGACAGTAAGTCGGTCTCGGGTTTTGTCTTCACCCTCAGTAGAGGGACGGTATGTTGGAAGAGTTCCAAGCTAGATACTATAGCAAACTCGACGATGAAGGATGAATACATCGCTACCAACGATGCTGCCAAAAAGGCTGTCTGGATAAAGAATTTCATAAGATGAACTTAGTGAGGTTGAATCTATTAAGCATCCAATACCTATGTATTGTGATAACAACGGAACTGTGGCTTTGGCCAAGGAACCCCTGTCCTATTAGTGATCCAGACATATTCTTAGGCGGTATCACCTTATCAGGGTGATAGTAGATCGCCGGGAGATCGAGGTCAGGGGAGTTGACATTGAGGATAACACAGCGGATCCACTCACCAAGGCCCTTCCCTAGATACTAATCGAGAGACTTTCTGGGCTGTTGGGTATAAGATACTACAACAACTGGCCTTAGTGTAAGTGGGAGATTGTTAGTGATATGTATGCCCTAGAGGCCATTATTGTATGATATAGTGGATGCTTAGACATATATATGGAGGACTTTCTTGCTCGACATGATAGTATGCTATCTGGTTTCCTTTATATTAACATGTTCATTGGTAATATTATACTGTCTCTCATATGCATGTTGATAAAGCCCTTAGGATGTAGGCTTGACTACCAGGACTATGATGCGGATCATACTACTGGGACTTGGGTAGTCCATAAGAACATTATTCAATTGTTTCTAGTCGAGGGAATATCAAGACAGGGCATCGATATTCCAGAGTAGACTGTGTATACGTTTCTTGACCCTGTATGGGGCGATGGTTGATCCTATATCCATTGGTGTTTGACATCAAAGATTGTACACAGGTGCTCATTAGAGAATGGGTATACCGAACAGGACTCGCCGAGAACTCCTAGATGGTACTATACCTATCGTCTGATAGCAGTTCTCTGGTGATACTGGTATATGTCAGTCTATAGACCCGATATCATCATAGAGTATTGTATGGCTCCCACTGTGCTTTGATTTCCTCCCTACCACAGCTCAAATGAGTCATGCAAACAAGTGGATTTTGGGTACAGTCCCGAGTCACATGGAGGCAATGAGCGATAGTAGGGGTTTCGTCTCTCCCGGTACTGGAAGTTGATATTGAGCTATGCTCGATTGGCTATAACAGTAAGTCCCTGGCCAGGGCTGTTGCTGAGATTTACTGGTAAGTGTTATCAGTAGTTTCTAAAACCGTTATGTGCCATAAATCGGCATGACTTATCAAATTATTGGGGTCTGACGATTCCACCCCCAGACTCGATATGCGACATATCATATGAAGAGATCGGACTGTACGGAAAGTGTTACCTATAGGATTCATGGGATTTTGGACAAGCTTGCTTGTTGATCTTCTATTCGCTCAATACCTGGGTAGCCGTTACGTCCAACTAGTACCGCTGACGGCTTGTGGGTAACTGATGTGATCATCACCTACCGCTGGCATATTGATGAGTCTTTAGAGTCCCACATAGAAGTTTCCTGGTTCAAGCGAAATGAAGTATGTCATATATACTGATATGTGCAGGGGGCCTGATTAAA
Source organism: Agapanthus africanus (assembly GCA_030015575.1). Taxonomy (NCBI): domain Eukaryota; kingdom Viridiplantae; phylum Streptophyta; class Magnoliopsida; order Asparagales; family Amaryllidaceae; genus Agapanthus; species Agapanthus africanus. The sequence goes on along the minus strand of JASDDO010000022.1, from coordinate 165,033,565 downwards.
TACGAGTATGTGATACCGTATTGTAATCTGGCGGCTATTTGTTATCAGTTAGGTTATATGTGATATGACCGGATTATTGAATCAAGTGTTGATTTGATAATGAGATATACAGATAAATGATATTAATCGGTTATATGTGATATAACCGGATTATTAAATCAAGTGTTGATTTAATAATATGATATATATATTTATATTTGATATAATTGTATATTGATTAATATTGTTGCTCACTAATTATATGCTTATCTTTATATATATATATATATATATATATATATATATAGACACACACACACATATTAATATATATATATATATAGACACACACACACATATTAATATATATATATATAGACACACACACACATATTAATATATATATATATATATATAGACACACACACACATATTAATATATATATATATATATATATTATATGAAGCATGACATGGTATTTCTATTTTTAGAAAATAGAAATTGAGATGATAAATGGGGAGACTTTGGAGGTATGGGCATAACATGGATTATTCTATATTATATTCATTTGCTTGCACTATTGAAGCATGGCTACAATTTTTAAGTATTAAAAAATTGTATGCTTCAATAATGTGTGAGGTTTGGATGAGCCATTCTACACTTCATTCCACACTTAGCCATTTTCTTGAGTTGAGCTCATGTGATGAGTTTTCTCTCTAGCTCTCTCTATCTTCTTCACCTCCACCTCCAAGCTCAATCTCTCACATGAGTTGTGAACCCTTGAGCTTATGAGAACCATAGTGAGCTAACATTACCCTACTTCACCATCCTACGCTAGATTAGCGCTTTGGTGTAGTGTATTTCCTTCACTAAAGAGTTTAGTGAAGAGGTAGATTGGATTAGTGAACTTTGGGTGGATCGTCTTCGGCACGAAGGTCATCGGAGCAAGTTCGTTCAACTTTCTAGTGGAGCCTAGTGGAGTCGTGTGTACTACAATCCGGAGCTTTAGAAGAGAAGGACACGGTCTATAAAGGTTATAGCCATCCATCTCTTAGCTATAGTATATGATATAATAGTTAAACCCTAATCATGTAGTTTATGATCTTGGTTAGTGTAGATTAGCATCCCAAAATTTTTAAATACGGCATGCTTGATGCTAGTAAAACCAAGTGGTGGTGCTAACGTACACTTTCAGTATCACATATCAAACTTAAAACCGAAACGATATAAAAATTACGACTACGAAACACTCCGTATTAGCCCCTTAACAAAATTAACATCACATGCAATTTTAGGCTAATCAAACATAACCTAAAACCCCAAAATATATGTACCAAAGCACCAAAGAAACACGAGACATTTTGGAGCATTGGGGACCAACCATGCCGGCCAAAAACCCTATCTGGCCAGTGAGATTTAAGAATTAATGTCTCGAGTTTTTCTAGTCTTCTATTTAAAACAAATGTAAGCTTCTGCAACTATTTAAGAAATTTTCAGAGGCCTTTAAAAATTGGACAGAAACTTGGGTTTTGGTTAACTGTTTCGGAGTTGTTTCGGTTTCGTAGTTTTACAAACATTGTCTAATCTTCTAGCTTTAGCTCTGATACCATGAAAGTGTTTATTACCACCACCACTGAGTTTTACTAGTATCAAGAATGCCAATTTAAAAAATTTCAGGATGCTAATTAACACTAAACAAGATCTTAAACTAGATGATTAGGGTTTTTGCTTGATATCAAGAAAACTACTTAAAGAGAATGAGCCTACAACCTTTGTAGGCCGTGTCCTTCTCTTCAAAAGCTCCGTGTAGTAGTCCACGTGACTCCACTAATCTCCACTTGAAGTTGGATCGAGCTTCCTTTGCGATCTTATTGCCAAAGATGACCACACGAAGCTCCGCTAATCCAAGCTACCTCTTCACTAAACTCTTTAGTGAAGTAAACACAGTACAGTTAATTGCTAATGAAGTGTAGGATGGTGAAGTAGGGGGTTGGTTTGCTCACTAGGGTTCTCACAAGCTCAAGGTTTCACAACTCATGTGAGGGATTGAGCTTGGAGGAGGTGAGGAGGAAGATGAAGAGAGCTAGAGAGCAAGGATCTCAAGTGAGGAAAAATAACTCAAGTCTTCTGAAAAATGAAGAATGGCTCATCAATATACCTCACTCATTGAAGCATCCATAATTTCCAAATAAACAATTGGAACATGCTTCAATAGTGAGTCAAGGCCAATATAATAAACATCAAAGTCATGCTTCAGCATTCCACAAAAGTCTCCCTATTTTCTATCTTTTTTTCTATTTTCTAAAAATAGAAAATCAACCATGCTTCATATAATATATATATCACATATATATTAATATATATATATATAAAGATAAAGATAAGCAAATAATTAGTGAGCAATAATATTAGTTAATATATAATTATATCAAATATAAATATATATCATATTATTAAATCAACACTTGATTTAATAATCCGGTTATATCACATATAACCGACTAATATCATTTATCTGTATATCACATTATCAAATCAACACATGATTCAATAATCCGGTTATATCACATATAACCTAACTGATATCAAATAACCGCCAGATTAGAATACGGTATCACATACTCGTATTTAATCAGGCCCCCGCACATATCAGCATATATGCCCTACTTCGTTTGTCTTGAACTAGGAAACTTCTGTGTGGGAGTCTAAAAACTCGTCAAAACGCCAACAATAGGTAATGATCACATCAGTTACGCACAAGCCGTAAGCGGTACTAGCTGGATATAACGGCTACCCAGGTATTGAGCAATTAGAATATCAACGAGAAAGCTTGTCTAAACTCCCATGAAGCCTATAAGTAACACTTACCGCACAGTCCAGTCTCTTCATCTGATATGTCGCATATCGAGTCTTGGGATGGAATCGTCAGACCCCAATAACTTGATAAGTCATGCCGATATGTGGCCTATAACGGTACAAAAAACTACTGATAACTCTTACCGGTAAATCTCATCAACAGCCCTGGCCAGCGACTTCCTTTTATAGCCAATCGAGTATAGCAGAACATCAACTCCCTATACCGAGAGAGACGAAACCCCTCCTATCGCTCACTGCCTCCATGTGACTCGGGACTGTACCCAAAATCTACCTGTTTGCACGACTCCTTTGAGCCTTCGTAGGGAGGAATTCCAAGCATAGTGGAACCACACAAGACTCTATGACGATCTCGGGTCTACAGACTAACCTGTACCAGTGTCACCAGAGAACTGCTATCTGACGATAGGTATAGTTCCATCTAGGACTTCTCGGCGAGTCCTGTTCGTTGTACCCATTCTCTAATGAGCATTTGTGTACAATTTTTGATGTCAAACACCAATGGATATGTGATCAACCATCGCCCCTTACAGGGTAAAGAAACGTACACACTAGTCTACTCTGGAATATCGATGCCCTGTCTCGATATTCCCTCGACTAGGAACAATTGAAGGATGTGCTTGTGGAATACCCAGGTCCCACTAGTATGATCCGCATCATAGTCCCGGTAGTCAAGCAAACATCCTAAGGGCTTTATCAACATGTATATGAGAGACGGTATAATAATACCAGTGAACATGTTAAGATAGAGGCAACCAGATAGCATACTATTATGTTGAGCAAGAAAGTCTTCTATATATATGTCCCAGCATCCACTATATCATATAATAATGCCTCTAGGGCATACATATTCCTAATAGCGAGCCCTCTCCAAATCAGTCTTGGGAGACATTTCTTTGGGGAGGGTGATTCCTGAACAAGTGGGTAAATTACCACGCTTAGAATCTTCCATAGTAAACCTCTTTAGTATGGTGTGAACGTACCTGGATTGGGACAATCCCAACATCTGCTTAGATCTATCTCTAGAGATCTTAATCCCCAGGTTGTAAGAGGCATCTCCTAGATCTTTCATGGAGAACTTTTGTGATAAGAAGAGCTTGACCGAGTGTAGCATAGGAACATCATTTCCTATCAAGAGTATGTCATCCACGTTCAAATACGAGGAAGACAACCATACTCTCCACTACTTCTTGTATATACAAGGTTCATCTACGTTTTTGATGAAGTCAAACTCTTTGACCGCCACATCAAAACAGATATTCCAGCTTCGCGATGCCTGCTTTAATCCATATATTGATTTAAGCAGCTTGCACACCTTTCCGCTGCTCCCACTATCTTTGAAGCCCTCTAGCTGTATCATATACACGCTCTCTTCTAAATTACCATTTAAAAAAGCGGTCTTGACGTCCATCTTCCAGATTTCGTAGTAATAGTATGCAGCAATGGCTAGTATGATCCTGATGGACTTAAGCATAACCACTGGAGAAAAGGTTTCATTATAATCGACACATGGTCGTTGACGAAAACCTGTTGCTACAAGTCTAGCTTTGAAGGTCTCAACCTTTCCATCTACACCAAGTTTCTTCTTAAAGATCCACTTGCTCCCGATGGGTTTTACCCTTTCAGGAGCAACTTCCAAAGTCCATACTTTATTGGTGTGGATGGATTCCATCTCAGATCGCATTGCATCCAGCCATTTCACAGAGTCTCACTCATGATGGCCTACTCGAAACTAGTTGGGTCATCATCTTCCATGATGCGATCCTCGCTCCCACCTTCTATGAGAAAACCGTGGTATTTCTCATGAGGATGAGTAACCCTACTTGATCTGCAGAGAGGCTGAGGTTCGTTATGGACTATTGGATCCTCCGGTTCCACCAGATTATCAGTTGTAGTTTGTGTAGCTAGAACATCTTCCAGTTCTACCTCATTACCACTAATTTCTTTGACAAGAAATTCCTTTTCTAATAAGGTGGTATATTAAAAAACAAACACCCTTTTTCCCTCTGTGTGGTAGAAGATATATCCTTGTGAATTCTTTGAATATCCCACAAACTTACAAAGAACTGACCTTACCTTGAGCTTGTCCGGATTTTGCTTTTTGACATAGGCCGGACAACCCCATATCTTAACTCGTTTAAGATAAGGTCTCTTTCCACACCATATCTCATATGGTGTTTTAGGCACCGATTTTGATGTAACTTGATTCAATAGGTATGTGGCTGTCTCAAGCGCATAATCCCAAAAGAAAATAGGTATCTCAGCAACACTCATCATAGATCGCACCATACCTAATAGGGTGCGATTTCTTCGCTCCGAAACTCCATTGTGATGTGGTGTATACGGAGGACTAAGCTGAGAGAGAATCCCATTCTCTTTTAAATAGTCCCGGAACTCCGTGCTTAAGTATTCTCCTCCTCGATCAGATCGAAGGATTTTAATATTTTTACCCGTCCAGTTCTCAACATCATACTTATATTCCTTGAATTTCTCAAAAGCTTCAGATTTGTGTTTTAACAAAAACACATGTCCGAACCTTGAGAGATCATCGGTGAATGTAATAAAGTACGAGGAACCATTCCTGGTATGTGTAGACACGAGATCGCAAACATCACTATGTATCAGTCCCAAAAGTTCAGTAGCTCTTTCTCCATGCCCATTAAACGGAGTTTTGGTAATCTTACCCTTTAGACATGACTGGAAAGTTTCATAAGATGTAAATTCAAACTCATTCAAATATCCATCTTTATGCAACTTCCCTAGTCTGGTCGCATTGATATGACCAAGTCTACAATACCACAAGAAGGATTCGTTCATTTCTGAACTTTTCCTCTTGTGTGAGTTCTGTATATTTAGAACTGTGGTTTGATTTAAAACGTATATACCATTATACAATGTACCAAAACTAATCAACGCTTGATTTAAGAAAATGTTCATAATATTATTCTCAAGTACAATTTTATATCCTTCTATATCTAATAAAGAAATTGATATTATATTGCACATCATCTTTAGTACGAAATAACAGTCGTTTAGTATCAATATATTACTATTTGGTAATACATGGTGATATTCGCCAACTGCTTTGGCTACAACAATTGCACTAATCTCTACTATTAGAGATTTATCACCCTTTCCCAGTTCTCGACTTCCTCTTAACCCATGTAACATATTACATACGTAGGATCCTGATACGGTATCCAATACCCAGGACGTAGAGCATATTGAGAAACAGTTCTCGGTTATGAACACACCCGAAGAAGATGCATCATCATACTCTTTCTTCGTTCGGGATGCATAGGAATCCTGAAATTCCCCTATTCCTTGCTCAAACTTATGACAATCATAAGATAGAGCGGAACCAACGTTCCCCAGCCCAGTATAACAAGCGGGTTCGGTCAATACATCCATATTATCATCTTGATTAAGGCATGTCATGGTCGCCACCTGGAGAGAGAGAAAAGAAAACACTTTAGCATGCGCTCTTACAAGATTATATTGGTTATTATCTTATCTTATCAGGATGGCTCCCACTGTTTTTATCAAATCTTCCTTCAAACCCTAAAAGGTAACACTAGCCAGGATTAATTACAGCCTACAAGTTCGCTAATCGGTCATCCAGGCAGGTATTGGTACTCCGAGGGAGTCTCCCCATGCTTTCGCATGGAACTAATTAAATAACCTCGTTTCCGTAGGGGCATGACCCCGTTAACACCTTTCATAGACACCTATGTAAAGTGCAAAACTCTTCCAGAAGTAATTCTTACTCGAAGTGGGTATCGGGATCCAACTATCTCATAGAAGGTATGCAATCTCATTGCAAATTTCAACAATTGAAATTCCTAATATCTGTTTTTACCCCTAACAACTTATGACCTTGGCTATAGTCAACAAATAATAAGCGCTAGCCAAGTTCAACCCGTCATTTCCTGATTGAACTAAACCCACCCGTACGATCCTTGGCTATGGTCAACAAAGCCGTATGACTACCCTAATCCAATCTCATCATATGCGGAAGATAAGCACTAATCAGCTACCGCACACTGCGCCTTGACTATGGTCAACAAACGCAGCACAGATACTAAATAGCACTTATCTGAAATGACGGGGGACTACGACTGGTTTTGAATAAAACCTTTAACATAATGAACTTGATCTCATTGTAAAATCTAGTGATTTGAAAAGGAGTGGTTTGAGCTCCGCTTTTAAAATCGAATAGTTTTCAAAACAAACCGAGTGGGTTGTAGCATTTGCTAGTTTTTGCTAAAGAGGTCATTCCCGGTGAAGGGATCTCGGCTCTTTCCTCATCGAATGAGTTGCTGGATATTCACAAAGGAATACCGCTATGTAAAGCAATAACTAGAGCTATCTTTTTGAAAAATTTGATTCTACAACATAGGTTTCTTTTCTTTTCATTAATCTCATTAATGAAGTCCCATCATTTATGTTTCCTAAACATCACAGAAGAAACAAAAATAGAACGTACGCTTATGCCATCCGCATTCGCCACGAGGCCCCGTCATGCACCGTTAGGTTATTTAACTAACGGCAGAGCGGTGGCTGGACTAGCGCGGGTGCAAAACATAAGCAACATTTATTATATATATCATATATATAGCATTCGTCTCAGGCGGTTATATGATCATATCACAGAACTCAGGCAGCAGAAGTCAACATATGAAATATTGGATATACTAGGAGGTCCGTGTTTTAAATTCAGCCAGTAATGAAAAACACGGATTCCACGGTCGTGATGAATAGCCAAACCCACATACCTAGAGCCCTACGAGAGCGGCAACTAACCCTGCCAATTCTAGAGTTAGAAGACCCAGTCTCGACTACTCGAGATGGTCTCCCACGGGACTCTAGAACCCGGTTACTTGTGCTTCCCGCCTTAGGTCTATACTAATGCGGAAAAGTAAATAATATATATCAATGGTGACATCATCCTCAACCCGAAAGTGTCCCAATAAAAGAATATTACATACAATTTTTATATGAATGAAAATAGAAAATCACTCATCTCACGCAAAAAACCCCGGCTATTCAATTATGACGATCCAATATAACATATCATAGAAACACATAACATCACATACCATCAACGTAAGTAAATATGCATATCCCGAAAGTCGTTGACATATATCAACGAGATCGGCGATACACCATATATTACACTTACGGTCGCAGAAAATAAATGAAAACATACAATAATTAAAATCCGTATATTCTTAGAATCATAAACCCGGAATATATCATATTTCGGATTTCATGCCTAACATCTTTAAATCTTGCATTTATGTCTCATATTGAAAACACTTTTCAATATCAGTCAGGTAATTCAACAGGATTCCCGATTAAATGGTCATCGGGAACTTTAGTAGATTGTCGCACCCTCGATGCCATTAACGAAGTTCACTTAGGCGGAACACCATAGCCGCGAGCACCCGACTGGATGCTTTTGGCCTCGGGGTTCTCCTACAGTCACTTGGTCGGGGTTATGGGGCATGGCTATCTAGTAGTGTTTCCCGACGACTATCCGCGTGCAATACAAGATTGCGACGGAGTTTTAATCCGAATCGAAACTCCGTAGCAATCGATCCAAAGAGACTAAAACGCGAGATTTATAAAACACAAACTAGTTTTCACAAAACTAATTAATGTGGATTCCAAATATTTTATCATATATCATAATTATCTAGACGATGTTAAACATTTTGATCGATATCTACACTAACCTAGAATCGAACTAGAGAATTAGGGCTTCTTTGCATGTAAACAAACTTTACACTAAATGAATAGAGAATACAACCTTTAAAGACCAGTCCTTCACTTCAAAATCTCCAAGTAGTAGTCCCTTAGCTCCAAGTAGTGCTCCCTAGAACTCTTCTTAGGCTCCACTTGGTGAAAAGAATGAGCTTGCTTCGTCGTCTTCGAGGCCGAAGATGGTCCACCATGAAGTTACTCTAACTCAAGCTACCTCTTCACTAATCAAGGAATTAGTAAAGCAAACAACCTAATCTTATGGGCTAGATGAGAGTAGACTGATGAAGTAGGAATTTTGCTCACTTTAAAACTCACTTTCTCTTTTTCTTTTCTCACCTCATAAAAAGCTAGAGAGCAGAAAATGAGATGAAGAAGATGAACTACGGTAAGGGAATATCTCAAGTGTTAATGTAGAGAGTTAACCATGGGCTAAAAATAATGGCTGGGTTATAAAATATCTAGAGTAAAACAAAAATTAGTGGGGTGAGTCATGGCTTTTACATGTTTCTACATGCATCTTAAGCCATGCTCATTTCCATTTAATTTTTGAATTACTCTTAATAAATAAACACCCAAATTATCTTTAGTTTTGGTGTGAGTCTCATACACTCATGTTCTATGTATCATCCACCATGACAAAATATATAAATACATATATTAATATATATCACATATATATTAAATGTATTTTAAAGAGAAGAAAATCTTTAGTGAGCATTATATTAGTTAATATATATTTATATATCGAATATATTAATATATATCAAATTATTAAATCAACAATTGATTTAATAATCTGGTTATATCACATTTAACCGACTAATATCATTTATATATATATATCACATTATCGAATCAACACTTGATTCAATAACCCGGTCATATCACATATAACCGATCGATATAATATATCGCGAGATTAGAATACGGTATCATATACACGTATTTAATCAAGGTCCTGCACATATCACATATGTGCCCTACTTCGTTTCGGTTAAGCTAGGAAACCTCTGTGTGGGACTCTAAAGACTCATCAATACGCCAGCAGTAGGTAATGATCATATCAGTCACCCACAAGCCGTCGGCGGTACTAACTGGATGTAACGGCTATCTAGGTATTGAGCAAATAGAAGATCAACAAGCAAGCTTGTCCAAACTCCCGCAAAGTCTATAAGCAACACTTGTCGTACAGTCCGGTCTCTTCGTATATCAAGTCTAGGGGTGGAATCGTCAAACCCCAGTAACTTGATAAGTCATGCCGATGTGTTGCCTATAACCGTTCGAGAAACTACTGATAACACTTATCGGTAAATCTTATCATCCCTGGCCAGGGACTTGCTGTTATAGCAAATCAAGCATAACGCAAGATCAACAACCAATACTGGGAGAGACGAAACCCCTCCTATCGCTCATTGCCTCCATGTGACTCGGGACTGTACCCAAAATCCACCTGTTTCCATGACTCCTTTGAGCCGTAGTAGGGAGGAAATCAAAGCACGGTGGGAACCACACAAGACTCTATGACGATCTCGGGTCTACAGACTAACCTGTGTTGGATATAGTGCCCTCAAAGTCAATTATTGGATCGCAGGTACGTAATTGCAATGATTGAGGGAGGACCTATACCGATATGACAGTCTTGCTCGAGATGATAGTATGCTATCTGGTTTGTCTTTATCATTGTACACATGCTTTAGTTCACTATTGCATGTTGATAGAGCCCATAGGATTCTTGCTTGACTGCCAGTACTATGATGGCGATCATATACGTGGGAGCTGGGGTCTATAGGCACATCCTTAAAGTGTCCCTAGTCGTAGGAGTTTCGAGACAGGGCATCGATACTCCAGAGTAGACTAGTGTATACAGTCGAGATCCCGACGAGGGACGGTGGCCGGTCTCACAAGCCATTGGTGTTAGTTGGTTCACCTAAGATGTATACAGGTGCTCATTGGGTTATGAGTACACCGGACAGGACTCGCCGGGAACTTGCTGGTTGGTATTATACATATCGTCAGATAGCAGTTCCGTGGTGACATGTGTACAGGTTAGTCTGTCGACCTGAGATCATCATCTGTCTTGTGTGAGTTCCCACTATGCTTTGATTACTACCCTACCATGGCTCAAAGGAGTCGTGCAAACAGGTTTTAGTTGGGTACAGTCCCGAGCCACATGAAGGCAGTGAGCGGATCATCGGGGATTCGTCTCTCCCGGTATTGGGGGTGAGATCGCGCTGTGTTTAGGAGAGCCATTACACGAAATCCCTGGCCAGGGTAATCGAGATTTACTGGTAGGTATTCCAGTAGTATCTCAGGGTGTTCTGGGATACTCTCCGACACGACTTATACCGCTATTGGGGGTCTGACGTTTACCAGCCCCCTAGGCCCTATATGCGATACTCATAGACGAACGGACCGGACTGTACGAATATTGTCACTGTCAGGCTCAGCAGGGTTTCTGGATGAGTTCATTCATCAGCTCCCTTCCGATCAATACATCGGCAACCGTTACGTACAGCTTGTACCTCTGTCGTGCTAGTGGTTATACCCAGTGCCAATGTATTGATGAGTCATTAGAGTCCCCCACAGACAGTTTTCCAAATTCAGGCGAAACGTTGTAGAGGCCGTATGGATATATGGCAGGGTTCGATCATATTCGTACACATGTGCACGGATCAGGATTGGACGGATAATACTAGCGGCTTTGGTTTAAGCCAGACCTTAGTATTATTGTGTAGGAATAGTTTTGTCTCATTGCATTTGTATTCGGTCGGAATACAAATTCGGGTATGTATTTACAGTTGAGGTGTAATCTCATAATTCGTTACGGGATTATTTTGGGAGTTGCCAGTTTTCTTTTTCCGGTCTTAAAACATCCTGTTTAATGTGAGCATTTGCCCCTTGACCATTTTGCCCCTTTGACCTTTTTGTTTGCACTGATTTTCTTGGAGTGGGGGGCTGCTCATTTAATGAGGCATGGCCATTTTTTTTATTAGGCATGGTCTTTAATTGGCATGGTGGCTGATTTTAGTGGTTAGGGGGCCTCTTGCAATCTCGTAGGGCTTAGGGAGGGGCTCTTTTGCAAATCCGAAAGTTTGTGAGAGGGGGTTTTCTGTGGTGGTTGATTATTATATGATGTTGGGTTGATTAATTCTTGAGTGATCACCTCATGAAGAGATTTCCAGTGAGCATCCTTTTCTTTTTGGCTGAGCATTTTCTGGCCGAGCCTTCACAAGCTCATTCTTTTTTTCCTCCAAGAAAAATTCCTTGCTCACATGTTCTCCTAAATGGAAACTTCCTTTTTCCTCCGCCCAACCGGCTTGGGCATCTTGAGACAAGTATTCTACACTCACTCTACTTCATTCTTGGACATGTCGGCTAGCAAGCTACATGTCCGAGTTGCCTCGGTTTCGAGACGGGAGTCCGTATAAAGATTCATCGATGTGGAGCCACTTTTGTCGGCGCAGCAGCGGGGAGCTTGGTGGGGGAGATTGAAGACCGAAGGACATGGTTCGATCGGTATAATTTCCTAACTACTTTTACAATTGCTAGTTTACGGTTAATGGAACGATCCGGGTTTTGGGCTGCGGAGGCGCCGGTTTTGTAAAATGTTTTTGTTCCGCATTTGGCGTCGTTCAGATGGCCGGGGCGCCCCCGTAACCCAACAACCTGTACAAGTGTCACCAGAGAACTGCTATCTGACGATAGGTATAATACCAACTAGGAGTTCTCGATGAAACCTGTTCGGTGTACCCATTATTTAATGAGCACCTGTGTACAATCTTTGATGTCAAACACCAATGGATGTGGGATCAACCATCGCCCCATACAGGGTCATGAAACGTACACACCAGACTTCTCTGGAATATCGATGCCCTGTCTCGATACTCCCTCGACTAGGAACTGTTAAAGGATGTGCTTGCGGACTACACAAACCCTACTAATATGATCTGCGTCATAGTCCTGGTAGTCAAGCTAACATCCTAAGGGCTTTATCAACATGTATCAGAGAGACGATATAATAATACTAATGTAAATGTTAAGATAAAGAGCAACCAGATAGCATACTATCTTGTCGAGAAAGAAAGTCCTCTCTCTATATATATCCAAGCATCCATTATATCATATAATAATGGCCTCTAGGGCATACATGTTCCTAACAATAACTGCCTGAGACGAATGCTATATATATGATATATATATATATAAAATAAACGTTTCTTATGTTTTGCACCCGCATTAGTCCAGCCCCCGCTCTGCCGTTAGTTAAGTAACCTAACGTGCATGACGGGGTTCTGTGGTGAATGCGGATAGCATAAGCGTACGTGCTATTTTCGTTTCTTCTGTGATTTTTAGGAAACATAATTGATGGGACTTCATTAATGAGATTAATGAAAGAAAAGAATCTTAAAAGATATTGTAGAATCGAATTTTTCAAAAAGGTAGCTCTAATTATTGCTTTGCATAGCGGTAATCCTTGATGGATATCTTGCACCTCATTGGATGAGGAAAGAGTCGAGATCTCTTCACCGGGAATGATCTCTTTAGCAAACGCTACAACCCACTCGGTTTGTTTTGAAAACTACTTGATTTTAAAAATGGAACTTAAACCACTCCTTTTCAAATTACTCGATTCTACAACGATATCAAGTTCATTACACTATAAGTTTCTTAAAAACCTGTCGTAGCCCTCCGTCATTTCAGATAAGTGCTATTTAGTATTCATGCTGCGTTTGTTGACTATGTTAAGGCGTAGTGTGCGGTAGCTAACTAGTTCTTATCTGCAACCATATGATGCGATTGGATTAGGGTAGTCGTACGACTTTGTTGACTATATTAAGGGTCGTACGGGTGGGTTTAATTCAATAAGAAAATGACGGGTTGAACTTGGCTAGCGCTTATGATTTGTTGACCTTGTTAAGGTCATAAGTTTTTAGGGGCAAAAACAGATATTGGTAATTTCAAGTGTTGAAATTTGCAATAAGATTGCATACCTTCTATGAGATAGTTGGATCCCGATACTCACTGCGAGTAAATGTTACTCCTCAGAGAGTTTTCCACTAAACAATTAGTTGATCCAGCAGGTATCTAAGAAAGGTGTTAACAGGGTTATGCCCCTGCGGAAACGAGGTTATTTAATTAGTTCCATGCGAAAGCATGGGGAGACTACCTCAAAGTACCAATACCTGCCTAGCTGACCGATTGGCGAACTTATAGGGTGTAATTAATCCCGGCTAATCTTACCTTTTAGGGTTTGAAGGAAGATTTGATAAAAACAGTGGGAGCTATCCTGATTAAATAAGATAATAACCAATCTAATCTTGCAAGAGCGCACGCTAAAGTGCTCTCTTCTCCCTCTCTCCAGGTAGCGACCATGACACGCCTAAATCAAGATAATAATATGGATGTATTGACTGAACCCGCTTATTATACTGAGATGGGGAACGTTGGTTCCGCTCTATCTTATGATTGTCATAAGCCTGAGCAAGGAATAGGGGAATATCAGGATTTCTATGCAACCCGAACGAAGAAAGAGCATGTTGATGCATCTTATTCGGGTGTGTTTGTAACCGAGAACTGTTTCTCAGTATGCTCTACGTCCTGGTTATTGGATACCGGATCAGCATCCCGTATTTGTAATATGTTATGCTGAAGGCCCTCCTCCATACGCAATTTAAGAGACTTTTTGGGATGTTGGGTATGAGATACTACAACAACTGGCATTAGCGCAAGTGGGAGATTGTTAGTCATATGTATGCCATAGATGCCATTATTGTACATTATTGTATATTATAGTGGATGCTTGGACATATATATAGAGAGGACTTTCTTGCTCGACAAAATAGTATGCAATCTAGTTGCACTTTATCTTAACATGTACACTTATTATTATACTGTTTCTCTGATATATGTTGATAAAGCCCTTAGGATATGTACTTGACTGCCAGGACTATGATGCAGATCATACTAGTGGGGCTTGTGTAGTCCGCAAGCACATCCTTTAACCGTTCCTAGTCGATAGAGTATCGAGACAGGGCAGTAGAGTGGACTAGTGTGTACGTTTCTTGACCCTGTATGGGAGAGATAGTTGATCCCACATTAATTGGTGTTTGACATCAAAGATTGTACACAGGTGCTCATTAGAGAATGGGTACACCGAACAGGACTCGCCGAGAACTCCTAATTGGTACTATACCTGTCGTCAGATAGCAGTGCTCTGGTGACACTTGTACATGTTAGTCTGTAGACCCGAGATCATCATAGAGTCTTGTGTGGTTCCCACCGTGCTTTGATTTCCTCTTTACCACGGCTCAAAGGAGTCGTGCAAACAGGTGGATTTTGGGTACAGTCCCCAGTCACATGGAGGCAATGAGCGATATGAGGGGTTTCGTTTATCCCAGTATTAAGGGTTGATGTTGTGCTATACTCGATTGGCTATAATAGTAAGTCCCTGGCCAGGGCTGATGAGATTTACCGGTAAGTTTTATCAGTAGTTTCTTGAACGGTTATAGGCCACACATCGGCATAACGTATCAAGTTACTGGGGTCTGACAATTCCACCACTAGACTTGATATGCGACATATCAGATGAAGAGACCGGACTGTACGGTAAGTGTTGCTTATAGACTTTGCGGGAGTTAGGACAAGCTTGCTTGTTGATCTTCTACTCGCTCAATACCTAAGTAGTCGTTACGTCCAGCTAGTACCGCTGACGGTTTAAGGGTGACTGATGTGATCATTACCTACTGTTGGCGTATTGACGAGTCTTTAGAGTCCCACACAGAGGTTTCCTAGCTCATACGAAACGAAGCAAGGCACATATGTGATATGTGCGGGACCTTGATTAAATACGTGTATGTGATACCGTATTCTAATCTCGTGATATATTATATCGGTCGGTCATATGTGATATGACCGGGTTATTGAATCAAGTGTTGATTCGATAATGTGATATACATATAAATGATATTAGTCGGTTAAATATGATATAACCGGATTATTAAATCAAGTGTTAATTTAATAATTTGATATATAAATATATATTAACTAATATAATGCTCATTAAAGATTTCTTCTCTTTAAAATACATTTAATATATATGTGATATATATTAATATATGTATTTATATATTTTGTCATGGTAGATGATACATAGAACATGGGTGTATGAGACTCACACCAAAACTAAAGATAATTTAGGTGTTTATTTATTAAGAGTAATTCAAAAATTAGGTGGAAATGAGCATGGCTTATGATACTTGTAGAAGTATGTAGAAGCCATGACCCACCCCACTAATTTTTGTTTTACTCTAGATATTTTATAACCGAACTATTATCTTTAGCCCATGGTTAACTCTCTATTCATCACTTGAGATATTTTCCTCACCCTAATTCATCATCTTCTTCATCTCATTTTTGCTCTCTAGCTTTCATGAGGTGAGAAAAGAAAAAGAAAAAAATATTTCTAAAGTGAGAAAAATTCATACTTCATCAATCTACTCTCATCTAGCCCATAATATTAGGTTGTTTGCTTCACTAATTTCTTGATTAGTGAAGAGGTAGCTTAAGTTAGAGTAACTTCAAAGTGGATCATCTTCAGCCTCGAAGATCCTTAAGCAAGTTCGTTCCTTTCATCAAGTGGAGCCTACGAAGAGTTATAGGGACTACTATTTGGAGCTTTAAAAGTGAAGGACCGGTCTACAAAGGTTGTATTCCCTTTTCACTTAGTGTAAAGTTTGTTTAAATGCTATCAAATCCTAATTCTCTATTTCGATTCTAGGTTAGTATAGCTTAGCCCACTAGATTTTTTAAAATTGCATACTTGATGCCTCTAGAAACCTAGTAGTGGTGCTAAGACATAATTTCAAAGTCCCCGTCCAGGACGGATTGAGAATTACTGGTACTTGGACCAGTAGATTCTCGGATGGTCTTGAGCCACACCGGCACGTTATTAGGGGTCTGACGTTTTCCATCCTCTAGACCCGGCATGCAATACTCTCAGACGAGCAGATCGGACTGCACGAAGATTGTCACGGACAGGCTCTGTAAGGATTCGGATGAGTTCGCTCGTCGGCCTTCTTTTCGATAAGTACCTGGGTAGGCGTTACGTACAGTTAGTGCCACTGTCAGACTTGTGGTTAAACCTACTGCCAGCGTATAGAGTCCCACACATAGGGTTTTCTTGGTTCGAGTGAAATGATGTAGAGGCTGTATGGTTTTACATGCAGGGTTCCGATCATATACAAGCATTAGCTGCACGAATGTTGTTCGGACGGATAATACTAGTGGGCTTTGGTTTAAGCTGGATTCTAGTATTAGATTATTGGATTGTTATTATCTCTTTGTATTCGTATTTTTTGGAGTACGAATACAGGTATGTATATACGGTGAGGGCATTCTTATAATTTAACAAAAGATGCTTCTAGAGGGGGACACATCATTATTTGGATTTATCTATTTTTGGAAATTGATTAATGAGGTGGAACATGGAGATATTTGTGGCATGGTTGAAGCATAGATAATTCATTTGTTTATTTCATTTGACTTTACTATTCAAGCATGGTTGTTAATTTTCTATCGAAAATATTGCATGCTTTATTATTGTGAATGACTTAGCCATTCCTCACTAGCCTCTACACTCTTGGCTCATTTGTGTTTGCTCTTTCTCTCTCCATTTTTCCTCACCTCTTTTTTCCTCAAGCCCTAACCCTCACATGTGTTGTGAATCCTAGGGTTACTTGATAAAAATAGTCTAATCAACATTCTACATCTCCTAAGCTATCTAGATTAGCAAACTAGATACCTTAGTTACCTCATTCTTGAGGTTGAAGCGTGAACCAAAGACTCTCGGGTGGATCATCTTCGATACGATGAGGCCAACGACTGAGTTCGATACAAACCGTCTAGGAGTTTAAGAAGAGAAGAAGAAGACCCGAAGGACTAGAACACAAAGGTATAAATCACTTCATAGTAGATTAGAACCATTGTTTTTCTAGCTAGGGCTTTTGGTCGATTTTGGAAGTTTAGTCGAAGTTGCTTGTTTTAAAATTGTTTTTTTTGTAAATTACACCTCTCTACAAACCCTGTGGAGTTTGTGACATCGACTTACATGGTATCAGAGACACTCCATAATCCTTAGATAGCTTGTAGCGACGTTTAAAATCCGATGTTTTTGTCGCACACGAACTGCCGACAAAAACAGTCCCGAAAATGTTGTTTTAAGATGTTTGCACACCCCAGCAGGCTCACGGTTTGAACCGAGAAGCCGCGGGGTGGAGCATGGGCACCCCGAGGATACCCCAGGGGACCCAAGGCCGGTCCCACCCTCCAAGACCGCCACAAGGTGGCCTTGGGGGGTAGTGACCCGAGAGCACCCGGAAAAGCCGCTCTCGGGTCTACCTCCCCTTATGGGCCACCTCGTGGTGGCCCCCGGGAGTGGGTACCCCCTGAGTCCCCTGGATCGATGGTTAATTTTTGCCCCCTCACCTCTGCGAAGGTTCAAACGGGTTTTGAGTTTGTTTCGACTCCCGGATTGGTTTAAAACGAAATTTTTAGTGACTATAGTGGACGGTTTTTCAAGTCTTGGAAAATTAGTTTCATTCGCTAATTGTGCATGGATTTTATAACATCATGGATTTCTTTAATTTCTTTATGATGTGTATATGTGTTCTTAAACGTATTCTAATTGCTATACATCAATTAGAAGGAGTTGCACATATCTTGTAATGTTTTGATGCGAATAGTTTCATGGATCGTCGTGTGATTGGCTCGGTGTGATTCTAGATGTGAGATGTGTGTGGAAATTTTGTAATTCATGTAATAATTCTTGAATATTCTTTTATTGGGGCGCATCCGTGTTGAGGATGTAGTCACCGGCTGTATATTACTTTTCTATCCGCATCTAGGATTGACCCACGGAGGAGTACACAACCTACCGGGTTCTAGAATTCAGTGGGTGTCCATCTCGAGGAGTCGAGACCCGGGTCATCTAATTCTAGGATTGGAGGGTAGCTTGCTGCGATCGTAAGGGTCTAGGATGATTCACACTCGGCTATTCACACGACCGTGGAGGACTGTATTGTTAGGAATATGTTTTCCCTAGAGGCCATTATTGATGATATAGTGGATGCTTGGACATATATAGAGAGGACTTTCTTGCTCGACATGATAGTATGCTATCAGGTTACCTTTATCTTAACATGTAGACTGGTATTTATACAATATGTCTCTTACATGTTGATAAAGCCCTTAGGATATGTACTTGACTACTAAGATTATGATGAGATCATACTAGTGGGGCCAGGGTGGTCCAAAAGTATATCCTTTAATCAGTTCCTAGTCGTGAGAATATCGAGACTAAGTCATTGATATTCCATAGTAGACTAGTGTGTACGTTTCTTAGCCCTTAGAGGGAGATGGTTGATCCCACAACCATTGATGTGTGGCATTAAAGGTTGTACACGGGTGCTCATTGGAGAATGGGTACACCGAACAGGACTCGCCGAGGACTCCTATGTGGTAGTATACCTATCGTCAGATAGTAGTCCTTTAGTGACACTGGTACAGGTTAGTCTGTAGACCTGAGATCATCATAGAGACTTGTGTGGCTCCCACTGTGCTTTGATTTCTTCCCTACCATGCTCAAGAAGAGTTGTGCAAACAGGTGGATTTTGAGCACAGTCCCGAGTCATATGGAGGCAATGAGCGATAGGAGGAGTTTTGTCTCTCCTGGTATTGGGGATTGATGTTGCGCTATGCTCGATTGGCTATACCTGAAAGTCCCTGGCCAGGCCTGCTGCCGAGATTTACTGATAAGTGTTATCAGTAGTTTCTCGAACCGTTATAGGCCATACATCGACATTATTTATCACGTTACTGGGGTATGACGTTTACCACCCCTAGACATGATATGCAACATATCAGACGAAGAGACCAGACTGTATGGTAGTGTTACTGATAGGATTCATGGAGACTATGGACGAGCTTGCTTGTTGATCTTCATATCGCTCAATACCCTGGTAGTCGTTACGTACAGCTAGTACCGCTAACGACTTGTGGGTGACTAATGTGATCATCACCTACCGCTGGCATATTGACGAGTCTTTATAGTCCCACACAGAAGTTCCCTGGTTCAAGCAAAACGAAGTAGGACACATTTGTGATATGTGTGTGGGCCTGATTAAATACGTGTATGTGATACCGTATTGTATTTTGGCAGTTATCTGTTATCGGTTCGGTTATATGTGATATAACCAGATTGTCGAATCAAGTGTTGATTTGATAATGTGATGTATAAATAAATGATATTAGTCGGCCATATATGATATAACCGGATTATTAAATCAAGTATTGATTTAATAATGTGATATATATTATATGTGATATAATTATATCTTAACAAATATCATTAGCTCACTAATTATTCTTCATTATATATATATATATTAATATATATGATATATATATATAATAATGAAGCATGGCTTGATTTTCTATTTTTGAGAAAAATAGAAATAAGGTGTAAATTGATAGCATGGTTGCAAACATGGGAGTTATATTTGTTTATTCATCTTGACTCATGATCGCACGCTTTTGGCGTGTCGGATGTTCAAAGTTCTAAAGTTATAACCGCGATCAGGACGGTGTTGCTTCGCAGCTAGCCGGTTGAGCGCGGGTCGATCCAAAGGGAGATGGTTGTATGTCCGTTCGTGTTTTAGACGAGTCAATAAAGAATTTGTATATGTTTGTTCAATTCTATCCTAAGTGTTCGTATTTATGTTCAAGTAAGCTTGTTAAGGTTGAGGTTGGTTAGTAGAGTTAGGATTAGTCTTGTACTTATCTTTAGCCATTCTTAAGACGATGTTGGGATAATCGAAAGTAGCGGGGATTAGGAGGACATAGGAATGGGATTTGCGAGTTTAAGCAAGCTTTCCAACGCGAAATCCATTCCTAGTGCCCCTTGTCCGTCCGCTAAATACGCTTATTTCCAACCCTCGACCAAACACCCGCAACCATGTATCCAATTAAGTCACAACTACATGTCACATTTAATATGACATTTTTCCTACTATTTCTATATAATGAAAGGTGTTTATTATAATATATGATACATATGAGGGTTTATCTGTAAAAATACTATTTTCATGTGTTTATATATTATAATTAACATTTGGTAGGAAAAAGTAAGCATATATTATCCATGTAATATTTGGCCCAATTAAATATGCTTACCTTATTAAATACCTTTGACCAATTCTTAATGGTTAACTTAATATCTCAATATAACAAACTCTACTAAATATTATTTGTTGAGATATTGTGCAGAATTTGCAGGGCTGAAATCAAGGAAATCAAAGTTGGCAAAACAAACCTACCTAATTAAGAAAGTAAACTAAAGAAATCAATTCTGGCAGTGACGTAGAAAAGATTTTCAGTTTCCAGAGATTCAAAAGATCACCACGTGTCACCAGAAGAAGCTACAAGAAATTTAAGGCCAAGATCCCACCATAAGACCGCGGATCCGCGGTCAAACCCATCCAACGGCCGCGGTTCCGCCGCACTTTAAGGGAGTTGGGATTCTGGATTTTTTTGGTTAGAATCGTAACAACTAGTTTCCAAATTAGGAAGCTAGGGTTCTGGCTCTGGGACTATAAATAAGGACCGAGAGCCTCTTGGAAAAATCATCAAGCCGACGAGATCACGAAGTCCAAGACGGCTCACGCATCCAGGCTGATCATCAACTGTTCGTCTACCTCCTTAGAAGAGATCGAGAAGCAACTAGAAATTGTAATCATTTTTTAAGGAATCAAGTGTAATGAATATTGTTGATTAATAAAGGTAGCTTTCTTTTTCTTATTCTATTTCTTCGTAGTTTAATTATGCAATTTCTCTCCATCTCTTTTTCTCCCAACATGCGCGAGTAATTCTCCGCTTGTTAGGGTTCGTAGGATTAGGGTAGGCTAATGGATGATGAAAATACCTAAACACTTTTTACGTCCTATAAAGTTTATAAACTTTATCAAAAGAATCATCAACATCCTAATCGGGCGCGCTAACAATTCATTGTTAGTCCTGACCGCGATTAGAGATTAGATTAATGATTGTTTTGGTAAAGGCTAGATATGAACGGAGTTCCGTGTCGAGATAAGGGTTAAGAGTGGGATTCCTTTTCCCTCCAAAAACCCTAATCTACATGCATCACCGTCGTTCTAGTTTTAAATCTATTAAAAGATAAAAAGAGTAATTTTTAATTAATCATCCATAACTACTAAATCCTAATGAACCGCCCTCTTCTTATATAAACTTACAT
Organism: Agapanthus africanus; assembly: GCA_030015575.1. Classification (NCBI taxonomy): domain Eukaryota; kingdom Viridiplantae; phylum Streptophyta; class Magnoliopsida; order Asparagales; family Amaryllidaceae; genus Agapanthus; species Agapanthus africanus. The sequence continues at coordinate 165,011,639 of JASDDO010000022.1, read as the reverse complement.
CCGTAGATAATCTAGATCTATATTTTGCATTAGTGTTTAACGTAGATCTAGAAACCATTCCTCAACATTCTTATTCCTCCTCTCTTTTTCAACACATCTAAAGTAAGATTAAAATATTCAACGTTTCCCTGAGGACGACCCGTACTCACCTCGGTCTAGCTACACGTGACACCGTTCTGATTGCGGCTAACTACTAAACACACTCTTTCGAAACAATCATTGGGATAATCGAAAGTAGCGGGGATTAGGAGGACATAGGAATGGGATTTGCGAGTTTAAGTAAGCTTTCCAACGCTAAATCCATTCCTAGTGCCCCTTGTCCGTCCGCTAAATACGCTTATTTCCAACCCTCGACCAAACACCCGCAACCATGTATCCAATTAAGTCACAACTACATGTCACGTTGTAGTGCGCTTAAAGGACTTCTCGACTTAGGTCGCGACCATATGTCACGTATAGCGCGCCTAAGTGAGGGGGTTGCGTTTGTTTGGTCGGGGGTCGTTTCAAGATGTTTGGCGAAGAGAAGCACAAGGGATTTCTCCGTCCCTCATACCACCTTCCTTAGCCATAACAAGAGGGAAATTATTCACACATCATAAAAGAAAAGAAAACAAAACAAGAAGGAAGAAAAGAGGAAAATACGGTTTTACAAGTGAAGCAAGCTAACTCTTGGGTCCTCACCTTAGCAAGAAACTCCGTCAAGTATCATCGCTTGAAAATACGGATCAGAGAAGAAAAGAAAAGAGAACAAGAAAAGAAATAACAACAACTAGTTAACAACAAATAATAAAATTACAATACAAGATAATAAAATTACAAGACAATAAATAAAAGAGACAAAATAAAAACAACCCTCATCTTCATTGATCTTCCACTCAAAAAGCTCTCACTACAATTTTCATGGAGGAAAGAATGAAGAAGAAGAAGAAACTTAGCTAAATCCTAACAAAAAGAGGCATGAAAAAGAACACATTGGCTTGGCAAGTTCTGGGATATTTATAGGCAGTAAACTGAAAACCTAGGGCAATATTCTGAATCAAAATGAATGTACCAATCTGCCCCCAGAAAACGACAGCGTGCGGAGCCCACATGGCCGCAGTTCCGCGGCCTAAGCGCGCTTATGCCGCGGAACCACGGCTGTAATAGGGAGTTGGGCCATGATATTTGGTAGGTTTTCCTGGTTTGTGGTCCTCTTCAGTGTGGTATAGTACTTTTCTCAGAAGCTCTTCACAATTCTTCCAGAATTTCAGTAGATCAAAAGGTGATGTGATGTGGATCTTTTGCCATGATTTCCTCGAGCTCCGTGTAGATTTCTTGGATCTTGTGTTGACATTGAGCTTTGTGCATGAAAATGACATCGATTTGCCATTTTGTCCTTTAAACTGGTGTGTGGCAACATACGGATAGAGAGCGGAGACCCGTGTTTTATCTGTTGTTGGCAGTAATCCGGAATTTGTCGTACTTTTCCATGATATTCACTGTTTAGAGCTGAGACAAGTATCCTGCAATTATGTAGCAAACACTGATTAAAAGCACCTGCCTATAAACAAACGAGCGTAAGAATGGGCGGTATAAAATGCAATATTCTGGTATGAACAAATACCCCCAAACTTAACTTTTGCTCATCCCGAACAAAACCAATTGTTCACAAAAAAGTCCTAACCGCACTTTCGCAGGGAACGCGATTGCACTGAGCACGTGCAACAAGCCGTTAAACCTCTAGGTGTCCCTAGTAGGAGGAGTGTTGTCTCCTGAGGGTTTTCAGCGGATTACACCCACAAAATCCCATCAAGCTAGTGTCATAAGTTAACGTCGATTCTACTCCTACAGTTTAGTATTTACGTTAGAAATTCTATCATCCTAAGTTAGAAATATCCAACCATAATGCTTCACACCTCCTATCTATTTAACCTTAGATCATATACGTTCCAAAAAAGTTTAGAAAGATGTTGGTATCTCCTGAGTTTTCCTTCTTCAAGTGTGGTCTTAAATCAGGGATTTTTATCAACTTTACAGAAAACATAAGTCTTATTCTTTATTTCTATCTCTTATCCAAACATCGATTGTATACCCCTACGTGTGTGTATATTTGCACCCCTACACTCAAGAATTCAATTCAAGCTATAATACTCTTGCCCTAATACCTAATACTACTTCTTTTCATTAAGGATGGACGGATTTGCTCACACACTTTTCATGCGACTATTAATGCTTCTTGAGGCACTAACAGCCGATTACTGAATGTGTGAACTTTAAAGCGTAAATAGCAGTTTCCAGGTCTTGACTTTATTCTATTTTTCTTTTCATTTTTCTTTTTCTTTTTCAAGACTAGATATATTTTTCAATATGCTCTTTTGGTGTTTAGCTTTAAATACCGTTTTTTCTTTCATACTAGGCTTTCAGGCAAGAGTATTTCTAGGTATCCTCTACTATCCCAAATTTCAAGGTGTGTGTAAGTGCAGTTTGTAGGGTATATACTTTCTAAATTTGAACTCAAGAAAAGAAACTATTTTTCAGACTTATCTTTCAGTAAAGCTTCAATACTTTCCCTTCATCTTGACTTAACTCAAGAACTGAACTCAAGATTACCTATTTCTCAAAAAAACTGTAAGGACGTATACTTACCAAAGTTAGACAGAATGAGGGTTATTTTAAGGGTTTTCAATTCCTAAGCCTAGAATTTAGTTATTTCTAACATATTAACTAAACTTTCAGAATAAAAATCTAAGTTACCCTATTAGCTAACTTGACGACAAAGTTTTTATATTTTTTGGAAAATTTTCATTTTTTGTGGGTTTTTAATAAGGTATGCAAATGCAAAATATATAAATGAATGCGAAGGAAGAAAGCTTACCGAGCACACCCCCAAACTTAAACTTGACAGTGCCCTCACTGTCAGGCTATACCAAGAGGGTCAAAATTGTCGGCGCTCTCCCTAAAAACAAATTATATACAAAACAAAAAGGAAAACAAAACATACATAAAAAAAAAAAGAGTCCCCCCCAAACTTAAGTAAAACAGTGTTTCCACTGTTAAGCGTTGAAGTGTAGGATTAAGGGGGGAAAGAGAACAGTTTCAAACTATACAAGGCCTTACACAGGCCAAAAGTGAGTACCAACCATTCAAAGATTTTATCGTTATAAAGCGACGGTTGGTGAAAGAATGGAGTGTAGAGAAAATAAATAAGAAACACGCGAGACCGTGTGGGGATAGAAGTGGCGTCCGGTCTCGGTGGAGGAGAAGAATGGCGGAAGGGAGAAAGAAGTGGAATATGAACTTGAGGGTGGAAATGGAGCGAATAAATTAGCACAATTTGTGATGACTGAAGTGTAAAAAGCGAATGTGCTAATCTATTAACCTGTCGAGAAATGGGGTCAAATCCCTCAAGATTCGTGAGAAACCATGGGTACGCCGAACTCGGTAAACCAGACATATGAAATGAAAGTGAGACGGTTTCTTGCAAGGTCGGAACGATGGAAAGGATGGAGGAAGGTTATCGGTTAAAGGTTCAGGAGGGTGTACACAGTCAATGAAAGGAACAGGATGAATTGGAAAATCCGACTCATCAATTAAAACTGGTTCATCCTCAAAACTATCCTCAAAATTTTCCTCAAAATTCAGCACATCCATGCATTTATCTTCAAAATCCAGACGCATATGGGGTTCGGGAAAAACATTAAATGACTCGGGATGATGAATTGGAGAGAAAAACTCAGCCAAATATACGGGTTCATCATCCAAAATATTCCCAGCGTCAATATCCTCAATCAAGTGAAAATCTATATTCTCAGACACCTCAACAAAAGCATGGATATTAATCAATTCAGGTTCTAAAGTGGAGGTGTAGAGGTCAAAATGTTTAGGAACGGTTTCACTTGGAAGGGACCCTTCACAATCAGGTAAATCAAACACTACAAAATCGAACAACTCATTATTTGTTCTATCTTTAATCAATGAATCGTTTGGAACATTAGATAGACATTCAAAACCGGAGTTGTGGGATTCAAGTTGAAACGGGTAGGCTTGATTCGGAAGGGGGTACATCTCACTCTCTCCACTCAAATTCTCAACCTGTCCTACCGCCTCTGCATACATTGGAAAATTTGGAGCTAGTTGAAAACTAGCTACCGGGTCACTAGGTTGTATGAGGGCGGCTATGGACGCATTCAAATCCATCATCTGTTGGTACGACGCTACCCTAAAGTCTTCCAAAGACTATTCCAGACTAGACATGGGCTGTGAAGGGGTTTCAGTAAAAGATTCAAAATTGTTTGGATACTGAAAACTCCCAAATGGCGGTTCAGAAGCAATATCTAGGGAAGATGCAAAAGTCGGGTAGGACTGGTAGGAATTGAATGGCTAGACAGGAGCAGGATCAACATGTGGATAAGATGGTGAATGGAATTGTTGATCCCAAGAATCTGTAGTTGTGAAAGGAGTGAAAGATCGGCTACAGGATTGTACAATATGTTCAGCGACGGACAAAGGACGACTTGCAAAAGAGGTATCAACATAAGAGGGAGGGGGAGGTTGAAAAGGTTGATACAAAGTGGATTGCGGAGGGCAAGTGTTTGTCCTAGACGCGTCTATCCGATCTTTCAAAGAGATTTTGGGCATGGAGGGATCGTTCGACGTTCGGCCAAAGCAAGAACAGTAAGAAGTAATGTCTGGTTGTGGGTACCAAAGTTCGGCAAGAGTTTTGCGAGGTGGGGTACCCATGACATGAAGAGAGAAAGAAAGAAAGGCAGAGAAAAGGAGGGGAAAAAGAATGTGATTTTTTTTTTTAGTTTTTAACAAAAGAATGAAATATACTCACAAAAAGAATCTGGACAAAAACAATCACGACACAAAAATACCACATACCTAATCGTTCTAGGGTTCACCTAGGTCAACTAGACCTGCTCCAGAACTTGATTGTCGAAGTAAAAATGTGTCGAGAAACGGGCTTAAGATACACTGATCACGAGGCCAGGTAAGTGCAGAGATAAGGGGAGGTTTTCCGACACTTTCGCGAAGGTCCTTAATTAAATAACCCTTTCTCTTTTGGCGGTTTCGCCGTTAACACTTTCCTAGACACCCCGTAAACAATGTACCGTTAAGCGAGGTTCAAAATACAGTTAACTTCTCCTAGTGAGCGCGAAGTCCTTAAAGCTTAAAGTCTAGTTTCTTTTAAAGTTTGTGCGGGTAAACGTTATGCTCAAGTTCGTGATTTGTGGGCCACGGAAAAGGTGATGAAATCCTTTACCGTGTGTTGTGGGGTTCGCTTGCCCTTAAGTCCGTATTAATGTATGCAATGCGCAATTCAATAAAAATTCTATAAAGAATCAAACAATCGTTTTTTTTAGTTTAAGCACGGCACTGCAACAAATACGGGTTAGTCAAATTTTTAGTGTTTTTCTAGCAAACTTGCAAGGAATCCTGCAAAGAATAGTATATTGGATGCGTCGGATTTGAGAAGAAGGTGTTAGTAAAATACGTACCGTTATGTTTTTGGGTTAGGATACCCCTGTTGAATCAAATCCGGTAAGCTTGAAAAGTTCGCTTGCGCGGGTCAAACTACCCGGATCTTGGGCACTGTACATTGCAATCACCTTAGCCTTGAACGTACACTTTGCTCCCCACAATCGCCGTTTGGAGATCCGCAGAAATCTGCAGAAAATACAGTATAGTGGAATTTACAGAGACGATAAAAGAACAGAGAAAGGGCAGGAAAAAATTGGGGCACCGACGCCACAATACAGCCGCGGATCTGCCGTCAAATCCCTACTTTGATCGCGGTTCCACGGTCAAACAGAAGAATTGGCGCCTCGTTTTTAGTTCCCTGCACTCCCCTTGATCTCTACTCCAAAAAACAATGCTATGTTTCTTGATTGAATTACTGTACTTGCTCCAGATTAGCCTGCACACTTGCACACAAAAATTGTCAAAAATAACAAAAAGATTTTATTTTTTTTATTTATAAATATATACAAAAAGAATATTAACCCGAATAACAAGAAAGAAAATACGCTACCATCTCCCCGGCAACGGCGCCATTTGATCGCACGCTTTTGGCGTGTCGGATGTTCAAAGTTCTAAAGTTATAACTGCGATCAGGACGGTGTCGCTTCGCAGCTAGCCGGTTGAGCACGGGTCGATCCACAGGGAGATGGTTGTATGTCCGTTTGAGTTTTAGACGAGTCAATAAAGAATGTGTATATGTTTGTTCAGTTCTATCCTAAGTGTTCGTATTTATGTTCAAGTAAGCTTGTTAAGGTTGAGGTTGGTTATTAGAGTTAGGATTAGTCTTGTACTTATCTTTAGCCATTCTTAAGACGATATTGGGATAATCGAAAGTAGCGGGGATTAAGAGGACATAGGAATGGGATTTGCGAGTTTAAGCATGCTTTCCAACGCTAAATCCAATCCTAGTGCCCCTTGTCCGTCCGCTAAATACGCTTATTTCCAACCCTCGACCAAACACCCGCAACCATGTATCCAATTAAGTCACAACTACATGTCACGTTGTAGTGCGCTTAAAGGACTTCTCGACTTAGGTCGCGACCATATGTCACGTATAGCACGCCTAAGTGAGGGGGTTGCGTTTGTTTGGTCGGGGGTCGTTTCAAGATGTTTGGCGAAGAGAAGCACAGGGGATTTCTCCATCCCTCATACCACCTTCCTTAGCCTTAACAAGAGGGAAATTATTCGCACATCATAAAAGAAAAGAAAACAAAACAAGAAGGCAGAAAAGAGGAAAATACGGTTTTACAAGTGAAGCAAGCTAACTCTTGGGTCCTCACCTTAGTAAGGAACTCCGTCAAGTATCATCGCTTGAAAATATGGATAAGAAAAGAGAAGAAAAGAAAAGAGAACAAGAAAAGAAATAACAACAACTAGTTAACAACAAATAATAAAATTACAATACAAGATAATAAAATTACAAGACAATAAATAAAAGAGACAAGATAAAAACAACCCTCATCTTCATTGATCTTCCACTCAAAAAGCTCTCACTACAATTTTCATGGAGGAAAGAATGAAGAAGAAGAAGAAACTTAGCTAAATCCTAACAAAAAGAGGCATGAAAAAGAACACATTGGCTTGGCAAGTTCTGGGATATTTATAGGCAGTAAACTGAAAACCTAGGGCAATATTCTGAATCAAAATGAATGTACCAATCTGCCCCCAGAAAACGATAGCGTACGGAGCCCGCATGGCCGCGGTTCCTTGACCTAAGCGCGCTTATGCCGCGGAACCGCGGCCGTAATAGGGAGTTGGGCCATGATATTTGGTGGGTTTTCCTGGTTTGTGGTCCTCTTCAGTGTGGTATAGTACTTTTCTCAGAAGCTCTTCATAATTCTTCCAGAATTTCAGTAGATCAAAAGGTGATGTGATGTGGATCTTTTGCCATGATTTCCTCGAGCTCCGCATAGATTTCTTGGATCTTGTGTTGACATTGAGCTTTGTGCATGAAAATGACATCGATTTGCCATTTTGTCCCTTAAACTGGTGTGTGGCAACATACGGATAGAGAGCGGAGACCCGTGTTTTATCTGTTGTTGGCAGCAATCCGGAATTTGTCGTACTTTTCCATGATATTCACTGTTTAGAGCTGAGACCAGTATCCTGCAATTATGTAGCAAACACTGATTAAAAGCACCTGCCTATAAACAAACGAGCGTAAGAATAGGCGGTATAAAATGTAATATTCTGGTATAAACAACTCACTATTCAAGCATGGTTGCAATTTTAAATTACAAAATTCCATGCTTGAATTAGTGGGGGTCAAAAGTTGTCATTCATTCTTACTTCATTCTCAATACTTAGCTATTTTCTTGAGTTGCTCCTATGGTTGCTCTCTAGCTTCTTCTTCTTCCTCAATTGCTATAGTTCAAGCTTCAACCCTCACATGTGATGTGAACCATAAAGCTTGAACACATATTTGTGAGCTTTTAACATCCCTTACTTCACCATCCTACACTTGACTAGCGATCGAGTGTAGCGTGTTTACTACGCTAAAGAGTTTAGTGTAGAGGTAGCTTGAGGTGGAGGGACTTCACGTGGATCATCTTCGGCATGAAGGTCATCGGAGGAAGCTCGATCAAAACCTCAAGTGGAGCCTAGTGGAGTGGCGGGACTACTACACAGAGCATGTGAAGTGAAGGACTCAAACTATGAGAGTATAGCCATCTTTCATTTCATATATTTTTCTTGATATCAAAACATAACCCTAATATTCTAGCAAAGATTTTGTATAGTCTAATTTAGCACCTAATAAAAATTAAAATTTGGCATGCTTGATACTACTAAAACCTCATAGTGGTGCTAGGGTCGACTTTCATGGTATTAGAGCCAAGCTAGAACATTAGGGTAGCTTGTAGCGACGTTAGAAATCCGCCGTTTTTGTCGCGCAAAAACATCCGATAAAAATAATTTCCAAAATGATGTTTTAACTTGTTTGCACACCCCGCGGGCTCACGGTTTGAACCGAGAAGACGCGGGGTGGAGAGTGTGCACCCTGGGGACACCCCGGGAGGGACCAGAGGCCGGAACCACACCCCAAGACCACCACAAGGTGGCCTTGGGGGTGGGTGACCCGAGAGCACCCCAACTGGGTGCTCTCGGGTCTGCCTTCCCCTAGGGGCCACTTCGAGGTGGCCCCCAGGGGTAAGTACCCTCCCCCCGCCCTGAGGCCCCCTATTCAAAAGTTAATTTTGGGATCTTCGCCTCCGCGATGATTCGAGCGGGTTTCGAGTTCATTTCGACTCCCGGATTGGCTTAAAACGATCGGTTTTGGAACTTTAGCTCACTGGATTTTTCATGTCTTGGAAAAATTGGTTTAGTTTGCTAATTGCGTGCGGAATTCTAATGTCGCGGTTACTTTACAAGCTTTGTGATATGTGATACAATTATTAGAATCTGTATTAATTAGTTTTATGAAAACTAGTTAGTATATTGTAAACCAAGCCGTTTAGTCTCAATTGATCGATTGCCACGAAGTTCTGATTCGGATCAAAACTCCGTCGCAATTGCGTATTGTACGCAATCACTAAGTCGGGAATCTTGTTGAATTATACGACAACCAATTGAAAAGAGTTTTCAATTTGAGACTAAAATGCAAGTTTATAAGTTAGGCATGAAATTCGGAATATGAGATATTCCGGGTTTATGATGTCTAAAGATATTACGGATTCTAATTATTGTAGTTTTTCAATCTCTTTTCTGCGACCGTAAGTGTAATATGTAGGGTATCCCGATCTGGTTGCTATATGTCAACAAGTTTCGGGATACACGTATTTACTTACGTTTATGACATGAGATGTTATGTGTTGTTGTTGATATGATTTATTGGATCGTCCTGAAAGAATAGTCCAAGGGTTCTATATTAGATGAGAGTTTTTATTTTCATTCATGTAAAATCTGTATGTAATATTATTTTATTGAGGCACTTCCGGGTTGAGGATGATGTCACCACTATTGTATATTATTTACTTTTTTGCATTAGGATAGACCCAAGATGGGGAACACAAGTAACCGGGTTCTAGGGTCCAGTGGGAGACCATCTCAAGGAGTTGAGACCGGGTCTCCTAACTCTAGAATTGGTTGGGTTACTTGCCGCTCTCGTAGGGGTCTATGGGATGTAAGTTTGGCTATTCATCATGACTGTGGAATCCGTGTTTTACAATATTGGCTAAATTTAAAACGCGGAAATTCTAGTATATCCAATATTTCATATGTTGCTTCTGCTGCTTGATTCTGTGATGTTGATCATATAACTGCGTGAGACGAATGTACTATTATATATATGATATATAATAAATGTTTCTTAAGTTTTGCACCAGCGCTAGTCCATCCCTCGCTCTGCCGGTACTTAAGTAACCTAACGGTGCATGACGGGGCCCCGTGGCGTATGCGGATGGTATAAGCGTACGTTCTATTTTCGTTTCATTTTTCTGTGATGTTTAGGAAACATGAATTGATGGGACTTCATTAATGAGATTAATGAAAAGAAAGAAACCAAAAGATGTTGTAGAATCAAATTTTCAAAAAGGGTAGCTCTAGTTTTTTCTTTGCATAGTGGTATTCCTTGATGAATATCCAGCACCTCATTCGATGAGGAAAGAGCCGAGATCCCTTACCCGGAAGTGACCTCTTTAGCGAAACTAGCAAATGATATAACGCACTTGGTTTTGTTTTTGATTGCTTCTCCAGTTCTTACTTTGCATAGTGGTATTCATGAATATTCAGCACCTCATTCGATGAGGAAAGAGCCGAGATCCCTTCACGGGGAGTGACCTCTTTAGCAAAACTAGCAAAAGCCTTAAAAACACTCCTTTCAAAATCACTAGATTCTACAACGATATCAAGTTCGTTACGCTCATGGTTTTCTTAAAAATCTGCGTAGCCCTCCGTCATTTCAGATAAGTACTATTTAGTATTCATGCTACATTTGTTGGCCTTCGTCAAGACGTAGTGTGCGGTAGCTAATCAGTGCTTATCTGCCAACATGTGATGCGATTGGATTAGGGTAGTCATGCTACTTTGTTGTCCTTCATCAAGGGTCGTGCGGGTGGGTTTAATACAATCATGAAATGAACGGGTTGAACAGTTGGGTTACGGCAGATACCCGGCCATCAAACCGTGGCCAAATGCGGAACAAAAATTTTCTAAACTAGCCCTACCACAACCCGATGCCCGGATCTACCCTAAAGCCTATCCTAGCAAGCAATATAAAGGTTTAGGAATGGTTATACCGAATTGATATGTGTCTTTCGGTCTTCAACCTTCATCCCAAGCTCCTAGTGGTTGCGGATCGAGTTTGGTTTCCGGTCTTCCTCCATCTACGATGATCCACCTGAGGGAAACGGCACAAGCTCCAGCCTCGCCAAGAGAGGTAATCGACGCTCCAAGATTGCTAGCAATGGAGAGTGGAGGAGTAGGAATGTGTCACTATATTTTTTCTCTCATCACAAGTGCTCAAAGGAGCAACCATAAAAGATGAAGAAGGAGGTGAGGAAAACTAGTGGTATGAGCAACCATGGAAAAAATGGCTAAGTGTTTTTCTCCAAGTGAGAAATGAGTGTGAGCAAGTGAGTAAAAGAAAATGAGCAAGCCATCTCAAGTGTGATGGCATCCCCCCTCTCTCTCAATCATCCAATAAAAATATCTCTTTTCATTTTACAATAAACAAATGCAAACCATACCTCTCTATATGCTATCACCCATGCTCTTGCCAACTCACCCTCCACCTCATTTCCATAATTGATTTTCTAAAAAGAAAATCAATAATGAGGTGTCCATCTTCTAGAAGTTATTCCGTATAAATACGGAATACTTCCCGGTACACTTATCGAAATACATATTCGCGTATTCGTACAAAAATACGAATAGCCAAGAGAGAAAATGAATAGTGAACAATAATACTTGAATACATATATATAAATACATATATATAAATTATTAAATCAAAACCTGATTTAATAAATCCGGCTTAATCCTAAGCCGCTAGTATTATCAACCGTCCGATTAAAGTCTGTGCAGCCTGTACATATATTTAATCGGACACCTGTATGTACCGACATACGTCATCTACACCATATCGCCTGAATCGTGGAAACCCTCTGTGTGGGACTCTAAAGACTCGTCAATACGCTGGCAGTGGGTTTAACTACAAGCACGTCAGCGGTACTAGCTGTACGTAACGGCTACCTAGGTATTGAGTGAAAGGAAGGCCGACGAGCAAACTCATCCAAACCCCTACTGAGCCTGACAGTGACAATATCCGTACAGTCCGGTCAATTCATCTAAGAGTATCGCATATGGAGTCTAGGGGGTGGATAAAGTCAGACCCCTACTGACGCGATAATTCGTGTCGGTATGTAACCCATCACCACCTGAGAAACTATCGATCCTGGATCGGTAATTCTCGTCTACCCCGGCCGAGAATTTATGGTGATGGCCACCCGTTCACAACGCGACATCAACCCCCAATACCGTAAGAGGCGAATCCCCGACGATCCGCTCACTGACTCCATGTGGCTCGAGACTGTACCCAACTAAAACCTGTTTGCATGAATCCTTTGAGCCGTGGTAGGGTAGTAATCAAAGCGCAGTGAGAACTCATACGAGACAAATGATGATCTCAGGTCGACAAACTAAGCTGTACACATGTCACCAGGGAACTGCAATCTGACAATAGGTATAATACCCTTTAACAGGTTCCCGGGGAGTCCGTCCAGTGTACTCATAACCCAATGAGCACATGTATACTGTCTTAGGTGACTAACTGACACTAATGGTTTGTGAGACCGGCCACCGCCCATTGTCAAGGTCTAGATAAGTCTATACTAGTCTACTCCGGAGTATCGATGCCCAATCTTGATACTCCTATGACTAAGGACATTTAAGGATTTGGTTATAGACCACCCAGCTCCCACGTATATGATCGCCATCATAATGCTGGTAGTCAAGTATAAATCCTATGGGCTCTATCAACATGTAATAGTGATCTGTAATACCACCTGAAGCATGTACATGAAGATAAAGACAAACCAGATAGCATACTATCATCTCGAGTAAGACTGTTCTACCGGTATAGGTCCTCCCTCAATTATCACAATCGCGTGCATGTGATTCAATAATTGACTTGAGGGCACTATAGCCAACAATCTTCCACTTGCACTTAAAGCTAATTATTGGGGTGTCGCATACTCACAGCCCGTGTGATACCGAACACCCAACTTCTCTAGTAATCAGTCTCGCAAAGCCCGTTTGCGAAACTATTGCGTTCGACAAATAGCTTCAGTGAGTGGATCCGCTGGATATCTGATGGGACCCATTTCACAAATGAACTCCCAATCCAGCAAACTTCTTAGACTGTATCGTCCACTAAACTTAATCAGTATAATACGCCATGCCTTCCTCACTATCCTCTTGGATCACCTGTCCAACATACTGTCCCTCAGAAGAGGGAAAAACTATAACTCAGACAGCCACTCTGTCATCCAGGTCATCTTGGAAGCCTGAAATGATAACCGTCTCCTTAAGGAGGTTGTCGTTACCATATCCCTAGAACATTCATTTATGTTCATAAACTGCTTCTCTACATTTCTCTGGGATTGGATTAATATATGTTTATTGTAACTAGTGCAAAAACAACATCTGGTGTGGTACTTGACATCACTCAATTGCCTAAGAAAGTGATATGCCAATCATGCAAATCCCTCTCCTCTTTAGTCTGTAAGACACCTTTAGAGAGGGTGACTCCATCACCTGCAGGTACACCACCATGCCAGGAGTCGTCCATTCTAAAATACTTTAGAATAGTGTCAAGTATCCAAATTGGGACACTTCCCAAATCTAGATCTAAAACCATAGATCTAGTAACCAGAAACCCTGATATTATATCTATGTCCTATATGGAGAAACAAATCTTTGACAATCACAGTATAACCGATCGTAGTATAGGAAATGAAATTCCTATAAAGTGCATGTCATCCCAAATACCAGGACATCACACCCTATTACCTTCTTACCATATCCATGTCCTATTCTGATGAAGTCAAAGCCTATGACTGTCACATCAAAAATAGATGATCTATTTCCGATATACCTGCTTTAGTCTAGAAATAGACATAAGCTACTTGCCCTCTATGCTTCCGCTTCTCCCACTGACTATAACAACCCTCTGGCAGAGTCATATACACGTGCACTTCTAAAGCTAGTTTAGAACGACGCTATACTCATCCTCCTGCCGGGTCTCATAGTCTAGAATAACAGCAATGGCAAGTCTGGGTAAACAAGAACCTCCCTATCACCGTCTCTGAGAAAACCGAAGTACCTTTCGGGTGCCTGAGGTTACCCACCAAATCTGCGGAGTAGCTAATGGAATGTCAAATCCAATTGAATCCTTAGGTTCTATTAAATCTTCAGTGGTCATTTGTGGTTCTGGAATCACTTCCAGTTCTACCATACTCTCACTTTTGTTTTCTGAAAAAATCCATTTTACTAAAACTGTGGCGAGTCAAGAACAATATCACTATTGATCTTCCTGATGGTAGAAAGTTAACCCTCGTCAAAGCCCGGGATAACCCACAAACTGCCATTACTGAAACATGCCTTGATTTTATCTGGATTCTGGTTTTAAGCATCAACTGGACAACTCCCTAAACATTAACATCGTTAAGATATAAATTGATTCTATATATATACAATATAGAAACAAAAGCACTAATTTAATTGGAACCAGATTCAAAATTATGCAGCTGTCTCCTGTGCATATCAACCAAATGGAAAAAGGCCAATCATCATTACTTATCTAGGAGCGCATCCATATATGAGTAATCTGAAAGAGAAGCAAGTTCTCAAAACTATTACTATCAAAGGAATACCAAACACAGGTATCTATATCTTCGACTACCACGAAGAATCCTGATACTTCCAATAAATAGTTCTCTTCTTTATTGTTATACCTATAACTTCTCAAAATCTGGACCTTGTATTTCAATAAAATACTTGTCTAGAACTGGAGAAGTCATGAGTAAACAGAATATAGTATGAGTACCAACCGCATTGTCCTAATGGACACTGGACAACATACAATACTTTGTATAAGTCTCCTGAGTTCAATAACTCAAACCTTATGCGTCGTAGGTTGAAAACTGTACTATGGTTAAGAAGAGTTACACCGTTGTTGAATGCACCTTACCTAACCATCAACTGATATAGGTAAATGTCACAGACATAATTTCAAAAAGTTATATCTCACTTTATAAAATAAACGTACAGATATATCAGTTTGAAATTGGTGCATAACAACGGATATTCAAAACCAAATATTTGTCGTCCGGCAAAAACCCAGGTGATTTTCTCAAATATCACCAATTACAAAGAATTCCGATATAATGAGGATCTAATCACCCAATTCACAATATCTTACTCCCACTCACCAACTGTAATAACATACAGATGTGAGAAACTGATCTGATAAATACATACCCTAGAGTTAGATTCTATTTGGGAAAACAGTTTTCAATTAACATCGCACAGTGAAACTAAAATATGAAAATGTTTCAAAGGGGTTAACCTGGTATTCCTAGTAACGCCTGTTTCACTATCCTGATTCATGACAGTAACCATATACTTACCTGCCCTTACTTCAATCCCTTTATTATGTCTTTACTTATTACCTTCTATACACCTACTTTAGGCTAATTGGTTTTCTTCCATCCCTACCCTTCGGCACTAGCCTAAGGTTTGGAAGAAGACTATCCAATAAGCGTAATAGGTGTACACTCCTTATGCCAGGAACCCTCGCAACCTGAGATAAGGTAATGGGAAAAGACATCTGAATAATCCTATTCTATTTCTCCTGAACCGGAAACCATCCTCGAATCTGGAACGAATTCCTTCGAGTTCGTATGTAACTATACGATGGCATGTCCAAGCATTATAGATGTTCATAGTGATACGAAGTGTTATGGAGAAATCCAAAGTGGATGTAGGAGTGGCAGTGGTATACACGGTTTTGTCGTGAATGATAGCAGTCGCAATTTCCTTTGCCCTTATTCTAATCCCTTTATATGTCTTTACTTAATACCTTCTGTACACCACCTTTAGGCTAATTGGTTTTCTTCCTTCCCCACCTTTCGGCACATGCCTATGGTCTGGAGGAAGACTATCCAATAAGCTCAATAGGTGTACCCTCTCCTAATCCTAGGAGCCCTCGCAACCTGAGAGAAGGTAAAGGAAAAAGACAACCGAATAATCCTATTCAATCTCTCCAGAACCATAATCCATCCTCGAATCTGGAACAAGTTCCTTCGAGTTCATATGTAACTATACGATGGATTATCCAATAGGAGTGGATGTTTGTAGTGATACGGGGTGTTCTGGAGAAATGTAAAGGTGATATAGAAGTGGCAATGATATATGCGACACCGTGACATTCCAAAAATCCAAAATGTTTTTAAGAAGGTTCGGTTAACTTGGTTCATGAGTTTTATTCAAGGGTCGGGCCATGGTCGCTACCAGAGAGAGAGAGAGAGAAGAAACACTCAGCGTGCACTCTAACCTAGATCAGAATGGTTAATCACTTTATCTAATCAGGATGTCTCCCACTGTTTCCTCGAATTCTCCTCCAAATCCAAAAAGGAGAATTGGTCGGGATCATCTAAAATCACCTGAGGAGTAATCCTACTCATCAGTGGGAATCGGGATCCAACTATCATCGCATGATAACTTGATGGAATCCACTCAAGTTACCACACTCCAGAAGGTATGTGCAAGCCTGGTAAGTTTCATGTATGTTTGAAACTCCCGATGTGATTTTTACCCCAAGCGGTTTATGACCTTGACTAGGTCAACATATCATAAGTCGCAAGTCATGTTCAACCCGTCATTACCCTGGATTAATTAGACCCACCCGTACGAGCCATTGACTAGGTCAACATGATCGTACGACTGTCCTAACCAATCGCATATCCATGCAGCAGAAAAGTACTACAAAGCTACCAAACACTATGCATTGACTAGGTCAACATACATAGCACGGATACTAAGCAATACTCGTCTGAAATGAGGGAGGGCTGGTTTTTGGCGAAAAACCTTTTAACGTAATGAACTTGATATCGTTGAAGGAATCTAAGTGGTTTTACAAATATATAGTGGCGCAAACTTTTGCTAAAGAGGTCACTCCCTGTGAAGGGATCTCGGCTCTTTCCTCGTCGAATGAGGTGCAGGATATTCCTAACTGAATACCACGATGCAAAGCAAAAGAAAATGACTATAGTAAAGTTATTACGCTGACGCAAACTTCTGCCCAAAGGGTCACTCCTAATGAAGAGATCTCGGCCCTTGCCTCGTCGAATGAGGTGCAGGATATTCCGAATCGAATACCATTGTGCAAAGCAAAAGAGAACGTCTGTAATGTCAGTTTTTAAAAACTTGATTCCAACAACATCATATATAGGTTTTTTATCCTTGCATTGATCAAATCAATGCAATCCCATCAATTAATCACACCAGAAAAGAACGAAAATATGATGTACGTATATGCCATCTGCATTCGCCACTGGGTCCCGTCATCACTCGTTAGGTTAGTTAACTAACGACAGAGCGGGGAATGGACTAGCGCGGATGCAAAACATATACAACATCTACTATTATATATATAAATATATATAACAATCGTCCCAGGCATGATATAAAGCAACATCACAGAAGCATCACAGAAGTAACACAGAATGGTGGATAATCTTGGAGTCCCGGGTTTCTCTTGAGCCGAAAGTGAGACCCAACGTTCCCCTGTCATGTGGATAGCCTATGCAATAAAACCTAGACCCCTACGAGCGTGGCAAGTTACCAGCTAATCCCAGAAGCGAGGAAACACCAATCATCAACGTGAATGGGCCACCCAGCACTTCACGGAATTAGGTAACTTGGGCACCCTTCTGTGGGTCAACCTATACCCCCTACGAGTGCAGCGAATAGCCCGCCAATTCTTGAGTAAGATCCCTTCCGTCTCAACGCCATGAGATGCGGACCAGTTGCCCTTTAGAACCCAGTTATTCGTGCACTCCACCGCAGGGTAATCCTAGTACATAAAAGAAAATAATATGTACAATAGTGACATCGACCTCAACCCGGTCGTGCCCCAGACAAATAATATGCAAACTGGCACAGACGGCAGTGCACATGTCGGACGCACGCCCCACAATATCAAATATACAAATGAATCTGAACAGTACTAACATTGCACCCAAGCTATCCACCACGACGATCCAACCACAACACAGCACAACACAGAACATCAACGTAACTGTCACGTTCGCAAACTCGTCTAAAAGAACATATAGGAATTAGACGAGTCGTACCGCTCTAATGACATTCACGGTCGCAGATAGTAATGCATGTACTATAAACATTTAAATAGTGCTAAAATATCGACATCAAAACACCCCGAATTTCCCTTAAACAAAAGATAACATAATATCCAAAATAGGCAAAACAAGAAATAACACTGCACCAATATTCCATAGACTAACACACCCAAAATACGAAACCCTAACTCAAAAGCAGGGCCGGACAACTCGGAAATTTTGCAAATGTGGCCGGTTCAATACGGGTGAAAATGGCTCGTATTTGGAGTGTAGTCTAGTGGTCGATCACCATAGTAGTCTTCTGCAGTTGCTTAAATTTTTTTTTTGAATACTTTAAAAATTGACAGAAACTGGAATGTGCAGTGCACGGTTTCGGGGTTGTTTTATTTTCGATACTTTAACAACATCTAAACAAGCTAGCTAAGGGTTTAAGGGTTTGCTTTGATACCATGTTGGGTTACGGCAATGCCCCGGCCATCAAACCATGGCCAAATGCGGAAAAAAAAATTCTAAACCGGCGCTACCACAACCCGATACTCGGATATACCCTAAACCCTATACTAGCAAGCAATATAAAGAGTTAGGAATGCTTATACCGATTTGATCCATGTCCTTCAGTCTTCAACCTTCATCCCAAGCTCCTAGTGGTTGCGGATCAAGTTTGGTTGCCGATCTTCTTCCATCTACGATGATCCACCTGAGGGAAACGGCGCAAGCTCCAGCCTGGCCAAGCGAGGCAACTGACGCTCCAAGGTTGCTAGCAATGGAGAGTGGTGGTGTAGGAATGTGTCACTATATTTTTTCTTTCATCACAAGTGTTCAAAAGAGCAACCATAGAAGATGAAGAAGGAGATGACGAAAACTAGTGGCATGAGCAACCATGGAAAAAAATGGCTAAGTGTTTTTCTCCAAGTGAGAAATGAGTGTGAGAAAGTGAGTAAAAACAAATGAGCAAGCCATCTCAAGTGTGATGGCATCCCCCCTTCTCTCTCAATCATCCAATAAAAAAATATCTTTTCATTTTACAAAAAACAAATGCAAACCATACCTCTCTACATGCCATCACCCATGCTCATGCCAACTCACCCTCCACCTCATTTCCATAATTGATTTTCTAAAAAGAAAATCAATAATGAGGTGGCCATCTTCTAGAAGCTATTCCGTATAAATACGGAATACTTCCCGGTACACGTATTGAAATACATATACGCATATTCGTACAAAAATACGAATAGCAAAGAGAGAAAATGAATAGTGAACAATAATACTAGAATACATATATATAAATACATATATATAAATTATTAAATCAAAACCTGATTTAATAATCCGGCTTAATCCTAAGCCGCTAGTATTATCAACCGTCCGATTAAAGTCTGTGCAACCTGTACACATATTTAATCGGACACCTGTATGTACCAACATACGTCATCTACACCATATCTCCTGAACCATGAAAACCCTTTGTGTGGGACTCTAAAGACTCGTCAATACTCTGGCAGTGGGTTTAACCGCAAGCACGTTAGCGGCACTAGCTGTACGTAACGGCTACCCAGGTATTGAACGGAAGAAAGGCCGACGAGCAAACTCATCCAAACCCCTACTGAGCCTGATAGTGATAATATCCGTACAGTCCGGTTTGTTTGTCTAAGAGTATCGCATATTAAGTCTAGGGGGTGGATAAAGTCAGTCCCCTACTGACGTGATAATTCTTGTCAATATGTAACCCATCACCACCTGAGAAACTATCGATCCTGGATCGATAATTCTCGTCTACCCCGGCCGAGGATTTCTGGTGATGGCCATCCATACACAACGCGACATCAACCCCCAATATCGGGAGAGGCGAATCCCTGAAGATCCGCTCACTGACTCCATGTGGCTCGGGACTATACCCAACTAAAACCTTTTTGCATGACTCCTTTGAGCCGTGGTAGGGTAGTAATCAAAGCGCGGTGGGAACTCACACGAGACAAATGACGATCTCAGGTCGACAGACTAACCTGTACACATGTCACCAGGAAACTGCCATCTGACAATAGGTATAACACCCTCTAGCAGGTTCCCAGTGAGTCCGTCCAGTGTACTCATAACCCAATGAGCACAAGTATACTATCTTAGGTGACTAACTGATACCAATGGCTTGTGAGACCGGCCACCGCCCCTCGTCAGGGTCTAGATAAGTATACAGTAGTCTACTCTGTAGTATCGATGCCCAGCCTCGATACTCCTACGACTAAGGACATTTAAAGATTTGCTTATAGATCACCCAGCTCCCACGTATATGATCACCATCATAATGCTAGTAGTCAAGCATAAATCCTATAGGCTCTATCAACATGTAATAGTGATCTGTACTACCACCTGAAGCATGTACATGATGATAGAGACAAACCAGATAGCATACTATCATCTCGAGTAAGACTGTTCTACCGGTATATGTCATCCCTCAATCATCACAATCGCGTGCATGCGATTCAATAATTGACTTGAGGGCACTATAGCCAACAAGAACTTGACTAGCGACCTATGGTTTGTTGGCCTTCGTCAAGGTCATAGGAAGCTAGGGGTAAAAACTGTAGGGTTCCTAGGCATACCCATGAGGCTCTACAACTGATCAACCATGTCCAATTCTAATTTTTCATGTGCCAAAGAAACCCTAATGCTAGATCGTTAACTAGAGATAAGGCGAAACATGCAAGAAAACTACATTGCTATAAAGTGAAAGAGACTACAACCTTTGTAGATCCGGTCCTCCACTTCTCTAGCTCTGTGATGACGTCCCTCCGCTGCGATCATCGGATCCCGGACTCTAGCATCGGTTTCATCGGAAAAATGGGCGGGCTAGGTCGTCGACTTCGATGCCGAAGATGATCTACGTCGAGGCAACTCAAGATCAAACTCCATCTTCACTTGGTCATAGAACTTGTGAAGATAACACACTCTACTACAAGGAAAGTGGTAGAGGATGAAGAAATAGGAAGTGGGTTCACTTTGGATTTGGATTTCTTACTCTTTTGATCATGGCACCATTGGAGGTAGCAAGGTTTCTTCTTCTTGAAGAAGAAGAAGAAGAAGAAGAAAGAATATGATGAGAATAATAAACTCAATTGATGAATAATAATAAATCAAGTGATCTTATCATAATGCAACCATGGGTTAGTGTAACTAGTGTAGAGACTAAACTTGGGTTTAGGTGAATGGTTAGGTTAAGCAAAGAAACAAAATGGTCAAAGCTTTTCAAAACTTCATGAAGCTTCAACTAAAAACCAAAAGAAGCCACCATTTTATTTCTTGCCCAAAAATAAATAAAATGAATAAGTGAATAATTTAAAACCCTAACCATTAACCTAAATAAGGTTTAAAGCATACACACACCCAAGTTTGCATGTATCATCAAACATGATACAATCTAGTGCACAAATATATATCACATATACTACTTGTGCACATCAAGTGAGAAAATCCATCTTAAGTGAACAAATACTAGTTAATGTAAAGTAATATATCAAATATATAATTATACATTAAATCATTAAATCAACACTTGATTTAATGATCAGGTCATACTGAATATAACCGACTAATATCGTGTATTAATGTATCGAATCAACACTTGATTCGGTAACCCGACTATATCTTATATAACCGTCCAATGATACAAATCGCGAGAATGGAATACAGTATCACATACTGGTATTATTCTCGGTCCCGCACATATCTCATATGCGCTCCTATTTCGTTTCGCTTGAGCCAGGAAACCTCTGTGTAGGACTCTAAAGACTCGTCAATACGCCGGCAGCAGGTGATGATCATATCAAACACCCACAAGCCGCAAGCGGTCTGCTAAACGTAACGGCCACCCGGGTATTGAGCGATCAGAAGATCAACGAGCAAACCCGCTCACACTCCTGTGAATCCAACCAGCAACACTTACCGTACAGTCCGGTATGTTCGTCTGATATGTCGCATATCTCGCCTAGGGGTGGTAAACGTCAGACCCCAGTAGCTTGATAAGTCATGCCGACGTAAGGTCCATAACAAGCGTGATACTACTGATAACTCTTACCAGTAAATCACAGCAACCCTGGCCAGGGATTTCCAGTTATGGCCAGTCGAGCATAGCGCAACATCAACTCCCAATACCGGGAGAGACGAATTCCCTCCTATCGCTCATTGCCTCCATGTGAATCGGGACTGTACCCAAAGACCACCTGTTTGCACGACTCAGTAGAGCCATGGTAGGGTGGAAATCAAAGCACAGTGGGAGACACACAAGACTCTATGACGATCTCGGGTCAACAGACTAAGCTATACCGGTGTCACCAGAGAACTGCCATCTGAAGTGAGGTATAATACCATCTGGGAGTTCTCGGCGAGTCCGTTCAGTGTACCCAGTCATCACTGAGCACCCGCATACCATCTCTGATGTCAAACACCAATGGATATGGGATCATCCATCGCCCATCACATGGGTCGAGAAGATATACGCTAGTCTACTCTGGAATATAGATGCCCCGTCTCAATATTCCCACGACTAGGAACATTGAAGGATGTACTCATGGACTACCCAGGCCCCACCAGTATGATCTGCATCATAGTCCTGGAAGTCGAGTACACATCCTAAGGGCTTTATCAACATGTAATAGAGAGACAACAAGTATACATGTTTAAGATAAAGAGCAACCAGATAGCGTACTATCATGTCGAGCAAGAAAGTCTTACCTATATATGTCCCAGCATCCACTACAGTATACATCCTATGTACAGTAATGGCCTCTAGGGCATACGTATAACTAGCAATCTCCCACTTGCACTAGGGACATCTGTAGCAGTGGTTGCAGTATCTAATACTCAACCATCCATATGAGTCTCTCTCTGGGAAAAGGCCTTTGTGAGTGGATCCGCCGTGTTGTCCTCTGAGTCTACTCTCCTAACCTTGATCACCCTGGAGATCAACTATCTCCATGATCAGGTGATGCTGCCTCAGAATATGTCTGGGTCACTGATGGGATCGGGGTTCCTGGGCCAAAGCCACACTTCCATTGTCACACAATGGTAGGAACCTAGTTCATCTCATGAACCAATATACACCCAAACTGCCTCTTTGGTAGTATCTTTAATAGCGATGTTACCAGCCTTTATCGTCTAGTTTGCCACGGTATCTAGCTTGGAACTCTTCCAACATACCGTCCCTCCACTGAGGGTAAAGACAATGCCTGCGACTGACATTCAGTCGACCTTATCACCCTGGAACCTTTCCAGTGATTCTCCCCAGGATCAACTGATACCATCTCACTACAACTAGTGAGAATCCTAACATCCATTTAGATCTATCTCATAGATCCAAAACCCAGAATTTAGGAGGTATCATTTTGATCCTATATGGAGAATCTATGTGATAAGAGGAGATTGACCGTGCGTAGCATAGGAAACTCTTTTCCTATCAAGAGTATGTTATCCACGTACAGTACGAGGATGACCACTTTACTCTCTACTACCGTTTTGTATATACAAGGTTCATCTACCATTTTGATGAAGTCAAACTTTTTGACTACCACATCAAAACAGACGTTCCAACTCCGCGATGCCTGCTTTATTCTTTAAAGCAACTTGCACACGTTTCCGCTGCTCCCACTGTTTACGAAGCCCTCTGGCTGTGTACTTATAGATGCTCTCTTCTAAATCAATATTTAGAAAAGTAGTCATGGCACCCAACCACCAGATATCGTAGTCATGGTATGTAGCAATGGCAAGTAGGATCTGGATGGACTTAAGCATCGTCCCTGGAAAAGGTTTCATCATTATCCACGCTTGGTCGATGACAAAAACCTTTAACAAGTCTAGCTTTGAAAGTCTCAACTTTTCCATCTACACCAAGTAATCTTCTCAAGATATATTTGCTCCTGATGGGGATTTAACCCTTCAGATATAGCAACCAAAGTCCATACTTTGTTGGTGTACATGGATTCCATCTCAGATCTCTAAGCATCCAGCCATTCTTACAGAGTCCCTACTCTTGATGGCCTGCTCGAAACTAGTTGGGTCATCATCTCATGATGCAATCCTCGCTCCCACTGTCATCGAGAAACCGAAGTATCTCTCAGGAAGGTGAGGAACCCTGCTAGTTCGGCGGAGAGGCTGAGGTTCGTTGGGGACTATAGAATCCTTTGGTCCTGTCAAATCAGCTGCAGTTTTATACAGCTGGAACCTTTCCAGTTCTACAGAACTGACCTTGCCTCGATCTTGTTCGGATTTTTCTTTTGACATAGGCCGGACAATCCCAAATCTTAACTTACTTAAGAGATAGGCTCTTCCCATACCATATCTCATATGGAGTGGTAGGCACTGATTTGATTCGAATCCTATTCAATAGGTATGCAACTTCTCAAGTGCACAACCCCAAAAGGAAATAGGTAACTTAATAGTACTCATCATAGAGCACACCATATCTAATATGGTGCGATTGCTCCACCCCGATACACCGTTGTGCTGTGGTGTATTCAGAGGAGCAACACCTAAAGAGAATCTCATTCTCCTTTAGAATAGTCCAAGAATCCCATGCACAAGTATTCTCCTCCCTGATCTTATCATAGGACATAATACTTCTACCCGGTTTTTGGTTCTCTACTTGTAACTTATATTCTGTGAATATCTTAAAAACTTCGGATTTATGTTTCAACAGGAACATATGGCTGAATCTTGAGAGATCATCAGAGAATGTAATGAAGTACAAAGAACCGGTCCTGGCATGTGTAGACACGGGACCTAGCATACATCACTATGTATCAGTCCCAAGAGTTCACTAACTCTTTCTCTGTTTCCAATAAACAGAGATATGGTCATCTAATCTTTGTGACATGACTGGAAAGTTTCATACGATGTAAATTCAAACTGATTTAAATATGCATCTATCATGTAACTTAAGCTAGTCGGGTCGCATTGATATGACCTAGTCTACAATGCCTCAAGAAGGATTCGTTCATTTATGAACTCGTCCTCTTGTGTGTGTTCCGTATATTAGGAACTGTAGTTTGATTTAGAACGTTAATGCTTTTAGATAACGTGCCTGAACCGATCAACTTTTGATATAGGAAATGTTTAAAACATTATCCAACAATACAAAATTATATCCTTCTTTAATAAATAAAGAGATTGATATGATTTTGTATATCAGGTTCGGTATCTAATAGCATTTGTTCCGAATCAATGTATTTATAATACAGGGTGACAGTGACCAACAGACTTGGCTGCAACACTTGCCCCGTTTTCTGTCTCATGAAACTTATCACCCGTTCTCAGTTCTCTACCTTTCCATAGCCCATGTAACGGATTACATTTGCGGGATCCTGATCTGGTATCTAATACCTAGGACGTAGAGGACACTGAGAAACAGTTCTTTATAATGAACACACCCGAAGGAGATGCATCACAGGCACTTTCTTCGTTTGGGCGGCATGGGAATCCTGGTATTCCCCTAATTCCTGCTCTGTCTTATAACAATTATAAGTTGGAGCGGGACCAACGTTCCCCAGCTCAGTATAACAAGTGGGTTCGGTCAATACATCCATATTATTATCTTGATTAAGGCGTGATATGGTCGCTACCTGAAGAGAGAGAGAGAGAAGAAAACACTCTGCGTGCGCTCTTGCAAGATTAGATTGGTTATTTATTTTATCTAATCAGGATGGCTCCCACTGTTTTTATCAAATCTTCCTTCAAACCTTAAAAGGAAAGACTAGCCGGGATTAATTACAATCTACAAGTTCGCCAATCTTTCAGCCAGGCCAGTGTCGGTACTTTGAGGGAGGTTCCCCGTGCTTTCGCACGGACCTAATTAAAGTAAACCTCGTTTTCCCAGAGGCGTAACCCCGTTGACACCTTTCTAGACACCTACTTGATCGGCTAATTGTAAAGTGCAAAACTCTCCCAGGAGTAACAATTACTCGCAGTGGGTATCGGGATCCAACTATCATATAGAAGGTATGAAATCTCATTGCAAATTTCAACACTTGAAACTCCCGATAAAGGTTTTTACCCCTAGCACTTATGACCTTAACTATGGTCAACAAATCATAAGTACTAGTCAAGTTCTACCCGTCATTTCGTAATTAATTAGACCCACCCACATGACCCTTAACTAAGGTCAAAAAAGTCACGCGACTGTCCTAACTAATCGCATCATATGCGGTGTAGGAAGACATCACTTAGCTACCGTACACTGTGCCTTGACTATGGTCAACAAACACAGCACGAATACTAAGTACTCTACTTCCTAAAATGACGGAGGGTTGCGAATGGTTTTTTATGAAAACCTTTAACGCTTTGAACTTGATCTCGTTGTGGAATCAAATGGTTTTTAAATGGAGTGTTTTTGAGGCTTTTCTAGTTTTGCTAAAGGGGTCACTCCCGGTGAAGGGATCGTCGGCCCTTTCCTCATCGAATAAGGTGCAGGATATATCATATATACCGCTGTGCAAAGCAAAAACTATAGAAGCAATAAAAAGACAAACCGATGGTTGTAGAATCTGCCAGTTATTGCTAAAGGAGTCACTCCCGGTGAAGGGATCTCAGTCCTTTCCCTATCGAATAAGGTGCAGGATGTTCTACAAGGAACACCGCGATGCAAAGCAAGAACTGTAGCTACATGTTTTATTTTTGAAATTCGATTCCACAACATCTTTTAGGTTTATTTTCTTTCATTAATCACATTAATGAATATCCCATCATTTAAGTCCACCTAAACATCACAGATAAATATAACGTACGCTTATGCCATCCGCATTCGCCTCGATGTCCCGTCTGCACCGTTAGGTTAGGTAACTAACGGCAGAGCGGGGCAGGGCTAGCGCGGGAGTAAAACATAAGCAACGTCTATATAATATATCATATATACTATATACAATATCTATCTGAACATACCATATGATCACATCACAGAGAACGCAGCAGAAAATATCATATGAAATATAGGATATACTAGGACGTCCGTGTTTTCAATACGAGCCAATATAAAACATGGATTCCACGATCGTGATGAATAGCCAATCCCACACCCCTAGACCCCTACGAGAGTGGCAAGCAAACCTACCAATTCTAGGGTTAGGAGACCCGGACTCGACTCCTCGAGATGGTCTCCCACTGGACCCTAGAACCCGGTTACTTGTGCTCCCCTCCTTGGGTCTATCCTAAAGCGGAAAAGTAAATAATATACATCAACGGTGACATCTTCCGCAACCTGGAAGTGCCCCAATAAAAGAATATTACATACAAGTTTTTACATGAATGAAAATGAAAAACACTCATCTCACATAAAAAAACCCCGGCTATTCAAACACGACGATCCAATATAACATATCCAGCAACACATAACATCACATGTCATCAACGTAAGTAAACATGCGTATCCCAATTGTCGTTGACATATAGCAACGAAACCGGCGATATCACATATTATACTTACGGTCACAGAAAAGAAAGTGTAAAACTACAACAGTTGGAATCCGCAACCTCTTTAGACATCGCATGCCTAATCAAATGAATTCCTTAGACATCGCATGCCTAACAATTATAAACCCCGCATTTTAGTCTCAATATCGAAAACACTTTTCAATATAAAGTCGGGTAATTCAACAAGATTCCCGGCATCCAGAACGAATGCTCGTCGCAAACTTTATTGGACGGCCGCACCCCCGATACCGTCGACGAAGTGCACTAGTGCGGAACACCGCTGCCGCGAGCACCCGAACGAATGCTTTTTGGCGACGGGGTTCTCCTACACTCACTTGGTCGGGGCTATAGGGTGTAGCTGTCTCTTAAGTTTACCGGCGAGTATCCGTGTAATCAACGTGATTGCGACGGACTTTTGATCACATCAAAATCCCGTGGCAACCAATCAAGTGAGGCTAAACTGCTATGTTTATAACATCCAAATCAGTTATCTCATAACTCCTTGTGGATTCCAAATATTGTATCACATTCCAGATAAATAGAAAATGTTAAACTTTCCGATCGAACAATCAAACACCCAAGTTTTCCCGAAACAGCTCAACACATGAAATAGGTTTAAGAACATTCACTTCATACCACAGTACCAACGGTCCAGCCGTAGAAGGGTCAAGCCAACGCCTCACATGTGGCACGCCGTACTGCCCAAAAACCTAAGGTTCAAAGGACAGTTCAAGACGGTCACATAATCGAGTTAAGGTTTGTTGTCTTCTAGAGGGTCCATCGCGTTACTTGCACTACTTAGAACGTTCTTAAACCACGGAAAAATCCAACACTTGGAAATTTTCCGGCAGGGGAAAAATTGGGTATTTATTCCGGTCGAACTTTTTAACATGTTCTAAAATACCCGCAATTAACACATAGACAAAGTTAAACTTTCGATCGAAACAACGAACTCCCAATACAACCCAGAAAACTCAACTCTTGAGTAAACTTTAAAAATTCCCAGAAAAGTCAGCAACTAAAGAAAGAAATTACTGTGCAAAATTCACAAAATAATCTGACTGTATGGCCGCGGAACCGCCGCACGAGCCATGCTCGTGCCGCGTTTCTGCGGCGCTTTAGTGGACTCAGGCGCACGTGCTGCACAGTATTTCTTAGAAAACCCTGCTGATTTTTCTGCATATTTTTAATTCACAAAAATCCCAGTTTTGAAAAATTGTACAGAGAAGGGTTTTGGATTAGGGTTTCGGGTTCGATCGGACTTCTAACATCGTCTACACTTCGCCTAAGGCTCTAGCTTGGCTCTGATACCACTGTAGGGTTCCTACGCACACCCATGAGGCTCTACAACTGATCAACCATGTCCAATTCTAATTTTTCATGTGCTAAAGAAACCCTAATGCTAGATCGTTAACTAGAGGTAAGGCGAAACATGAAAGCAAACTACTTTGCTATAAAGTGAAAGAGACTACAACCTTTGTAGATCCGGTCCTCCACTTCTTTAGCTCCGTGATGACGTCCCTCCGCTGCGATCATCGGATCCCGGACTCTAGCGTCGGTTTCATCGGAGAAATGGGCGGGCTAGGTCGTCGACTTCGATGCCGAAGATGATCTACGTCGAGGCAACTCAAGATCAAGCTCCATCTTCACTTGGTCATAGAACTTGTGAAGATAACACACTCTACTACATGGCAAGTGGTAGAGGATGAAGAATTAGGAAGTGGGTTCACTTTGGATTTGGATTTCTCACTCTTTTGATCATGGCACCATTGGAGGTAGCAAGGTTTCTTCTTCTTGAAGAAGAAGAAGAAGAAGAAAGAATATGATGAGAATAATAAAATCAATTGATGAATAATAATAAATCAAGTGATCTTATTATAATGCAACCATGGGTTAGTGTAACTAGTGTAGAGACTAAACTAGGGTTTAGGTGAATGGTTAGGTTAAGGAAAGAAACAAAATGGTCATAGCTTTTCAAAGCTTCATGAAGCTTCAACTAAAAACCAAAAGAAGCCACCATTTTATTTCTTGCCCAAAAATAAATAAAATGAATAAGTGAATAATTTAAAACCCTAACCATTAACCTAATAAGGTTTAAAGCATACACACACCCAAGTTTGCATGTATCATCAAACATGATACAATCTAGTGCACAAAAATATATCACATATACTACTTGTGCACATCAAGTGAGAAAATCCATCTTAAGTGAACAAATACTAGTTAATGTAAAGTAATATATCAAATATATAATTATACATTAAATTATTAAATCAACACTTGATTTAATGATCTGGTCATACTGCATATAACCGACTAATATCAAGTGTATCAATGTATCGAATCAACACTTGATTCGGCAACCCGGCTATATCTTATATAACCGTCCAATGTTACAAATCGCGAGAATGGAATACAGTATCACATACTGGTATTATTCTCGGTCCCACACATATCTCATATGCGCTCCTATTTCATTTCGCTTGAGCCAGGAAACCTCTGTGTAGGACTCTAAAGACTCGTCAATACGCCGGCAGCAGGTGATGATCATATCAAACACCCACAAGCCGCAAGCGGTTTGCTAAACGTAACGGCCACCCGGGTATTGAGCGATCAGAAGATCAACGAGCAAGCCCGCTCACACTCCTGTGAATCCAACCAGCAACACTTACCGTACAGTCCGGTCTGTTCGTCTAATATGTCGCATATCTCGCCTAGGGGTGGTAAACGTCAGACCCCAGTAGCTTGATAAGTCATGCCGACGTAAGGTCCATAACAAGCGTGATACTACAGATAACTCTTACCAG
This sequence comes from Agapanthus africanus, assembly GCA_030015575.1. Lineage (NCBI taxonomy): Eukaryota > Viridiplantae > Streptophyta > Magnoliopsida > Asparagales > Amaryllidaceae > Agapanthus > Agapanthus africanus. Next base: position 164,981,521 of record JASDDO010000022.1, on the reverse strand, counting down.
TAAATCACAGCAACCCTGGCCAGGGATTTCCAGTTATGGCCAGTCGAGCATAGCGCAACATCAACCCCCAATACCGGGAGAGACGAATTCCCTCCTATCGCTCATTGCCTCCATGTGAATTGGGACTGTACCTAAAGACCACCTGTTTGCATGACTCAGTAGAGCCGTGGTAGGGTGGAAATCAAAGCACAGTGTGAGACACACAAGACTCTATGACGATCTCGGGTCAACAGACTAAGCTTTACCAGTGTCACCAGAGAACTGCCATCTGACGTGAGGTATAATACCATCTGGGAGTTCTCGGCGAGTCCGTTCAGTGTACCCAGTCATCACTGAGCACTCGCATACCATCTCTGATGTCAAACACCAATGGATATGGTATCATCCATCGCCCATCACATGGGTCGAGAAGATATACGCTAGTCTACTCTGGAATATCGATGCCCCGTCTCGATATTCCCACGACTAGGAACATTGAAGGATGTACTCATGGACTACCCAGGCCCCACTAGTATGATCTGCATCATAGTCCTGGAAGTCGAGTACACATCCTAAGGGCTTTATCAACATGTAATAGAGAGACAACAAGTATACATGTTTAAGATAAAGAGCAACCAGATAGCGTACTATCATGTCGAGCAAGAAAGTCTTACCTATATATGTCCCAGCATCCACTACAGTATACATCCTATGTATAGTAATGGCCTCTAGGGCATACATATAACTAACAAAAACATTATCAGGAATTTCAAGTGTTGAAATTTGCAATGAGATTGCATACCTTCTATATGATAGTTGCATCCCGATACCCACAGGGAGTAAAAGTTACTCCTGAGAGAGGTTTGCACTTTACAATTAGCTAATCCAGTAGGTGTCTAGAAAAGTGTCAACTGGGTTATGTCTTTAGGGAAATGAGGTTTATTTTAATTGGGTCCATACGAAAGCACAGGGAACCTCCCTCGGAGTATCGATACCTGCCTGGCCGAACGATAGGCGAACCTGTAGGGTATAATTAATCCCAGCTAATCTTACCTTTTATGGTTTGAAGGAAGGTTTGATAAAAATAGTGGGAGACATCCTGATTAGATAAAATAATAACCAATCTAATCTTGCAAAAAGCGCACGCAAAGTGATTATCCTTCTCTCTCCCCCAATGAAATGCCTTAATCAAGATAATAATATGGATGTATTGACCGAACCTACTTATTATACTAGTCTAGGTTCCGCTATACCTTATGATTGTCATAAGTCTGAGCAAGGAATAGAAGAATATCCAGATTTCCACACCACCCAAACTAAGAATAAGCATGTTGATGCATTGTCTTCGGGTGTGTTCATAACCAAGAACTGTTTCTCAGTTAACTCTACGTCCTGGGTATGGGATACCGGATCAGGATCCCATATATGTAATTTGTTACATGGGCTAAAGACAGGAGGAGAACTGGGAAAAGGTGATATGTCTCTAGTTGTAGAGAATGGTGCAATTGTTGCAGCCAAAAAAGTTGGCAGATATCTCCTGGTGTTACCAACTAGTAATACATTAATTCTTAGCGACTGTTATTTCGTACCAATAAATATTGTGAATATTTTCCTAAATCAAGTGTTGATTGGGTAAGGTATGTTGTATAACTGTGTACACGTTCTGAATCAAACTACAGTTCTAAACGTACAGAACACACACAAGAGGAACAATTCAGAAATGAACGATGTCTTCTTGAGGCATTGTAGATTAGATCATGTCGATAAGACAAGACAAGCCGAAGTTCCATAAGGATGCATATTTGAATCCGTTCGAATTTATATCTTATGAAACTTGCCAGTCATGTCTCAAAGACTAGGTGACCAAATCTCCGTTTACTGGAAAAGGAGAAAGAGCTACTGAACTCTTGGACAGATACATAATGATGTATGCGGTCTAATGTCAACATATGCTAGGTATGGTTCCGCGTACTTTATATTCACTGATGTTCTCTCAAGATACAGACATGCATTCTTGTTGAAACACAAAACTGAATCTTTTGAGAATTTTAAGGAATATAAGTACGAAGAAGAGAACCAGATGGGTAAAGGTATTCAAATCCATCGATATGATCGGGGAAAAGAATACTAGAGCACAAAATTCTGAGACTATTTAAAATAGAATGTTTCACGACCCAAAAAGGTACGGAACGTGACTGGCACATAAATTAAGAAACGTCTCGAAGCGTACGTAATCTAAGTAAGCCAAATCCCAGAAATCAAAACCCAAATAAGAAATAGAGTGAAGGAAAACCATAAAAGTCCCATCAACATCTTTTTAAAGAACAACATCACATTTTCCAAAAAATTCGACAGAGTCTCCTTTGTAAAAACTGGCCCCAAAATGGGTACAAATCACAATAAACATATAACATGAATAGGGCATCCCTAAGCGGGAGCTAGCGCTTCGCCGAAGCGGACTCAAATCCCATGCAATGTAAATCATCAATGTGCAAGAAAATAAGCATAAAAGCACAAGTAATAAGCATCATGTCGTCTCAAGTGAGTTCGACCCAAAGATACAACATATCTGTCCACAAATCTCACTGTCTCGTCTCTAGGTCATAATACATCAATACAAGTAGTGGATACATTATATGGAGTACTCTAGATACAATAAATATATAAGGTGGAAACAAAATAAAATCACAACCCACTGAGCAAAACTCAGATCCAGGCAAAAGGAGCAAAAGGATGCAGTGCGTCCGCCGCTACAGTGCTGACGGATCGGACCTGCAAAAAGGCTGTGGCACAACGGGTCTGAGTTTCCAACTCGTGAGTAATAAGTAACATCTACAAAGGCTATCGTAAGTATGCACGCAAAGTGTCATAACTCAACAATACTGATATGGCACGATATACTAGCAGATATCTATGCATCATGAATCAATTTTACAATCCTAATCTGGCATGATGTACTAGCAGGTATGTGTGTAACATGAATCAATTTTATAATACTAATCTGGCATGATGTACTAGCAGGTATGTGTGTAACATGAATCAATTTTATAATACTAATCTGGCATGATGTACTAGCAGGTATGTGTGTAACATGAAGCAATTTTTAACCCGTGATCCGAATATGTTGTTATGAGAAAATCATTATTTTCATCTTAGAAAAACTTCTTTGAAATATTAACATAATATCAATGGAATCAATAGAAATCCGTGTCTAGCATCGACACCTCAAATGACTATCTCAAATCTCAAGTATCGATATCACAATATCTCGGGCCCCAGACGTCCGGCTGGCCCATCTCAAAGTATCCATATATCACGACCACGGTCGGTATCCTCTGGATATCCGCCGCACCAGCAATCACCGGTAGGTAGTTTGCCCCTTCCAGTCTCATCGTCTACAACTCGATCTTCTTGTCCCGGGGTACCTTACCGGGCCCACCATGTACCCGAGACGGTTCATCCTACTCCTCGAATCGGGTCTCGAAAACTAACAGAAAAACTCATGGTGGACGACACATATATCAAATACGAGGAAACCGCAGCTTGCGACATTTAAAAATGATATCTGGTTTATTAAATCCTTGCGGTTGTTCCCCCAAAACTCATAAATCTCAAGTACAGAAATCCTCAGAAAAATCACCATAAGCACACATGTCAGCTAGAATGAATCTATGGTATCAACAATACGAACTGCAATATGTATCTATAAAACTGAGCATGAATGATGATGCAATGAGGTACATGGAAATGACCAGCAACCTTTCGTATTTACCCTGACAAACAGAATATACCCGCTCAAGTTTATAAGTCATATATGGTGCAATTGTTCCAATTTCTGATCTAAGCAAGTTAAATAGTACTTGTGTCGCATACTCATGGTAATGATGCAATGATTGTGAATTTTCAATGTAGCAAGTCAAATAGTGGTTGTGCCACATCACTCATTTTAAGGGTTCAACAGTTTCACATTCTCAATTTGGCAAGTTAAATAGTACTTGTGTCGCATAACTCATTTTAATGATGCAATGATTGTAATTCTCAATTAGCAAGTTAAATAGTACTTGTGTCACATAACTCATTTTAATGATACAATGATTGTAATTCTCAATTTAGCAAATTAAATAGTACTTGTGTCGCATAACTCATTTTAATGATGCAATGATTGTAATTCTCAATTTAATGATTCACTAGGTTCTATATGATGAACTATCATATATTTGGATATAAAAGGTCATGCAACACAGCAAAATAGATAACTAAGGACTACACGCAAAAGTTGGTACTACTAGAAGTTCTAAACTATCCGGCGCCTCGCGCCATCCATATGATTTCCCCCGTAAATGTGTACATTTACTCACCCGTGATCTGGTGCTAGGTGTATCCGACCACCTGCTTTCCTTTCTTCGCGGCGTCCGAAGTACCCGCCTACGAACCTAGAATTTACACAAAGCAACACACATAAGGCACAATCCTGCAAAAACGCGATATCAAAGTTTATACGAGAAACTAGCGTCGCAAGCTAAATGCGTGTGTATACGTAACGTGTGTGCATACGTCAAAAACCACCGTGACACGCTGTGACACACAGCACACCACTCAACTCGTATCGTACGTGTCGTGCAAGTCCCGCTACGCTAATTATAGGTAAACGGTCCCAGATTTTATCTGGAGCAAAAACAAGCAAATCAATCAAGACCAAACCTGTCACAATACCTACAGACAACTACCTGCAAAAATCCAACAAAAACCTAAACATTTGGGCTGGCCAACATAGAGTTGATATCGGCCAAAAACTGATGGAAAAGGTCCAGGTTTCTACACAATATTCCTAGCACAAATTATAGCTTAATGTATATGTTATCTTACAAAAATTATATCCCCAGATACAGCAGATTCTAGTATCCTAAAGTTTAGTTTCAAAAACGTTTTAAAACACTTAGTTTGCAACATACGATACACTTATGAAATTTGGTGAAATTACAATAACCAAGTGATACCAACAACACAAAATTAGAGCTAATCTAACCCTAAAAACCCTGACTTACCCCATTTTTCACCTAATCATCAAATTATCATCAAGTCCACAAAACACTAAAACTAACCAAACTTTCCCAGATTTCACCAACTGCTAAAACCCAAAAACCAAACAATACCAAACACTGGAAAACACTCACAGACACCACTAGCCAAAGCACCAACAGCAAACTCAACATGGGGGCCGGCGACGCCGGAAAAGCAAGGAATGTCGCCGGATTTTGGGGAGGGAAATGGGCACGAATTCATACACACTACTCTAAAAAGCCTGCACACTATTCTGAACAAGTTTGCTAAACTAGAAAATGAACACGGATATAGAAGATCTCATATATCCAACCACTTGCTTCAAAACCGTATTTTAAATTTCAAGTTTTAGACTTTAAAGTGATTTAGCGAAATCTAGTGATACTACTATGTTAAAACAGCACTAATAACACCTACCTAAGCTAATTGAGCCATAATAATCCCAACTTAGCTTAAACCCCACTTAAACCACAAACTAGCACTAAAAATCCACATTAAACACTAACTTAAGCTAAATAATCACATGTTTAGCAAAAGAAAAAAGTTAAGTTTAAAATTATACCTCAATTGTCCTAGGATGCAAGAAGAAGGAGAGAAGGGGGTTCTGCTGTAGCTGCTTGCTGTTGTTGTTGTTGTTTGCTGCTGCTGCTATCTTGCTGCTGCTGCTTGTGTTGCTGCTGCTGCTGCTTGTGATGATAGGAAAAGAAATGAGAGGGGTGAGAATTATGAGTGAAGAGAAATGAGAGTGAGGGAGAGGGTAGAAGTGTGAGGGTGTTAGAGAGTGAGGGTTTTGGAAAAAGGGGGTGAGGTTAGTGGAGCCATACCTCAAGCCATCACTCCCTCTCTCTCTCCTCACTCAAGTCAACCCCAAAAAAAAACAAAATTTAAATTAATTAGGAAAACTAATATCCTCAATTAACTTTATATTAACTTAATGATATGTTTTTGTTTACCATGGCTACTTAAACATGGCATAACCCTAAACTTAGCCCTAGTTACCATGCACATGTGTGTGCAGTCCAAATTAAATTCCATAAAAATGTTCATAAATTCAGATAAAATATTTGAAAACCGTTTTGGTAAACTTTTCACCAAAAAACCCCACAACAAAGCATAATAACCCCTAATCGCATTCTAGGGTGTTACAATCTTCCCCCCTTAAAGAAATTCGTCCCCGAATTTAAAATATAGCTACACGTACCTTCAAAGAGATGAGGGAATTTCTTCCGCATCTCTCTCTCGGCCTCCCAAGTGATCTTATCACCATTCAAGCTGTGCCAAAGAACCTTCACAGATGGTAGGACCTTTGATCGAAGTTTCTTCACCTGCCGATCCAATATCACTACTGGCTGCTCGGTGAACGAAAGAACGCACTCAAGCTGAACGGTCTGATGCTGAATCATGTGAGAGGGGTCATGAAGATATCTTCGTACCATCGACACATAGAATACGGGGTGAACGTCCGGAAAGCTGGGTGGAAGAGCCAAACGATACGCAACTGCGCCGACACGCTCGAGGATCTCGAAGGGACCTACAAATCTAGGACTAAGCTTTCCTTTTCGCCCAAATCTCATCACGCCCTTCATCGGAGAGACCCTCAGAAAAACATGATCGCCAACTGCGAACTCTAGTCTGCGACGACGTCTATCCGCATACGATTTCTGCCTTCTCTAAGCCGCTCTCATCCGATCTCGAATCAACTGTACTTCCTCGGTCGTCTCCTGCACGATCTGCGGCCCCAAAATACTGCTCTCGCTAAGCTCAGTCCAACAGACGGGCGATCTACATCACCTCCCATACAAGGCCTCGAAAGGTGTCATCTGAATAGTATCCTGGAAGCTATTGTTGTAGGAGAACTCCATTAAGGGTAAATGATGATCCCAGCTACCACCGAAGTCTAAAACGCATGCTCGGAGCATGTCCTCGAGAGTCTGAATAGTCCGCTCTGACTAGTCGTCGGTCTGCGGATGAAATGCTGTGCTTGTTGGGGTCAAAATTTGCACCCCGGTTGACCGAGTCAAAGTCAAGGTCAACACCCAAGCTAGGTAGGCCCAAGCCCAGGTCAAGCGGGCCCATGCCTAAGTCAAGCCCGCGGCCAGCCTCCCCATGCCAACAACAAAATCATGTAATAAATAATTTTTCTGTGATTTTTTATACATGAATGTAAGCAAAATGGGCATAAAGCCAATATTTTGTAAGCCCATGGCTTATGTGCAATAATGAAATAGCACATGAGCCATGGGATGGGAAAAATGCCATTTTTGTAAAGCACAAGGGGCTATATATAAATATGTAAGCCTATATAAAGCAAAATGATGATGAATAAAGTAATACTTTTCATTCCCCCAAAAAAACTAGGGTTCTTTGTTCCTCCTACTCCTTCTCCAAGGTTCTAAACCATCTCATTTCTTTTGAATTAAATCAAGAGTTTTACTCTTTCTTTTTCCAAAACTAAGTAGTTTTCCACCACAAAACACACAAAGGGGAACTCAGATCTCCCATCAGATCTCAAAAAGGAGTGATTTTTAAAATCTCCTACTTCTTGATCTTCAAGATCCGGCCAAACAACAGGAGGAAGAAGAAGAACCCCCTTCATCAGCTTCAAAACATCCTAGGAGTTTAACTCCATACATATATATATATAATAAATATTTCCTTTCTGAAGCATAGCTTCTGGTTCTAGGACTAAAAGCCCATTTTTCTTGCCGGCGCCCAAGCGTCGAGAGCCCACGTGCCGACACGTGGCGCGCTAGCGCTCGAGCACAGAGCGCCCACGTGCCGACACATGGCGCGCGTGCGCTCCAGCGCTCAAGCGCAAAGCGCCCACGTGGCGTGCCATGCGCTCCAGCGCAAAACGCCCACGTGCCGACACGTGGCGCGCTTGCGCTCAAGCGCCCAGCGCAAGCGCAAAGCGCCTACGTGCCGACACGTGGCGTGCTTGCGCTCCACCGCCCTGCGCTCCAGCGCAAAGCGCCCACGTGCCGACACGTGGCGCGCTTGCGCTCTAGCGCCCAGCGCTCAAGTGCAAAGCGCCCACATGCCGACACGTGGCGCGCTTGCGCTCAAACGCCCAGCGCTCAAGTGCAAAGCGCCCACATGCCGACACGTGGCGCGCTAGCGCCTGAGCGCACAGCACCTAAGCGCACAGCGCCCAAGGCGCTGACCCGATGTATCCTTTGGATGCCCTTTCCTTTATATATATATATATATATATATATATATATATGTATATATAAATACACACACACACACATACTCTACAACACTCTCCCTCCCAAAATTTTTTTGGCCGGGGCGCTTCCCCGCACCCCGCAAGGGGGCTGCTAGCCCCCTTGACCTCCAGCCCGCTATCCGGGTAGCGGGACCCCCTTAAAACTCTGCGTGGCTCCCGATATATCCAAAAAACCCTTTCAAAACACAACACACGTACACTGCACATTGAGTTCGCATGACCAGTTTAACCCGTCAATCGGAGGTTCCCTCGCTCCAAAGGCGAGGGGTGATTAACGGCAGCTTAGTCCGCGGCTGCCGGAGATTCGGATCCCCACAATCATTAAACCACGGCCTACCCTAGGTAGGGGGAATCTGTAGTACGCCTGACAAGCGCGCGCGTATTCCCATCTCAATGGGGTGACGAAAAACACCCTGCAGATTCTGGCACGCCCGGTGGGACCAATCTCCCCTCCCATATTTCGGGTTAAACGTTCATGCGAACTCAATCAATGTACATATCTGTATTTATACTAAAATAATGCTCTTTCATGCAGGTCTTCAAGCAATCACTTTTCAGCAATGTCTCCAAAGATGAACTCAGCTCTCAGCATGGCTCCCGTCTCCTACATGATGAGGATAGACTCTAGGACGGTCCTCCCGGCCAGTCTCGGGCGACAATGGGAGGAGCCGCTACTACCATTCAGCTCTATTATGTTCATGCCAGTTGGCGCCATCCTAGCTCCTCAAGCCCCGGTGACGGACAGACCAGTCTCGAAAGGCAGGAGACCAAATGTGGTGATCTCGAGGGCACCACTACCCAAACGAAAGTCGGTGTATGAACGACTTTCCTTAGCCCCAGCTGGGGGCAAGGCCATCAACACCAACAAAGCTGCAACGCGTCTTGAGCAAGCTCCGGTGGTGCCCTGAACAACTGCTCGATCGGGCGTCTTCTCTAAGCTCCCCGCTAATCGACTCACAATGGCTTCCCAGGAAATGGATGCCTGCCAATCCCTTAAAGCTGAGAAGCTAGGCAGAAAAGGCTCAGGTATAGAGCCAACAAAAGGGCTAGGGCTCCTGCTAGGCTGAACCTCATGAGGTTCGAAGAACAGGGTTACCCCGCCGAAGATGGGGAAATGGCTGGATATGTGGTCCACACTGTCTACACGGTGGGTACGCGCAGCAAGAGTAAGGATGGGGCTACCACATCTCAAGTCCAATCTGGCTTGAATGTGGTTGCCGCTTCCCAAGAACAGCCGCCTCTACTGGGTGATGAAAACCTTCTCGATGAGGATGATAGGAGGAAAGACTCTTCGGTCCATGAGGAGTCGGGCTCGGAAAGCGAAGATGAGCTAATTTTCCGTCCTATGAACGCAGAGCAACAACTTCTCCAAGAGCTCCGAAAGTAGCTCAGAAACAAAGACAAGGAGATGGCCAAGCTTTACTCAAAAATTGACGACTTGACGAACGTCGTCTTGCAGCTCACTGCCCGACTTGCCTCTCAACCTCCCAATCAAGCGCAGGGCTCTGCTCGTGAACCGGGAAACGGTGTCCCAACGCAGCCGACGCCTATTCCCTCAAATCCAAAAGTGGGCGAACCGCATGAAAATCAGTCGCATCCTATCTCGGAAAATGTCTTGGCTACCAATGACAGTAGCCCGCTAACTCAAGATCAAATCATGGATTTGGTTGCCAAAAAAGTTAAAACATTGGTAGCCGAAGCTGAAGCGCAGAAAGATGTTAGCAGTAGCGGAAGACCATATCCTGCTCAATATGTTCTGGTAGAGTTTCCTAGCGGCTATGTCATCCCAAAATTCGGAAGATTCGATGGGACGGGAAATGCGAATTAGCACATCACCCACTTCAAAGCCTCATGCGGGAATACTGGGGCCAACGATGTGCTTCTCCTCCGCCAGTTCGTTAATAGCTTGACCGATGTTGCTTTCGACTGGTACGCGAGCATACCGGATGGCTCCGTTACTACTTTCGTCCAAATAGAATCTTTGTTTCGACAAAGGTTCATGAGCGTCAGCGATAAGATCACCATTGCCGAGCTCGTAAGGACCAAGCCCAAGAACAACGAAAGCAGTACAGATTTTATAATCCGATGGCGTAATCTCTCCGTCAAATTCGAACCGCCGATAGAGCAAGACTAATCTGTCAGTCTCCTCGTCGGAAATCTCAACAATTGGATGGCCCCATTTCTATGCACCGCAAGTCTCAAAACATTCCAAGAGCTGACCAGGAAAGTTCAGATGCTGGAGCTCTCAAAGCAGGAGTCCTCCTCTGACTCCCAAAATAACAATAGGTCCTAGAAAAACCGAAATGACGAAAATCGCAAAGGCGGAAATTCCGACGATACTGAATCTTTCAATGCCTCGGCTAACCGAAACAAGCAAGGGTCGAGCGGGCCTAATTCCAACAAGCTTCGGAAGCCAATGTTCGGAGAGGGAGGAGAATCTCCACTGAAAGAGAAGATGGACAGGGTCTATTCCTTCAGAAGGGATAAAATCCGTAAAATATTCAAAGACGCCCTGAGGAACGGTCTACAACTGCCAGAGTCAAAAAGACCGCAGGAAGAGAATAGGACCGACGACCCCAAATACTGCCCCTATCACAGAGTGATAGGTCATGCCATTGAGGACTGCTTCGTCTTCAAAGATTGGGTCGAAAAGCAATACAAGGCAGGCGAGATAGAACTGTCTAAAGGCGTGTTAACAAACAGTCCAGCTGCGACCGCCAATTTCATAAAAACGGAGACCGAAGTTCTTCGTGAAACTGGTTCTCTCAGACATCTGCCGTTCTCTGAAAACAATCGACCACCACGTCATTAAACTGGGAACAGTCGACCACCACGTCATTAAACTGGGAACAATCGACCTCTAAGTCGTTAAACTGGGAATGTAAAATATATATATATGTGTGTAAATAAACAAAAAATGTGTAAATAAAAGAAAAATAAAGAAAAGCCGAAATGATGGGGCAACTCGCAATAAAAATCAGCGAGTAAAATAAAGATGAAAATAAAGCCGAAATGATGGGGCAACCGCGAATAAAATTCGAAATGATAGGGCAATCGCGATCTTCGCAATAAGAAAAGCTGAAATGATAAAGCAATCGCGGTAAACCAAAAAAAAACGGCGAATGATGAGTCGCTCCTGGTACCATATTCCAGTGCAGCGATGCAGATGCCAACCAAAATCCAATTTCTTAAAGTTCTCCCGGCCCTACGGTTAGTCCCCAAATTGACTATCGTATACAATCCACGGGCTCAAATAATTCTCATCACCCTCAAGCCCCACCGTAATCACCAGTTACACGGCTGGTCTCCGCCTTTGGAATTATGCTCCATTGAGAAGACCCACTCATGTGTCCTCACGATACATGAGGAGAACAAACCTTTGTGGGATCCTTACGACTCACGAAGGAAAAACACACTTAGGAGTCTTCACGACTCCTAAGGAGAAATTACACCTACGGGACCCTTACAACTCGTAGGGAGAAAATGCTTTTATAGGACCCTCACGGCCCATAAAATTGAAAAGCCTTAGGCGATAGGGATCTAAATCCCAAATGGCGAATGATGAGTCGCTCCTGGTACCATATGCCAGTGCAGCGATGCAGACGTCAACCAAATTCCAAATCCTATACCCCAATGGCAAATGATGAGTCGCTCCTGGTACCATATGCCAGTGCAGCGATGCAGACGTCAACCAAATTCCAAATCCTATACCCCAATGGCAAATGATGAGTCGCTCCTGGTACCATATTCCAGTGCAGCGATGCAGACGCCTGCTAAATTCCAAATCCAAATCCCCAAGTGGCGAATGATGAGTCGCTCCTGGTACCATATTCCAATATAGCGATGCAGACGCTAACCAAATTCCAAATCCCATACCCCAGTGGCGAATGATGAGTCGCTCCTGGTACCATATTCCACTGCAGCGATGCACACGCCAATAAAACCTCGAAATTTTTCCGGCTCTACGGTCTGGATCATACATCCTGCAAAACCGTATACAATCCACGGGCTAAAACGATCCCAATCTCTCCCAAGTCATACTGGCGAGACCACATTCAAAGTCCCACCCGCGGGGAAGATTCAAAAAAAAGAGAAGAAAAAAAGAAGGTATGTCCACAAGCAAAATGGGCACGGATGAAAACCCGAAAGGGCTCCGTGAGTAAAAACAGCAGGACTGCCGGCGAGTTTATGAAAACCCGAAAGGGCACAAACTCGTGAAAAAGAGATGAAATGCACTCACAAAGTCCTCTCGACTTTGTGAGGAGAAAATTTCCGCTTGAGATCCTTACGAGTCGCAAAGGAGCAACACACTTAGGAGTCCCCACGACTCCTAAGGAGAAAATACACCTACGGGATCCTTACGACCCGTAGGGAGAAAATGCTTTGTGAGAAGCTTACGGCTTACAAAATTTTAAAGTCTTAGGTGATAGGGACCTAAAACCAGTCTCCTAAGCCATCGCTTCCTGATAAACAAGCGCAAATGATGATTCGCTCCTGGTACCATATTCCAGTGTGGCGATACTGATGCCAAGCAAAAACCAATTCCCAAATCCTCTCATGACGAATGATGATTCAATTCTGGTACCATATTCCAGTATAGCGATGCTGATGTCAACCCAAATCAAATTAAACCAACAACCTTTGCGGCGGAACCATGCTCCGTTCCAGAATTTACCCCATGTCGAAATCATGCTTCGCCTCGGGATATCTACCTTCCCTGTCGGAATTATGCTTCGGCTCGGAATCAACCAACGACCTCCTCGTCGGAATTATGCTCGGCCTCGGAATCAAGTCAACCAGCAAGCTCTGAGTCGGAATTATACTTCGTCTCAGAATGCACCCCGTGTCGAAATGATGCTTCGCCTCGGTGTACCTGCCTTCCCTGTCGAAATTACGCTTTGTCTCGGAATCAAGTCAGCCAACAAGCTCTGTGTCGGAATCATGCTCCGTCTCAGAATATACCCCGTGTCGAAATCATGCTTCGCCCCGGATTACCTGTCTTCCCTGTCGGAATTATACTTCGCCTAGGAATCAACCTCTGCATCGAAATTATGCTTCGGTCAGAATGTCTGCCGCTCATCGGAATGATGCTCCGATTCCGTGGAATCATGCTCCGCTCATCGGAATGATGATCCGATCCTTTGGAATTATTCTCTGCAAATCGGAATGATGCTCCGATCCCTGGAATCATGCTCCGCCCTTCGGAATGATGCTCCGATCCCTGGAACCATGCTCCGCTCATCGGAATGATGCTCCGATCCCCTAGGATCATGCTCCGCTCATCGGAATGATGCTCCGATCCCTAGAACCATGCTCCGCTCATCGGAATGATGCTCCGATCCCTAGAATCATGCTCCGCTCTTCGGAATGATGATCCGATCCCCTGGAATCATGCTCCGCTCATCGGAATGATGATCCGATCCCTTGGAATTATGCTCCGCAAATCGGAATGATGCTCCGATCCCTGGAATCATAATCCGCTCTTCGGAATGATGCTCCGAACCCTGGAATCATGCTCCGCTCATCGGAATGATGATCCGATCCCCTGGAACCATGCTCCGCTCATCGGAATGATGATCAGATCCCTTGGAATTATGCTCCGCAAATCGGAATGATGCTCCGATCCCTGGAATCATGCTCCGCCCTTCGGAATGATGCTGCGATCCCTGGAACCATGCTCCGCTCATCGGAATGATGCTCCAATCCCTGGAACCATGCTCCGCTCATCGGAATGATGCTCCGATCCTTGGAATTATGCTCCGCAAATAGGAATGATGCTCCGATCCTTGGAATTATGCTCCGCAAATCAGAATGATGCTCCACTCTCGGGGAATCATGCTCCCCGAAGGATGCTCCGCCCACGGAATGATGTTCCACCTCGAAGTGCAGCTTCAAGATCCATCAATTTCATGCACAAAACTCAAATGGGTGGTGTGCATTTATTGATGGGGGGCACTTTGTTGGGGTCAAAATTTGCATCCCGGTTGACCGTGTAACGATCTATAAATCGTTTTGTGTTTGTTTCTGTTTTTGGGTGAAATTCATCGGTATTTTCAGTTTTATACCGATTGTGATCAAACGGCCATATCGACTTACCAGCACCTAGTTTTGATAAAATAAAGCTTGTGCGCACACTTTGAGAGTATATGGGACGTTTTGGTGCAATTTGAATTTTTCCCATTTTTAATGTTATTTTAATCCGGCTTGCACATTTTTAGAATCTTCTCTTTTCAACTTTTCTTAAAATTCTTCTTAAGTAAATCTAAACCCTCATCACTTTTAAATGAGTGGACAAGGATTAAAGGAGGAATTAGAAAAGAAAAGAATTGGAGAGAAGGTGCATGCATGTGTGTTTGTTTGACTTTGCAATTATTGCATTTATTGCATGGAATTGCAAGGAAACTTCCCTCTCTCTCTCTCCCTCACACTTGGCCGAGCCTCCTCTCCTCTCTACTGCCTTGGGCAATTCTCTATCTCATTTCTTCATAAAATCCTTCATAATTCCCTTTTCATCTCATTCAAGTTCACAAAAATCACATTTTTGTGCATGTTTTTCCATTTTCTTGACTTGGAGCATGCTAGCTTGGGATCTTAGTGTTCTTTTGGCTAGGTAAAATTCTCTTACTGCTCTTTTAGGTGTTTTTAGTATAACTTAGCTTTTTAAATTCTGTTTGGATTGTTAAATTAGGGTTTGATGCGAAATATCGTATTTTGGTGTCGGTTTGAGGTTTCTAGAACCTGCTGTGATCCGGGATATTTACTGGGAAATTAAACATAGTGGTTGTGATGTACTAGGGGACCTGGAGCACCACCAGAGAGACGGACCCCATCCCACCGGCCTGGGCCGGCGACATCAAGAGGAGGGGCCGGCGACGCCGGCCAAGATGTAGAGTTAGGGTTTGGGTTTTGGTCAGTAGGTGTCTGCTAGGGTTTGGGTTCCTCTGGTCTTATTGAAATTGTTTAGTTTTCACAGTAGGAAAATCTGAGATCAATTGTGCAGTTTCTAGTGTTTCGTGTTCGCGCGATACGTGTTACGACACGCGTCGTGCCGTTTTCGTGGTTTCGCTCTTAAGTTGTTTTCGTCGTGTCGCTACTCTCGTTAGCCACGATACGAACACTTAAGAGGTGGTTGTGTGTTGTTGTGTCGGTTAGATGTAGCTAGTTCGTATTTCGTAGCTATTATTGATATTTGTATATTGTTGTTGTTTATATGTTGCAGGTTCGCAGACGAGGACTACGGACACTGCCACAGGGGATACAGGTGGTAGATTTCATCTAGCTTGGAGTGTGGGTGAGTAGATTTAACATCTACAGGGGAATCGCCCGCATGGCGTTATGCGTCTGGGCTAGAAATCTTACCTTGTCGCATATTCTATATCATGTTTAGAATTGCGCATATACCTTACTGCTTAGTGGTAGTTGTGATTGGACTAGTATCCTTAGGACACTGCACTATTATTGACGGCTCAGATTCCGAGAGCACTGATTGTATGCCACACACACCGTCAATAATTGCTATGTCATACACAGACCATATTTTAGAAATGATATTGTATGGTTAGGGACATTGTGACTTTGATACATATTTCTTATCGTTATACTTAGACTTGACATGCTAGTTCCTGTTTACCTATAGTATGTTGTACCATTAGTGCTAGGTACATATACACCTAGGGACATAGATACAGGTGTACTTGCATTTCATATTTATACCTGATAGGTATATCACATCATCCTATTGGCAGGTGTACTTGTATTTCATACTTCCTTTATACCTGATAGGTATATCACATCATCCTATTGGCAGGTGTACTTGTATTTCATACTTCCCTTATACCTGATAGGTATATCACATCATCATATAGGTAGATACCTATATTTCTGCTTTACGATTCATGTATTCATTTATTATCTGGTGAATGCTATGCTATTCATTTATACGCTTTCATTACAGTTTTCATATTGCGTATATTTTATTCATGGATTATCGCATTGTTATATGGATTTTTCATGATGTTTTCTGAATTTGGGAACCGTGGTAGTTCATGAAATTATGCATACATTGGAACACCCGGTTTCCTTGAGATGATATTATAGCATCCACCATGAGATTTATCGGTGCAGATATATATATCCTATGCGAGGAGGCGTCGTGAGCCGCATGAGGATACATGGTGGGGCCCGGAGGTACCCCGAAGCAAGAATGTTGTCGGAGTGAGTCGACGTCGCACTGAGGCGATGAGGCCTAGGGGAGCCATACTTTTCGGTGACATTACCAGAGACTCGGCGGTTATCATGGGGATACCGTTGGGAGTCCTGTACGTATGGATACGTGGAAAGACGGGAGGGTCAGAGATGGACACTCGTGCTTTCCGGATAGCGTGTGATACGTACTGATCAGTATTTCTGTGTCGATGCTTGACACACTGGTTTCATGATATTTTCTAAATACTCTTTGTATATATAACAGGGGATTGAGCCGCTGTTATATATGCCTTTACACCAATATTAGTGGAATGGGACGCTAATATATGTGTATTGCCCTCATCATATTATTATGACATTATATTTAGGATGTTAGAACTGTGTTGGAGATTGGATTCAGGAGATAACAGATTCATTGGGATTGGATTTGATATTGTACAGACGAGATATGTGGGATCCACTAGCTGTTGTACATGAGATATATGTGAGATATACCTGATATTGTACAGACGAGATATGTGGGATCCACTAGCTGTTGTACATGAGACATATGTGAGATATACTGAGATTGTACATACGAGCGATGTGAGATCTACTTGCGGTGTACATACGAGAGATGTGAGATCCACTTACTGTTGTACATTTGATATATGGGAGATATACTGTCTTTGTACATATTAGATAAGTGAGATCTACTTGATGTGTACATTCGACACTTATGTGGGATATACTAGATATTGTGTAGTTTGAGGAGATGTGACACTTAGGTGATATGAGAGCTATTTGGTGACTGATTGAGGGATTGGGAATTGATTTGTCTTACTGGATTGTGATCCTACCACGACGTCAGGATTCCGTGGAAATGACATATTTCACTCCATACCTCATCTATATATACTTGTGCACTGTTTCATGTATTAGGAGTACCTGTGAGAGTACCTTCATGAGAGTTGCACATTTACTTTCTCATATCCCCAGTGCATGATTATTGCATACTGTTGTCATATCATTATTGCTTGATATGTTGGTAGTACTTGATAGTGTACTGTCCATTATTTCGTACTCATGACCTATTATCACTGAAATGTCATATATTAGATTCATGCTGTACGTTCATTCTTGCGATTACCTGCATATGTTATTTACTATTCACGAGTTGGCAACTCACCCCCGTTGTGCCACAGGTATTGCAGGTGTCTCCCCAAAGTAGTCAAGGCAAGCTATTCAGCTTTTCAGCTATTCACTCATCTATCATCTTTTGGTTGCGGATACCACTTCGCCTGTTAGTGCGCAGTTTTACCCAGGTGGGTTTCGTGGTTATCTGAGTGTATTGTATATTCGTTGTATATTGTACTCTCCATCTACTAGCAGTATGTTGTGACTTAGAGACTTGGTGAGGACGAGTTTGTATATATTATGGATTTGTGGATTTTATACAGTTCCTTTCTTTTGTCTCTTATTTCTTCGCTACGGCGTCGTATATCTGTTGTGGTGTTGTTGTCCGCCGTTGGGCGTGGATTTTGCTCCCGTTTGGGATGCTTTACTTTATATTCATGTTGTACCCTTTTTGGGGGCTGGTTTTATAAAGGAGGTGCTGCCAAAATTTTAAGGAAAATGTGGACTCTTTTAAAGAATTTGGGTTGTGATTTCAAATGTTTCCAAAACTTTTCATTATCTTTTCCGTATTTTTATGGTTTAGATTTCTGGGTTTTGGCTTTCTTTTACTGCGTTACGTCTGGAGGCGTTGCGTAGTATTAGGGCCATCACGTACCTTTTTCGGGTCGTGACAAAGTTGGTATCAGAGCGTGGTTTTACCTTTCGGAGTGTAGGATGACCCTGGTATGATGGAGTAGGTAACCTAAGCGGAGTAACGTAGTGTGTGTATGTCTGCAGCATACTCACGATGCAGTATTTCGCCTAAAGTGCCTAAGTACAAATTGCTTGAGATTCCTTCCTTGATGATTCATATCCTTGTGATTCGATTTCCTTGTTCTTATCGAATCCTATCTCTATTTATAGCCTTGCCATCGATGACTACGGGGACTCAGAGTGATGCAGCGAGGGCCGAGGTCAGGGTTAGCTCGGGTGAGACGAGCACTGACCAGGAGGGCACTCGTGTTGCACAGTTGCAGATGGATCAGCCTTCGACTGATCAGCTCGCTAGACTTGTGACAGAGATGCAGGATTTGCGCCAGACGATGAGATCATTGGTTGATGCCATTCGAGCGCAGCGACAGGAGGTTGTCACCCCAGTTACTCAGTTGTTTCTTGGGATCAGCATGCAGCAGTCTGTCACTTACGTAGCACCAGCGGATGTAGCCCCAGTTGACGAGACACGTATTCCAGAGACTTTGCGAGTTCCAGGACAGTGGAGGACCCGTGTAGGTGTGCCAGTCCAGGGACAGAGGTTCAGTCGTCGTGATAGGTTTCGTGCACGGCATACGAGCACAAGAGGCTTGAGGCGAGGACAGTCGTCTAGCTCTTATCCCCAGGATGGTCAGCAGTTTTCTTCCGGATGTTATCGGTGCGGGAGTTTGGATCATCGAGTTCGAGTTTGTACTGAGCCACGTTGTCGCGAGACAGCTATACCGCAGAGTGGAGGATATCAGCCTGTTGTGGGTAGGAGGCAGACACGAGGGTTTGTTTCTACTCAACCGGACGCCCGGACGTCCAGTGCAGATTTGTCAGGTATCCTTGTTCCTGTTCTTTGATGTACTTGTTGATTTTTCGCACTTTGTGCCGTGGTTGGGACGAGGATCGTGTTAGATGGATCAGCCGTTTTGTTGTGTTAACTTCTGTCAGCGATTCTTTTGTTGCGCGACACGTATTTCAGTCATATGCCAGTCGGTGAGGAGATTTTGCCGTCATTGGATCCTTCTAGAGATGTTGGACTTGACGTTCTCCTGGGCATAGATTGGTTAGCTACGTGTTAGGCGTCTGTGGACTACCGTGTGGAAACAGTCAGGATTTGTTTTCCCGGCGAGTCAGTTCTTGTTGTGCAGGTGGATAGTTGTGCCGCCTCTCACAGCTTGAATTCAGCCTTTTCCGCTAGTCAGCTTTGGAGGAGTTGTCGTGGATTCTTGGCGTTCATTCGAGATACCGGAGCCACCATTGGGATTGTTGGGCCGGGTAGTTATCGTGCAAGGGTTCTTCGACGATATTCCAGGAAAGCTAGCGAAATTCAGGGAGCTTAAGGATCTGCTGCAGAGTTGTTTGTTGGGAGGTTTGTGTGTCCGAGTGTTTCGCTTTTAGGAGCTCCTATTTCTGTTCGTTAAGGATAAAGACGACAGATTGCGGTTGTGGATTGATGGATCGTCAATTGAACCGGCTTACGGTGCGGTTAGGTATCTTTTACCTCGCTTTGATGATTTCTTCGATCAGCTCCAGAGTGCGAGACTTTTTCTAAGTTTGTTTGGGATCAGGTCATCATTGTTGCGGGTTCGGAGTGATGGCATTCCGAATACTGTTTTTGTGCGTGCTATGGGCAGTTTGTGTTTTGGTAGTGTCGTTGGACTTGCCAATGCCCTAGCAGCATTTGTTGATATGATGTACCAGATTTCTTCAGGCCGTTCCTCGACCAGTTATTGTTGTGTTTTGACGACATTCTGGTCTATTCTTTGTGTCTTGAGGAACAGGAGCAGCACTTGAGAATTTGTTTTGCAGACATTGGTAGAGCCCAGTTGTTGCTAGATTCTCGGAGTGTTCTTCCAGGCTTGTTTGTGTTGACTCCTAGGTCTTGTAGTTACGGGAGACGGTTTTGTATGGTTCCGAGGGAGATCGTGACCGTACAGCTTATGCCCAGACTTGTGTTCGGATAGAGGTCCTTTGATTTTGGGTTTAGCAGGTTTTTACCGCCGTTTCGTGCAGGATTACTAGTGTATTGTTGCACCGTTGACTGTAAAGACCAAGTACGGAGGTTCTTTTCTTGAACTGAGGCATGTGTACGGAGTTTTCAGCAGTTGGAGATTCAGTTAGCAACTGCATCAGTTCTTCGCTTTTGATTCGGAGACCTTGATTTGTGACAAGGTTGTGCTAAGTTAGGAATGCATTTGTAGACCTGATGTTATCGGGTAGAGACGTGAAATCCTAGAGCAAGCACATCAGTCAACTCTCTATGTTCATTCAAGTTCCACCAGCTTTGACGTGACTTGTGAGATAGTTACGGGTGGACAGGAATGTAAAGAGAAATTTCAGGTTTCGTCTCAAGGTGTTTGTTTGGTTTGTTGTTTGCGGCAGTTGGGATCGTCACTCGCCATTGTTAGGATACTTCCTTGATAGCTGTTATCAGGAGACATTTCAATTGGCAACCTTTAGGTTTAGTCAGGTAGTGTCGATCACCAGTCTGTTTTTCTGACTCAGCGTAGTAGGATTTTGGACCTCAGCTAGTCTAGAGACTTCGGAGATGTTCCAGTTGGTTCAGGTCAGGATGATAGTAGCCCAGTGCAGACAGAGGTCGTATGTCGACCATGTTGGTCGCAGACTTGAGTTCGCAGTGGGAGATCATGTATTCCTACGGACTTTCCGATGAATGACATGTTGAGTTTTGGGAAGCTTATCCCAGGATCTTTGGTCCTTTTGAGATCCTTTATGTGAGTTAGTTTTCGTTGCCTTTAGTTTGGCACTTCCGCCCAGATTATAGATTATTCACCCCGTTTTCATGGTGTTGATTTTTTTTTGCAAATACCTTCATGACTTTTTCACATGATTCAGCACAGACCTTTAGTTTGGACTCGATCTTTTCGTTCACCGGCAGCCATGTGTGTAAATGGTTTGGCAGGTGAAGAAACTTCGGTCAAAGGTATTGCCATCTGTGAAGAGTTTTCTTGGACGTAGCTGTATAGTGAGGGGATCACTTGGGAAGCTGCGAGTGAGATTTGGGAGTTTTGAACTCTTCTCTTTGAAGGTATGCTTGGTGAAAATTTTAAATTCGGGGACGAATTTTTATAAGGGGGGGAGATTGTAACGATCTAGAAATCGTTTTGTGTTTGTTTCTGTTTTTGGGTGAAATTCATCGGTATTTTCAGTTTTATACCGATTGTGATCAAACGGCCATATCGACTTACCAGCACCTAGTTTTGATAAAATAAAGCTTGTGCGCACACTTTGAGAGTATATGGGACGTTTTGGTGCAATTTGAATTTTTCCCATTTTTAATGTTATTTTAATCCGGCTTGCACATTTTTAGAATCTTCTCTTTTCAACTTTTCTTAAAATTCTTCTTAAGTAAATCTAAACCCTCATCACTTTTAAATGAGTGGACAAGGATTAAAGGAGGAATTAGAAAAGAAAAGAAAAGAAAAGAATTGGAGAGAAGGTGCATGCATGTGTGTTTGTTTGACTTTGCAATTATTGCATTTATTGCATGGAATTGCAAGGAAACTTCCCTCTCTCTCTCTCCCTCACACTTGGCCGAGCCTCCTCTCCTCTCTACTGCCTTGGGCAATTCTCTATCTCATTTCTTCATAAAATCCTTCATAATTCCCTTTTCATCTCATTCAAGTTCACAAAAATCACATTTTTGTGCATGTTTTTCCATTTTCTTGACTTGGAGCATGCTAGCTTGGGATCTTGGTGTTCTTTTGGCTAGGTAAAATTCTCTTACTGCTCTTTTAGGTGTTTTTAGTATAACTTAGCTTTTTAAATTCTGTTTGGATTGTTAAATTAGGGTTTGATGCGAAATATCGTATTTTGGTGTCGGTTTGAGGTTTCTAGAACCTGCTGTGATCCGGGATATTTACTGCGAAATTAAACATAGTGGTTGTGATGTACTAGGGGACCTGGAGCACCACCAGAGAGACGGACCCCATCCCACCGGCCTGGGCCGGCGACATCAAGAGGAGGGGCCGGCGACGCCGGCCATGATGTAGAGTTAGGGTTTGGGTTTTGGTCAGTAGGTGTCTGCTAGGGTTTGGGTTCCTCTGGTCTTGTTGAAATTGTTTAGTTTTCACAATAGGAAAATCTGGGATCAATTGTGCAGTTTCTAGTGTTTCGTGTTCGCGCGATACGTGTTACGACACGCGTCGTGCCGTTTTCGTGGTTTCGCTCTTA
This sequence comes from Agapanthus africanus, assembly GCA_030015575.1. Lineage (NCBI taxonomy): Eukaryota > Viridiplantae > Streptophyta > Magnoliopsida > Asparagales > Amaryllidaceae > Agapanthus > Agapanthus africanus. The sequence goes on along the minus strand of JASDDO010000022.1, from coordinate 164,958,996 downwards.
AGTTGTTTTCGTCGTGTCGCTACTCTCGTTAGCCACGATACGAACACTTAAGAGGTGGTTGTGTGTTGTTGTGTCGGTTAGATGTAGCTAGTTCGTATTTCGTAGCTATTATTGATATTTGTATATTGTTGTTGTTTATATGTTGCAGGTTCGCAGACGAGGACTACGGACACTGCCACAGGGGGATACAGGTGGTAGATTTCATCTAGCTTGGAGTGTGGGTGAGTAGATTTAACATCTACAGGGGAATCGCCCGCATGGCGTTATGCGTCTGGGCTAGAAATCTTACCTTGTCGCATATTCTATATCATGTTTAGAATTGCGCATATACCTTACTGCTTAGTGGTAGTTGTGATTGGACTAGTATCCTTAGGACACTGCACTATTATTGACGGCTCAGATTGCGAGAGCACTGATTGTATGCGACACACACCGTCAATAATTGCTATGTCATACACAGACCATATTTTAGAAATGATATTGTATGGTTAGGGACATTGTGACTTTGATACATATTTCTTATCGTTATACTTAGACTTGACATGCTAGTTCCTGTTTACCTATAGTATGTTGTACCATTAGTGCTAGGTACATATACACCTAGGGACATAGATACAGGTGTACTTGCATTTCATATTTATACCTGATAGGTATATCACATCATCCTATTGGCAGGTGTACTTGTATTTCATACTTCCTTTATACCTGATAGGTATATCACATCATCCTATTGGCAGGTGTACTTGTATTTCATACTTCCCTTATACCTGATAGGTATATCACATCATCATATAGGTAGATACCTATATTTCTGCTTTACGATTCATGTATTCATTTATTATCTGGTGAATGCTATGCTATTCATTTATACGCTTTCATTACAGTTTTCATATTGCGTATATTTTATTCATGGATTATCGCATTGTTATATGGATTTTTCATGATGTTTTCTGGATTTGGGAACCGTGGTAGTTCATGAAATTATGCATACATTGGACCACCCGGTTTCCTTGAGATGATATTATAGCATCCACCATGAGATTTATCGATGCAGATATATATATCCTATGCGAGGAGGCGTCGTGAGCCGCATGAGGATACATGGTGGGGCCCGGAGGTACCCCGAAGCAAGAATGTTGTCGGAGTGAGTCGACGTCGCACTGAGGCGATGAGGCCTAGGGGAGCCATACTTTCCGGTGACATTACCAGAGACTCGGCGGTTATCATGGGGATACCGTTGGGAGTCCTGTACGTATGGATACGTGGAAAGACGGGAGGGTCAGAGATGGACACTCGTGCTTTCCGGATAGCGTGTGATACGTACTGATCAGTATTTCTGTGTCGATGCTTGACACACTGGTTTCATGATATTTTCTAAATACTCTTTGTATATATAACAGGGGATTGAGCCGCTGTTATATATGCCTTTACACCAATATTAGTGGAATGGGACGCTAATATATGTGTATTTCCCTCATCATATTATTATGACATTATATTTAGGATGTTAGAACTGTGTTGGAGATTGGATTCAGGAGATAAGAGATTCATTGGGATTGGATTTGATATTGTACTGACGAGATATGTGGGATCCACTAGCTGTTGTACATGAGATATATGTGAGATATACCTGATATTGTACAGACGAGATATGTGGGATCCACTAGCTGTTGTACATGAGACATATGTGAGATATACTGAGATTGTACATACGAGCGATGTGAGATCTACTTGCGGTGTACATACGAGAGATGTGAGATCCACTTACTGTTGTACATTTGATATATGGGAGATATACTGTCTTTGTACATATTAGATAAGTGAGATCTACTTGATGTGTACATTCGACACTTATGTGGGATATACTAGATATTGTGTAGTTTGAGGAGATGTGACACTTAGGTGATATGAGAGCTATTTGGTGACTGATTGAGGGATTGGGAATTGATTTGTCTTACTGGATTGTGATCCTACCACGACGTCAGGATTCCGTGGAAATGACATATTTCACTCCATACCTCATCTATATATACTTGTGCACTGTTTCATGTATTAGGAGTACCTGTGAGAGTACCTTCATGAGAGTTGCACATTTACTTTCTCATATCCCCAGTGCATGATTATTGCATACTGTTGTCATATCATTATTGCTTGATATGTTGGTAGTACTTAATAGTGTACTGTCCATTATTTCGTACTCATGACCTATTATCACTGAAATGTCATATATTAGATTCATGCTGTACGTTCATTCTTGCGATTACCTGCATATGTTATTTACTATTCACGAGTTGGCAACTCACCCCCGTTGTGCCACAGGTATTGCAGGTGTTTCCCCAAAGTAGTCAAGGCAAGCTATTCAGCTTTTCAGCTATTCACTCATCTATCATCTTTTGGTTGCGGATACCACTTCGCCTGTTAGTGCGCAGTTTTACCCAGGTGGGTTTTGTGGTTATCTGAGTGTATTGTATATTCGTTGTATATTGTACTCTCCATCTACTAGCAGTATGTTGTGACTTAGAGACTTGGTGAGGACGAGTTTGTATATATTATGGATATGTGGATTTTATACAGTTCTTTTCTTTTGTCTCTTATTTCTTCGCTACGGCGTCGTATATCCGTTGTGGTGTTGTTGTCCGCCGTTGGGCGTGGATTTTGCTCCCGTTTGGGATGCTTTACTTTATATTCATGTTGTACCCTTTTTGGGGGCTGGTTTTATAAAGGATGTGCTGCCAAAATTTTAAGGAAAATGTGGACTCTTTTAAAGAATTTGGGTTGTGATTTCAAATGTTTCCAAAACTTTTCATTATCTTTTCCGTATTTTTATGGTTTAGATTTCTGGGTTTTGGCTTTCTTTTACTGCGTTACGTCTGGAGGCGTTGCGTAGTATTAGGGCCATCACGTACCTTTTTCGGGTCGTGACAGACCGAGTCAAAGTCAAGGTCAAAACCCAAGCTAGGTGGGCCCAAGCCCAGGTCAAGCGGGCCCATGCCCAAGTCGAGCCCGCGGCCAGCCTCCCCATGCCAACAACAAAATCATGTAATAAATAATTTTTATATGATTTTTTATACATGAATGTATGCAAAATGGGCATAAAGCCAATATTTTGTAAGCCCGTGGCTTATGTGCAAAAATAAAATGGCACATGAGCCATGGGATGGGCAAAATGCCATTTTTGTAAAGCCCAAGGGGCTATATGTAAATATGTAAGCCTATATAAGGTAAAATGATGATGAATAAACTAATACTTTTCATTCCCCCAAAAAAACTAGGGTTCTTTGTGCTTCCTACTCCTTCTCCAAGGTTCTAAACCTTCTCATTTCTTCTGAATTAAATCAAGAGTTTTACTCTTTCTTTTTCCAAAACTAAGTAGTTTTCCACCACAAAACCGACAAAGGGGAACTCAGATCTCCCATCAGATCTCAAAAAGGATTGATTTTTAAAATCTCTTACTTCTTGATCTTCAAGATCCGGCCAAACAACAGGAGGAAGAAGAAGAACCCCCTTCATCAGCTTCAAAACATCCTAGGAGTTTAACTCCATACATATATATATAATAAATATTTCCTTTCTGAAGCATAGCTTCTGGTTCTGGGACTAAAAGCCCCTTTTTCTTGTCGGGGCCCAAGCGCTTAAGCGCCGAGCGCACACGTGCCGACACGTGGCGCGCTAGGGCTCGAGCGCAGAGCGCCCAAGTGCCGACACGTGGCGCGCTTGCGCTCCAGCGCCCTGCGCTCAAGCGCAAAATGCCCACGTGCTGACACGTGGCGCGCTTGCGCTCAGGCACCCAGCGCAAGCGCAAAGCGCCCACGTGCCGACACGTGGCGCGCTTGCACTCCAGCGCCCTGCGCTCCAGCGCAAAACGCCCATGTGCCGACACGTGGCGCGCTTGCGCTCCAGCGCCCTATGCTCCAGCGCCCTGCGCACCATCCCAAAGCGCCCACGTGCCGACACGTGGCGCGCTTGCGCTCAAACGCCCAGCGCTCAAGCGCAAAGCGTCCACATGTCGACACGTGGCATGCTAACGCCTGAGCGCACAGCACCTAAGTGCACAGCGCCCAAGGCGCTGACCCCACGCATCCTTTGGATGCCCTTTCCCTTTTTTTTTATATATATGTATATATAAATACACACACACTCTCTCTCTACAACACTCTCCCTCCCAAAAAAATTTTGGGCCGGGGCGCTGCCCCGCACCCCGTAAGGGGACTGCTAGCCCCCTTGACCCCCAGCCCGCTAATCGGGTAGCGGGACCCCCCTAAAAACTCTGCGTGGCTCCCGATATATCCAAAAACCCCTTTCAAAACACAACACACGTACACTGTATATTTAGTTCGCATGACCAGTTTAACCCGTCAATCGGAGGTTCCCTCGCTCCAAAGGCGAGGGGTGATTAAGGGTAGCTTAGTCCACGGCTGCCGGAGATTCGGATCCCCACAATCATTAAACCCCGGCCTACCCTAGGCAGGGGGAATCTGTAGTACGCCTGACAAGCGCGCATGTATTTCCCATCTCAATGGGGTGACGAAAAACACCCTAAAGTGCTGAAACTCAAACGGGTGTCCAATGCCTCCTGAAGTCTCTGCCATAGTCGGCTGGTAAACTGGGTGCCTCGGTCTGACATGATACAAGTTGGGACGCCATGAAACCGTACGATCTCGTCGATGTAAATCTGGGTATACTGAGCAAAACCGAAAGTGGTCTTCACTGGCAGGAAGTGACCCGCTTTCGTCAATCGATCCACGATCACCCAAATGGAGTCATACCCTCGATTGGTCCTTGGTAGATCCACAACGAAGTCCATAGAAATCTACTCCCATTTCCACTCCGGAATGGGCAAAGGCTGCAACTCTCCCGCGGGCCTCTGGTGCTCGGCCTTGACTTGCTGACAAGTCAGGCATCTCGACACGAAGTCTGTGACGTCCCTCTTCGTTCCATCCCACCAATAAACATCTCTCAGATCGTGGTACATCTTGGTGGAACCTGGATGAACACTATATATCGATCTATATAGTGTTCAGAATCTGGTACGCACAATCAAGTCCCAAATCGCAGTACTCCCTGATCATCGATCACAAACTCGGAATCTCTGCCCTGCCTAATCTGCTCCATGATCTCTGAAGGATGTGCCTCACGAATACGGTCAAGCAACTGCGAACGTGCATGAATATGCCCAAGCTGTCCCCCAGTCGGAGTGAACTCGAACTTAACTCGGCTGTCGCATAAAATCTGCAAGCCTGCCGACGACTGCCTCTGCACAGCGCTCAAATAAGATAGACTACCTCCGGGCCTCCTACTCAAAGCATCTGCCACCACGTTCGCCCTGCCTGGATGGTAAAGGATTTCGCAGTCATAGTCTTTCACCAGCTCCATCAAATGGCGCTGCCTCAGATTCAGGTTTCGCTGCTGAAATATGTACTTCAAGCTCTTGTGGTCCGTGAATATCTGGCACGATTCGCAGTATAGATAATGTCTCCAGATCTTGAGTGAGAACACCACTGCAGCCATCTCTAAATCGTTAGTAGAATAGTTCTATTCATGTGTCTTTAGCTGCCGAGAAGCATACGTGATTACCTTGTCGTGCTGCATCAACATGCAACCTAGTCCCACTCGAGAAGCATCGCAATAAACCATGAATCTGCCCGATCCCAAAAGCAATGAAAACACTGGTGCAGTAATCATACGAGTCTTCAACTGCTGGAAGCTATGCTCGCACGCCTCGGTCCAATCAAAAGGAACTCCCTTCCGGGTCAACCTGGTCAACAGTGCAGCGATACGGGAGAAGTCCTGAACAAATCGTTAGTAGTAGCCAGCCAGGCCTAGGAAATTGAGGATCTCTGTAACTGATGTTAGCCTGGGCCAATGCTGAACGGCCTCGATCTTCTTCGGATCCATACATATGCCATCTCTCGTAATCACGTGACCCAAGAAATCAACGCTGTCAAGCCAAAACGCGCACTTGGAGAATTTTGCGAACAGCTGGTGCTTTCTCAACGTCTGCAACGTGATCCGCAAATGCTGCTCGTGCTCCTCTCTGCTCCGGGAATACACTAAGATGTCGTCAATAAATACGATGATGAACATATCTAGATACGGCATGAAAATGCGGTTCATCAAATCCATAAACGCGGCTGGTGCATTGGCGAGTCCGAACGACATCACCAAAAACTCATAGTGCCCATAATGCGTGCAAAAAGCCGTCCTCGGAATATCCTCCTGCCACACCCGCAACTGATGGTAACCCGATCGCAAGTCAATCTTCGAAAAGTATCCCGCACCCTGAAGCTGGTCGAATAAATCATCGATACGTGGTAAGGGATATCTGTTCCGTACGGTAACCCTGTTCAGCTGGCAGTAATCAATGCAAAAGCTCAAACTGCCGTCTTTCTTCTTGACGAACAGGACAGGAGCACCCCACGGAGATACACTAGGTCGAATAAGCCCTTTATCCAACAAATCCTGCAACTGATCCTTCAGCTCTCTAAGCTTCACTGGGGACATCCGATAAGGCGGTATGGAAATAGGCCCCGAGCCGGGAATCAAGTCAATGCAGAAAGCAATATCGCGCTTAGGTGGTAACCCGGGCAGCTCGTCAGGGAAAACATCAGGGAACTCGCACACAATCCGGACCTGGTCCAATGGAACCTCTGCAGCTCGAGCATCACAAACAAAAGCTAAGAATCCCTGACATCCCTTCCGTAAGAGCTGACCGGCGTGAAGAGACGAAATCAAGCTGGGAAGGGTGACGCTGCGGTCCCCCTGAATAACAAGGACTGGCTCTCCCGGAAAGCTAAATCTGACTGCCTTCTCACGGCATTCCACAGATGCATAACAAGTGGCTAACCAGTCCATGCCCAGAAGCACATCAATGTCCAATATATCGAGGAGAATCAAATCAACCGATGAATCCCTCTCCCCGATACGAACATAACACAATCGAAACACAAAACGAGCGACAAACGACTCGCCGACCGGAGTAATAACCACAAGCGGCTGATCTAACGGCGATGACTCACGGCCCAACATCGGTGCAAAGTGTGTAGATACATATGAATGTGTGGAACCTGGGTCGAATAATACATGTGCGTCGAAAGAACATACTGGCAAGGTACCTGTCACAACGGCATTGGATTCCTGCGCATCCTGCGGAGTCAAAGCGAATACTCGGGCCTGTCCCCCACCAATAGCCCGCTGACCTCTGCTTCGGCCTCTGCCTCCTCGTCCTCTCTGAACAGGACCGCCGCGTCCACGGCCTCTGGTGGCATCTAACTGACGTGGAGCACCACCGGGGGTAGGAAGTAGAGCTCTCTAAGGAGGTGGTGAAGGAGGTAAAGTCACGTGTGGCACTGTCACCGCTTCCTGTCGTCTCACCATACAGTCTCTGATACGATGGTACGGACTCCCGCACCGAAAACATCCTGGCGATGCCTACTGGCCCTGTGGATAAGAACCAAATAACTGACCCCGTCTGACTCCTCTGCCGCCACCATATCTCGGAAAGAATCTGTCATGGTGTGTCCCCATCTGCCTCTGAGCTGGCATATCGGTACGAATCCACTTCGGCCCAGAAATGACCGAAGTCCCTGAAATGCGTGCCTCCATCCGTAAGGCCGTGTCCATAACAGCTGCATAAGTGTCGAAGTGCTGGGAGCCGATGGCATGAAATAACTGGGTGTCGAGTCCCTGCATAAACCTCTTCACTCTCTTCTCTTCGGTATCAACCAAGTACGGAGCATATCTGAACAACTACATAAACTGGACATCATACTCAGACACTGTCATCACCAGAGTCTTGCGCAAAGCCTCAAAACTATGAGCTCTAGCATCACGAATGCTCTCGGGAAGGAAACGGGCTAGAAATACTGCTGTGAACTCATCCCATGTCATAGGAGGTAGACCTTCAGCTCGACTTCTCTCGACCGACAAACACCATGCCTGCGCCAGGCCCTCTAGACGAAAACTCGTAAGCTCCACCCATCTGTCGTCGGAACATCTGAGCGAACGGCAAATCCTAGCTAATTTTTCGAGGAATGTCTGCGGATCCTCCGCTGCATCTGTGCCGGTGATGACTGGGGGTCTCAGCCTCATGAAATCCTATAGTGATACTGGAATAGCCACGGTAGTAGTAGGAGCAACTGTCTGGGCATCATGTATATTCGTAGTTTGTGCTGCAGTGGGTACGTCCTCCGATCTCGGTGCATGACTGACCTCGACTAAGGATCCCACCATCTGTCGTAACTCCTGCATACCTCCCACCATCTGTCGTAGCTCCTGCATACCAGACTCTAGCCTATCCATACGGCCTGGGGAAGGCGGATCAGTCTGTCCCTGAGGGGTACGTACACCGTCCTGAACGGTCCTCGTCTCGGACGAGCCTGCTCGGATCTCATCTCGGGAGGTAGCCTACTGCGCTCTCATAGCCTTCAGCGGCATAGTGGCTGGTACAGGAAACAGGATAACAAGAACAGTGCAATAGAATCATAGGATACACAGAATTGAAGAAGGAATTTCGAGCAAGTATATCCTAAAGTCACCTAGGCGGAGTACCGTATCGTAAGTATGCCGCGGACATACACACGCTACGTTACCCTGCTTAAGTCACTTACTCTATCTACCAAAGGTCATCCTACACTCAGAAAGGTAAAACCTATCGCTCTGATACCAACTTTATCACGACCCAAAAAGGTACGGAACGTGACTGGCACTTAAATTATGAAACGTCTCGAGGCGTACGTAATCTAAGTAAGCCAAAGCTCAGAAATCAAAACCCAAATAAGAAATAGAGTGAAGGAAAACCATAAAAGTCGCAACAACATCTTTTTAAGGAACATCACATTTTCCAAAAATTTCGGCAGAGTCTCCTTTGTAAAAACTGGCCCCAAAACGGGTACAAATCACAATAAACATATAACATGAATAGGGCATCCCCAAGTGGGAGCTAGCTCATCGCCGAAGCGGACTCAAATCCCACGCAATGTAAATCATCAATGTGCAAGAAAATAAGCAAAAAAGCACTAGTAATAAGCATCATGTCGTCTCAAGTGAGCTCGACCCAAAGATACAACATATTTGTCCACAAATCTCACTGTCTCGTCTCTAGGTCATAATACATCAATACAAGTAGTGGATACAGTAGATGGAGTACTCTAGATAAATTAAATATACAAGGTGGAAACAAAATAAAATCACAACCCACCTACGAGCAAAACTCAGATCCAGGCAAAAGGAGCAAAAGGATGCAGTGCGTCCGCCGCTACAGTGCTGACGGATCGGACCTGCAAAAAGGCTGTGGCACAACGGGGGTGAGTTGCCAACTCGTGAGTAATAAGTAACATCTACAAAGGCTATCGTAAGCATGCACACAAAGTGTCATAACTCAACAATACTGATATGGCACGATATACTAGCAGATATATATGCAACATGAATCAATTTTACAATCCTAATGTGGCAAGATGTACTAGCAGGTATGTGTGTAACATGAATCATTTTTACAATACTAATCTGGAATGATGTACTAGCAGGTATGTGTGTAACATGAAGTAATTTTTAACCTGTGATCCGAATATGTTGTTATGAGAAAATCATTATTTTCATCTTAGAAAAACTTCTTTGAAATAATAACATAATATCAATGGAATCAATAGAAATCCGTTTCTAGCATCGACACCTCAAACGACTATCTCAAATCTCAAGTATCGATATCACAATATCTTGGGCCCCGGCCGTCCGGCTGGCCCATCTCAAAGTATCCATATCTAACGACCACGGTCGGTATCCTCTGGATATCCTCCGCGCCAACAATCACTGGTAGGTAGTCTGCCCCTGCCAGACTCATCGTCTACAACTCGATCTTCTTGCCCAGGGGTACCTTACCGTGACCACCATGTACCCGAGACGGTTCATCCTACTCCTCGAATCGGGTCTCGAAAACTAACAAAAAAACTCATGGTGGACGACACATATATCAAATACGAGGAAACCGCAGCTTGCGACATTTAAAAATGATATCTGGTTTATTAAATCCTTGCGGTTGTTCCCCCAAAACTCATAAATCTCAAGTACAGAAATCCTCAGAAAAATCACCATAAGCACGCATGTCAGCTAGAATGAATCTATGGTATCAACAATACGAACTGCAATATGTATCTAGAAAACTGAGCATGAATGATGATGCAATGAGGTACATGGAAATGACCAGCAACCCTTCGTATTTACCCTGACAAACGGAATATACCCGCTCAAGTTTATAAGTCATATATGGTGCAATTGTTCCAATTTCTGATCTAAGCAAGTTAGATAGTACTTGTGCCGCATACTCATGGTAATGATGCAATGATTGTGAATTTTCAATGTAGCAAGTCAAATAGTAGTTGTGTTGCATCACTCATTTTAAGGGTTCAACAGTTTCACATTCTCAATTTGGCAAGTTAAATAGTACTTGTGTCGCATAACTCATTTTAATGATGCAATGATTGTAATTCTCAATTTAGCAAGTTAAATAGTACTTGTATCGCATACACGTTTTAATGATGCAATGATTGTAATTCTCAATTTAGTAAATTAAATAGAACTTGTGACGCATAACTCATTTTAATGATGCAATGATTGTAATTCTCAATTTAATGATTCACTAGGTTCAATATGATGAACTATCACATATATGGATATAAAAGGTCATGCAACGCAGCGAAATAGATAACTAAGGACTACACGCAAAAACTGGTACTACTAGAAGTTCTAAACTATCGGGCGTCTCGCGCCATCCATACGATTTCCTCCGTAGATGTGTACATCTACTCACCCGTGATCTGGTGCTAGGTGTATCCGACCATCTGCTTTCCTTTCTCCACGGCGTCCGAAGTCCCCGCCTGCGAACCTAGAATTTACACAAAGCAACACACATAAAGGCACAGCTGCTGCTGTCTCTGCTGCTGCTGCTGCTATCTTGCTGCTGCTGCTTGTGCTGCTGCTGCTGCTTGTGATGATAGGAAAAGAAATGAGAGGGGGTGAGAATTATGAGTGAAGAGAAATGAAAGTGAGGGAGAGGGTAGAAGTGTGAGGGTGTTAGAGAGTGAGGGTTTTGGAAAAAGGGGTGAGGTTAGTGGAGCCATACCTAAAGCCATCACTCCCTCTCTCTCTTCTTACTCAAGTCAACCCCAAAACAAAACAAAATTTAAATTAATTAGGAAAAATAATATCCTCAATTAACTTCATATTAACTTAATGATATGTTTTAGTTTACCATGGCTACTTAAACATGGTATAACCCTAAACTTAGCCCTAGTTACCATGCAAATGTGTGTGCAGTCCAAATTAAATTCCAGAAAAATGTTCATAAATTCAGATAAAATATTTGAAAACCGTTTAGGTAAACTTTTCAGTAAAAACCCCAAAACAAAGCATAATAACCCCTAATCGCATTCTAGGGTGTTACAGAATGAGATTCTCTCTTAGTTTACTCCTCCGTATATACCACAACACAACGGTATATCGGGGTGGAGGAATCGCACCCTATGAGATATGGTGCGCTCTATGATGAGTACTACTGAGTTACCTATTTTCTTTTGGGGATATGCACTTGAGAAGATGCATACCTATTGAATAGAGTTCTGATCAAATCCGTTGCCTACCACTCCATATGAGATATGGAATGGGAAGTGAGCATCTCTTAAACGAATTAAGATATGGGTTGTCCAGCCTATGGTGAGAAGCAAAATCCGGACAAGCTAGAAGCAAGGTCATTTCTGTGCAAGTTTATAGGATATCCCAACCATTCGCGAGGGTATATCTTCTACGACACCGAGGAACAAAAAATGTTTTGTCTCTCGACATGCCACCTTTTTAGAAAAGGAATTTCTTGTGGAAGAAATTAGAGGCGATGAGGTAGACTCGGAAGTGGTTCCAGCAAACACAAACTATAACTGACGATTTGTTGGAACCGGAGGATTCAATAGTCTCTGACGAACCGCAGCCACTCCACAGATCTAGTTGGGTTCCTCATCCACCTTAGAGATACTACAGTTTTCTCGTAGACGGTGGGAGAGAAGATTGCATCATATAGATGACGACCCAACTAGTTTCAAGCAGGCCATCACAAGTGGAGACTATGTGAAATGGCTAGATGCTATGCGATCTGAGATGGAATCCATGTACACCAACAAAGTATTGACTTTGGATGTTTCTCCTGAAGGGGTAAAACCCATCGGGAGCAAGAGGATCTTTGAGAAAGATAATTTGGTGTAGATGGAAAAGTTGAGACTTTTAAATCTAGACTTGTCACTAAGCTTAAGTCTATCAGGATGCTACTTGTCATTGCTGCATACCATGACTAAGATATCTGGCAGACTGCATGTCAAAACCGCTTTTCTAAATAGTGATTTAGAAGAGAGCGTGTATATGACACTGCCAAAGGGCTTCATAGATAGTGGGAGCAGCGGAAGCATGTGCAAGTTGCTTAAATCTATCTACGGGTTAAAGCAGGCATCGCGGAGATAGAACATCTGTTTTAATGAAGCTGTTAAAGAGTTTGACTTCATCAAAAAGGTAGATGAACCATGTATAAATAAGAAGGTTGTAGAGAGTATGGTTGTCTTCCTCGTATTGTACGTGAATGACATACTCTTGATAGGAAATGATGTTCCTATGCTACACTCGGTCAAGCACCTCTTATCACACAGGTTCTCCATGAAAGATCTAACTGATGCCTCCTACATCCTGGGGATATAGATCTATAGAGATAGATCTAAATGGATTTGGCATTGTCTCAATCCAGGTACATAGACACCATGCTAAAGGTGTTTAGTATGGATGATTCTAAGCGTGGTAATGTACCCGCTTGTTCAGGAATCACTCTCTCCAAAGAGATGTCTCTCGAGACTGATTTGGAAAGGGCTCGCATGCAAGGAATGCCCTATGCTTTGGCAGACGGGTCAATCATGTATGCGATGTTATATACCAGAACAGATGTAGCTTACTCACTAGGTGTAGTGAGTAAGTATCGAAAAGATCTTTGGGAAAACCACTAGACAGCTGAAGAACATTCTTAAGTGCTTGAGAAAGACTAAAGAGATGTTCTTGGTGTATGGTAACGGTGAACTCCAGATGGAGTACTTTACCGATTCGAGCTTCCAGAGTGATAAGGACGACTGAAAGTCAATCCCGGGTTTTGTCTTTACCCTCAGTGGAGGGACGGTATGTTGGAAGGGTTCTAAGCAATATACTGTAGCAGACTCGTTGATAGAGGCTAATTATATCGCTACCAACGATACTACCAAAGAGATTGTCTGGATGAATAAGTTCATATGATGAACTTGGTTCCTACCATTGGGCATCCAGTACCTGTGTATTGGGATGACAATGGAGCTGTGGATTTGGCCTAGGAACCCCTATCCCATCAGTGATCCAGACATATTCTTAGACAGTATCACCTAATCAGGGAGATAATTGATCTCCGGAAAATCAAGGTCAGGAGAGTTGACACAGAGGATAACACAGCGGATCCACTCACCGAGGCCATTCCCCAGATGCTATTCGAGAGACTTTTAGGACGTTGGGTATGAGATACTACAACAACTGGCCTTAGTGCAACTGGGAGATTGTTAGGAATATGTATGCCTTAGAGGCCATTATTGATGATATAGTGGATGCTTGGAGATATATATAGAGGATTTTCTTGCTCGACATGATAGTATGCTATCAGGTTACCTTTATCTTAACATGTAAACTGATATTTATATTGTCTGTCTCTTACATGTTGATAAAGCCTTTAGGATATGTACTTGACTACCAGGATTATGATGAGATCATACTAGTAGGGCCAGGGTGGACCAAAAGTACATCCTTTAATCAATTCCTAGTTGTGGGAATATCGAGACCAAGGCATCGATATTCCAGAGTAGACTAGTGTGTACATTTCTTGTCCTTTAGAGGGCGATGGTTGATCCCACAACCATTGATGTGTGACATCAAAGATTGTACACCAAACAGGACTCGCCGAATGGGTACACCAAACAGGACTCGCCGAGGACTCTTATGTGGTAGTATACCTATCGTCAGATAGCAGTCCTATGGTGACACTGGTACAGATTAGTCTGTAGACCTGAGATTGTCATAGAGTCTTGTATGGCTCCCACTGTGCTTTGATTTCCTCCCTACCATGCTCAAGAGGAGTTGTGCAAACAGGTGGATTTTGGGTACACTCCCGAGTCAAATGGAGGCAATGAGCGATAGGAGGGGTTTCGTCTCTCCCGGTATTGGGGGTTGATGTTGCGCTATGCTCGATTGGCTATAACTAGAAGTCCGTGGCCAGGGCTGCTGCCGAGATTTATTAATAAGTGTTATCAGTAGTTTCCCGAACCATTATAGGCCAGACATCAGCATGACTTATCATGTTTCTGGGTCTGACGCTTACCACCCCTAGACATGATATGCGACATATCAGACGAAGAGACCGGACTGTACGGTAGTGTTGCTGATAGGCTTCATGAAGACTATGGACGAGCTTGCTTGTTGATCTTCATATCGCTCAATACCCGGGTAGCCGTTACGTCCAGCTAGTACCGTTGATGGCTTGTGGGTGACTGATGTGATCATCACTTACTGTTGGCGTATTGATGAGTCTTTAGAGTCCCACACAGAGGTTCCCTGGTTCAAGCGAAACGAAGTAGGACACATATGTTATATGTGTGTGGGCCTGATTAAATACGTGTATGTGATACCGTATTGTAATCTGGCAGTTATTTGTTATCGGTTCGATTATATGTGATATAACCAGATTGTCGAATCAAGTATTGATTTGATAATGTGATATACAGATAAATGATATTAGTCGGTCATATGTGATATAACCGGATTATTAAATCAAGTGTTGATTTAATAATGTGATATATATTATATGTGATATAATTATATCTTAACAAATATCATTAGCTCACTAATTATTCTTCATTATATATATATATATATATATATATATATATAATGAAGCATGGCTTGATTTTCTATTTTTGAGAAAAATAGAGATGAGGTGTAAATTGAGAGCATGGTTGCAAGCATGGGAGTTATATTTGTTTATTCATCTTGACTCACTATTCAAGCATGGTTGCAATTTTATATTGCAAAATTCCATGCTTGAATGAGTGAGGGTCAAGAGTTTCCATTCATTCATACTTCATTCTCAACACTTAGCCATTTTCTTGAGTTGCTCCCATGGTTGCTCTCTAGCTTCTTCTTCTTCCTCAGTTGCTAGAGTTAAAGCTTCAACCCTCACATGGATGTGAACCATGAAGGTTGAACACAAATTTGTGAGCTTTTAACATCCCCTACTTCACCATCCTACACTTGACTATCGATCGAGTGTAGCGTGTTTACTACGCTAAAGAGTTTAGTGTAGAGCTAGCTTAAGGTGGAGGGACTTCGTGTGGATCATCTTCGGCATGAAGGTCATCGGAGGAAGCTCGTCCAAAGCCTCAAGTGGAGCCCAGTAGAGTTGCGGGACTACTACACGGAGCATATGAAGTGAAGGACTCGATCTACGAGGGTATAGCTATCTTTCATTTCATATATTTTTCTTGATATCAAAACATAACCCTAATATTCTAGCAAAGATCTTGTATAGACTAACTTAGCACCTAATAAAAATTAAAATTTGGCATGCTTGATGCTACTAAAACCTCATGGTGGTGCTAGGGTCGACTTTCTTGTATTTCATAGGTGGCTCGTTGAAATGCAAATGTTCCTAGTTGATCCATTTTTCCATTCTCTGTGATGATTATATCTGCCTGTGTTGCTTATCATGCCTGTGATGGATATATGTATGTATGTATGTATGTATGTTTGTATGTGTGTGTGTGTGTGTTTGTATGTATAAATAAAAGTTGTATATGTTTTTCATCCGCGCTAGTTCAGCCCCCGCTCTGCCTTTAGTTAAGTAACCTAACGGTCCATGACAGGGCCCCATGGTGAATGCGGGGGGCATATACGTACATTCTATTTTTGTTCTTTTTGTGGTGTGATAAGGTTAATTGATGGGACCACATTAATCTCACTTAATGCAAAGTAATAAACCTAAAATCTGACGTTGTTGGAACAATTGCAAAACCATTCGGTTTTCTTCAAAAACAACTTTTAAAAGCAGAGCTTAAACTACTCCTTTTCAAAAGCTATTCGATTCCTTCGACTATATCAAGTTCATTACGTTAACGGTTTTCGCCAAAACCAGCCGTAGCCCTCCATCATTTCAGATAGGTATCTACTAGTATTCATGCTATATGTTTTGACCTTCGCCGAGAAATAGTGTTTGGTAGCTAGTGGGTGCTTATCTGTAGCATAGATAAATGCATTAATTTAGGATAGGTGTACAACTGTTTTGACCTTCGTCAAGGGCTTGTACGGATGGGTCTAGATTAATCTGGACAATGACGGATTGAACTTGACTTGCGACTTATGATGTTTTGACTTTCATCAAAGTTATAAGCGCTCGGGGAAAAAATCACATCGGGAGTTTCAAACATAGAGGAAACATTCTAGTGTTGCATACCTTCTGGAGTGTGGTATTTTTGGTAGGCTTTCTTCAAAATTATCACACAATGAAAGTTGGGTCCTAATCCTGCTGAGAGTATCCGCTACTCTTCGGGAGAATTTTTCACTTTGCAATTAGCTAATCAAGTAGGTGTCTAGAAAGGTGTTAACGGGGCTTCCCCTCATGGAAAACGAGGTTACTTAATTAGGTCTGTGCGAAAGCAAGGGGAACCTCCCTCCGAAATACCAACACAGGCCTGGCCGAAAGATAAGCGAACTTGTAGGGTGCAATTAATCCTAACTAATTCTTCTTTTAGGATTTGAAGAAGAATTCGAGGAAACAGTGGGAGCCATCCTGTTTAGAAAAACTAATAACCAATCTAAACTTGCAAGAGCATATGCTGAGTGTTTCTTTTTACTCTCTCCTAATTGCAGCGACCATGACGGGACTTAAGCTAATACTAGATAAAAATAAACTCGCTGGGGCAAATTATAAAGACTAGCTGGGGAATGTCCATATGGCCCTTACATATGAGAAGGTCGCATACGTCCTCACGGCGAAATCTTCCCCTGTTCCCGGTCCAGAATCCTCGGTCGAGGACATTGAGGTCCATAAGACTTGAGATCTTGATTGCGCGAAAGCCAAGTGCCTCATGCTGGCTGAAAGTATACCCTAGCACCACCATGAGGTTCTAATGACATCAAGCATGCCAAATTCAAATTTTATAGATGCTAATCTAGACTAAACAAGATCTTTAACTAGATTATTAGGGTTTTAGTTTGGTAATAGGTAAAATAGAGAGAAGGAAAAGATGGTATACCTTATAGATCGAGTCATTCTCTTCTTTAGCTTCGTATAGTAGTCTATACAACTCCACTAGGCTCCACTTCAAGTTGGATCGAGCATGCTCCGATGACCTTCGTGCCGAAGATGATCTACCCGAAGCTCACTAGTTCAAGCTATCTCTTCACTATACTATTTGGTGAAGGAAACACACTACACTTGAGTGCTAGTCAAGTGTAGGATGGTGAAGTAGGGGTTTTGTAAGCTCACTAGAGATCTCACAAGCTCAATGATTCACATCAAATGTGAGGGTTTTGAGCTTGGAGGTGAGATGACGAAATTGTAGAGAGCAAGAGCTCAAGAAAATGGATAAGGAATGAAGAGCTCAACTCTTGAGCAAATGAGAGTCAAAATCAAATGGCTCCCTCTCTCCTCAGTTATTCAAGCATGGAATAAAAATGCAATTAGAAATTGCAACCATGCTTGAATAGTGAGTCAAGAGTAATATACAATTAATAAAAACACATACCCTGCCCATTCCACAAATATCTCCACAATTTACACCTCCTTTTCCTATTTTCATAAAATAGAAAAACATGCCATGCTTCATAATATATATATATATATATAACAAATATACATTAATATATATATATATTAATAAAGTTATTAGTGAGCTAATGATATTAGTTAATATATAATTATATCAAATATAATTTATATCAAATTATTAAATCAACAATTAATTTAATAATCCGGTTATATCACATATGACCGACTAATATCATTTATCTGTGTATCACATTATCAAATCAACACTTGATTCGATGATCTAGTTATATCACATATAACCTAACTTGATAACAGATAATTGCCAGATTACAATACAGTATCGCATACACGTATTTAATCAAGCCCACGCACATATCGCATATGTGCCCTACTTCGTTTTGCTTGAACCAGGAAACTTCTGTATGGGACTCTAAAGACTCGTCAATACACCGGTAGTAGGTGATGATCACATCAGTCACCTCCAAGCCGTCAGCGATACTAGCTGGACGTAACGGCTACCCGGGTATTGAGCGATATGAAGATCAACAAGCAAGCTTGTCCATACTTTCCATGAAGCCTATCAGTAACACTACCGTACAGTCCGGTCTCTTCTTCTAATATGTCACATATTATGTCTAGGGTTGGTAAAACGTCAGACCCCAGTAACATGATAAGTCATTGTTTACACCGGTTTAAGTTTCGTTTACAGATATGTATGAAATCGGGCTCATTCATATACGCGCATGCACACATCAAAGGAAGAACAGTTGTTAGAAAAGGAGCACTTGGTGGTCAACAACAAAAAGAAAGTATTTAATTGAACATTGTATTCTACAGGAAATAGATCACCAAATATGGGATTGAAAGTACAGGGGTTCAAAAAACTATGTATAAAATTCTTGAACTCCCTCTATGCCTTCTCCACTATGTCAAAGCGACGATCTTCACGAGGAGTCGCTCCCCATCGGTCAGTGTCGTACCCATAAGCAAAAGCTGACATGACGACCCGTTGAGCCCACACCTGGCTTAGTAGCCGAATAGAGCGATCCCTCATAAGCTCGGTAATTAAAAGTGCCTAATTAAAGCACTCGATCTTGTCCTCCACTGCGTCGAGTATCGCTGGAGTCATCTCCGCTGGATGGGGGGAATGTCATCGAGCACGGACAAGAAGACCGTCTGGAGCCAAATAGAGCCGATGAGGAGAGGAGACCCTCTACGAGTCAAGAGCTCGTGCAACACCGTATCGCATTGGTCATCCGTAAGAGCAGGGTTCACCAAGCGTGCAGCAAAACGACGAACAATTTCCTCAATAGGCACCTCCCATGGCTGCCGGCGAGCATGTGGACGATTACAAGACATAGCTCTTCTCTGTTAAAATGATCCTCTGAAAGTATGAGAGAAGAGAAGTATTGCTTCAGATTATGAAGGGAGACATTTAAGTCTAGGCACAGAAACTATTGTGCATGATGGAACTATTTCCAAGCTCTGTTAAAAGAAGGCATTGGGAAAGAAAATTTTGACTCAGGAAAAGCAGAGAAAGAAGGTGAAAAGACACCTTCGGTAATGAGGCAGCGCCTTACGTGCCTTGCACGAGGGCGCCAGCGCCAAGAGTTAAAAAACTCTGAGGCAGCGCCTCACGTGCCTTCCATGAGGGCGCCAGCGCTAAGAGTTAAAAACTCTTAGGCAGTGCCTTACATGACTCGCATGAGAGCGCCGACGCCAGAACAAAAATCTCTCTGTTAAATAGAGCCATTGGATCAAAGATCCAACGGAGATGATAAGTCATCAAAATACATAATTAAATTCTGTCGAGGAAATATTCCTCAAATCTTTCTAAACAAGAAAGATTACTCTCTGTAAAACAGAGTACCATTGGATTAAAAAATCCAATGGTGATTAAAAATCACCTATATACAGAAAAATTCTGTATGGGAAAATATTTCCCTAATCTTGTTAAAAATAAGAAAAATATCTTCTGTAAAACAGAAGTCCTTGGATCAAAGATCCAATGGTGGATAAAGTCCCCAAATCAATCAGGATCTCTCAATGAGAGATTTCTTTAACTAAATCAATAGACTAGCCTCTACTATAAAAAGGACCCAAGACTTCAAGTCTTAAACATGGAAACACTCCCCCCCATAAGCTTTAGAGCAAGCAAGAAGAAAGCTTTAAGAGGGAAGAAAGAAGAATACCTCTCTTCGAGGTGAATAAAAATAATAATAGAGATCAAAGCATCTCATCTGCATATCTAATGGTTTAAACCTCATAAAAGAACTTAGTTCTTTCCATGGATCTGAGATCCATGAGACAAGTCTCCCATAAATGAGAATTTAATTCTCATGGGGATGAACTTGTTCTTGGGGATTAAAGATCCATAAAAGAACAGAGAATTGAACTCTTCAGAATAGATTACACAAAGAAAACCTAGCGCCAAGCGCCTCACGTGTCCCTCACATGGGCGCTGCTCAATAAAGAGTGTTTAGCACTCAATGGTTGGCGCTCAGCGCCAAGCGCCTCACGTGTCCCTTATGTGGGCGCTGCTCAATAAAGAGTGCTTAGCACTCAATGATTGGCGCTCAGCGCCAAGCGCCTCACATGTCCCTCACGTGGGCACTGCTCAATAAAGAGTGCTTAGCACTCAATGGTTGGCGCTCAGCGCCAACCGCCTCACGTGGGCGCTGCTCAGTAAAGAGTGCTTAGCACTCAATGGTTGGCGCACAGCGCCAAGCGCCTCATGTGTCCCTCATGTGGGCGTTGCTCAATAAGGAGTACCTAGCACTCGGTGGTTGGCGCTTAGCGCCAAGCGCCTCAAGTGCTCTGCACGTGGGCGACATAAAGTGTGTTTAACACTCCATAAAAATAAAAGAACAAAAAAAGAGAGGGGAAAGTAATGCAAAGTATGAGTGTCAGAACCCATATGAATACTCAGCATTATTTGCACAGAAAAGGGACTGAACCCAAGCAAGTGTTTAACACTTTATTTGAAGACTGGGTGGGTTGAGTCTAAGTTGACCAAATCCCCAATTCAGATCAACCGAGCCCATGTGCTCATCATTTTCCAAATTGGTCTTAGTCCCAAACACGACTACAGATCTCCCAACGGACATTGGTTCAAGGGTACATCTCCTCACACCTTTGATACATGTCATTGTAATTCTTCAGCGCCTTCAGAGAGGTGGTGGGTCCCGATAACCAATTACTCTTTGGTGTACTCCCAAATTGATGGGCACATCCCACTGCGGACCGCAACGTCCTTAAACTAGCAACGGACCGCAACGTCCTTAAACTAACACAATGGAGCCCAAATGCTCTTTTGTTGGGTCTGAATGATCCCAAAATCCTGATGAGTAGATATTAGCCTAAAATTAGACTAACGTATCCTCAACAAACATTTAAGTTGATCTTAATCTCAAACGAGATTAACGATCCTTAAATCAACCCAAATCCAAATCTAAGAATATACGGATTTGGACCAATCCACGCCCTACGGGCGAAAACATAAATTAGTCTCCTTATACAATCCACGAGCAACCGAAAATAAAACAAACACACACGACACAAAGTGACCTTCTGGAGCAGGAGAAAGTGGTTAGCATGATGCGGTAACGTAATTAACTGCAGGGGCTTGCGCCTGTAGGGAAGAGCATCGCCATAATCAAAAAACCCTCACAACGAGGGGGAATCTGACGAAGTCTGCTACAATGGCCGCATCTGTCCAAACCTTCGATATACGGCGCCATAAATTAACTTGGCATCTTCGGAGAGGTGGACGGATAAACCCAAATAGCATATGCTCCCAAATTCAGGCAAGACGACCTACGCGGTTCCGTCTCTCTGTTTTCGGCGGTAAACAGATTCTGGCACGCCCGGTGGGACCTGTTTCTCTTTCCACTCCACACTTCGTGTGTCATGTTTTGCGAATGAATCGCGGTTTAATGCGGTTGCCCCTGGATTCGAGGTACTAAGATTTGGTGTCTTGCTCCTGTGCAAAAGATAACATCGATGGCTTCCAGCTGCACCAACTGCAACAGCAACTTCCATTCCGTCCCCGCTGGAGGAGTGACTTATGGGACCCAAGCGGCCTCCTTCTTTGCAATGCCAGTAGAACAGGTGAATCAGGCCACCACTGGACTATTCTTCGGGACCATGCTCCCACTGGCAAGCTTCAGCGTCCTGATGCTACCACAAGAAGCTCCAAAGAAGTCGGTCTTTGATCAACTTACAACCACCACGGCCCCTCTCAATGGGTCGTCCAAGTCTGCCACCGCGGTCTTTGATAGACTGAGCCAAAGCTCCAATGGGCCTGCAAAGAGGCTCGCGATACCTGAAGGGGTTATCCCGAAGTGGATAGCCATTCCAGTTCCGGCAGATAAATTCGTCGAAGGGGATTCTCCTACTAAAGGATCGGTCTTCGCAAGACTGGTCGTTCCAACTCCTGCTTCCGGCGAAGTCATCAATACTACTCTCCTTACCAAAAGGTCGGCCTTCGAAAGATTGACCGTCCCCTCCAACGAACGTCGGTCTTCAATAGGCTGGCACCAGCAGTAGCCCTTCATCAGAGCAGGGTGCAGGACGAAGCCATTCCCATTACTTAGGCAATCCCATCGGCAAGGCATGCTCGACGTCGCTACTGGCGCCGGGTGAGAAGAGCTGGGGTCAACTCCCCCTCTGGACTTACTTCACCAGCTGCAATGGTGGAAATTGACGCTGCTGTTCCAACTGGGAATTGCTTTGATCCGCTCAGGAGGGTGCGAAAGAACTCTCCAAACGCTGTACTGAAGAAGTCGCCTCCGCCTGTTGAAAACACAACACAGGAAAAACCGGAACAGACTCCTCAGCGGCTGTCTTCTAAAATCCACAGAGTCTGGCCGAAGGTCCAGCACTCTGTAATTGACAAAAATTACTCTCGCCGACTAGAGAAAAAGAGGACTCGGCAGGAGGAGGACCATCCCTCCATCATACAACGGAAGGCATCGTCTACATAGGTGCCTGTTACAACGGCCCTTCCGACTTCAACATCCCACAAAAGAAGAAGGCCGGAGAAAACCCCACCGCCTGCAGCGAATTCCAAAGGCATTGGACCCAAACGCCCCAAGTCTGGGGGCATGATCGTGCACACGGTGTACATGGCTTCCGGGAAAGAGGGAAGCCGTGCTTCCATAGGTTATCGACCACTCACTCGGTCGTTGACAAAAGCTCAGGAGCAGCAACAAATGCTCCAAGAAATGCTGATGAAAATTTCGGCACTCACCAGGCAGAAAGAAAGATGGGAATCAGCGTCTGAGCAGCGCCAGGAACAAGAGACTGACACCGAGTTCTTGCGAAGGATGCTGGAAAGGAAGGATAAGGAGGCCGCAGAACAGGCCGCTAATATAAAACAGATGGCGCTTCTGTTCCAAGACATAATTGGGATGATGATCCAGCCGGAATCTCCAGCTGAAGACCCTCCGATAATCATTGAAGACGGCAGAGGAGAAACGTCCAAACCTCCTCCGGCTATCTCTGCAGCCCAAGAAGAGACAATTTCCAAGGCTGACCTTGATGACTACATAGCTCAACAAATACGAGCTCATCAAGCGAGTGAAGCGGCAGGCTAATTCGTTAGAACTGGGCGACCTTATCCACGCTGATACGATCAAATCAAGTACCCGCTAGGATATATGATCCCTAAGTTCCATTTGTATAAGGTGATGGGCAATCCACACCAGCATGTTGCTCAATTCAAAGCTCTGTGCGGTAATACTGAAGGCGACGAAAAACTGCTGCTTCGCCAGTTCGTCGGCAGCTTGACGGAGACAGTATTTGAATGGTACTCGGAGCTTCCAAATGATTCTATAAAAACATTCACGGAGATGGAATTACTATTCACACAGCGGTTCGAACGCGCAAGCGAGCGCACTACAATCACGGGATTAATCAATGCCAGGGCGAAGCCAGGAGAGACCTGGGTTCAATTCACAATTCGATAGCGAAACCTATGGTCAAAATGCAAACAACGCATAGATGAATCTCCTATCGTGGGCATGTTCATGGGGACCCTTGATCCTCAAGCAACTATATTCCAATTTATGATGTTCTTCAAGCCGACCACCTTCCAAGCCTTAATTGACAAGATGGCCCAAATGGACCAGATGGGCCATAAGCCGTCCTCTTCGAAAACGAATCCCCGGAATGAAAAAGGAAAAGGGAAAGCTACCTTCATTGCCAACGCTCAACAACAACCGAGTGACCCGAAACCGGTTGCTCGCCAAAGAAAAAAACCACGATCCCTCGAAGAGAAGTTGAGACGTCCTTACTCGTTTCCCCCGGATAAAATGAGGAGATTGTTCGAACTGGCGGTGCGCAACAGGCTCATCACTCTCCCGGATCCAAGACGTCCACTGTAGCCTGGTGACATCAACAATCCGAACTACTGCCCCAACCATAGAGTAATGGGTCACCCAATCGAAGATTGCTATATCTTCAAAAACTGGATTGAGGACCGATATCTGCAAGTCAAGTTTGCGCTATCCAAAAACTGAAAGGTAAACCCGCCACAGCAACACGCTCCTAAAAAGATGGACACGCCGGGAGCATCATGCTCATTTGTAGAAGAAGCTCCGTGCGAAATTGTCATTTCGGCTAAAACTAAAAGAATGCTGAAGGATCTTCAAGCATTCCCGGCGATCAAATGGAAAAGCCCGCTGGAGCCCGAAATCATTGAGGGGATGCTTAAACCGTGCTCAACACCGAAAGTTGGTAGCAATGGGCAAAACACCCAGGTCAAGCCTTCAAAGTCATCGAAGAAAAATAAGAAGAACAAGAAGCCCGTGCAGCTTGACGACGAGCGTATAGACCTGCAAAAGTACATTGACGCACTGGAGGAATACAACCGGAAGGTGCGGACCCCAGTCACTCTTGAAGAGTTTCTCAACCATATCCTTAAGAACGGAGACAGCGAAAATGATGAGGGGAACAACTCATCGGAAGAATCCGAGGATTATGTAGCGAGTTTCCACATGGTTTCTCACTCGTCGTTAAAAGACGAAGAAATTCCCTCGGCGTCGGAGAGCAACAAGAGGAAACTGGGGGCAGGATCGGTCCCAAGATCCCTGGAACCGTCAGACGACCTGATTGACAGACTGCTAAATGAAGACTTTCAGAAAATCGAAGCTAACCAAGAGCGTGAAATGGCCATATATGAAAAGGCCAAGCGTCGGCATCAGAATGAAGAAGCTACAGCGAGAAAGAGTCATAAAGTACTCCAATCAGAGCGAAGCACACCCGCGGCAGAAAAAAGCGGGTTTAAGATGGGGAAACGGTTCGTGATTGTTACGTTTTCACCGTGTCGTATTTAAAAAGAATTTGAAATTACCGCAATCAAAGACGGTGTCGCGTGTAACGAGCCGCGATGAGTACGGGTCGTCCGCAGGGAGATGGTAGGCTTTTTAGTTTGTTTTAACGAGTTGATACCGTAAGTTGGGTTGTTTGTTATACTTAGTGTCGTAACAATGATATGTTTAATAAAAAGCCTTGTTAGGGGTAGTTTTAGGTTAGCTTGTGTTAGGATGATGTTTGTCGCTTCCTTATAAACCTTAATTCTGATATTGACACTAAGGCAATAGGCAACAACATGGATTAGGGAACTTGAAATACGGTATTTGCGATTTTGAGCTAAATCCGTATTCCTTGTCCATTGTATTTCCGTTGTTGTCTCTTGACCTTAGCCTTCGACAAACCATTCGCAATCCGGTCACTATTAGGATTCACCGCTACAGTGGTAGGATAGGGTGCCTAACGGAGCGGAATTGCGAGTGGTTTGCTCCGAGTTTCAATTGCAAAATTAAGATTTTTAAGGTTTTAGCAAACACATCTCCTAACACAAACTAACCATATTCTACCCTTAACAAGTAAATCAATTACTCACACATATTTACAATACCAAAAGGAAAAAGAAAAGAGTAGGGCAATATAACAAAAAATTGCAAGAAAAGAAAAGGACAAAGAGAGAACCGATAAATCAAACGTGCAAATTCCATCAACCGTTCTTTAATCCCGTACCAATGTGAAATCAAAATACCAAATTTTAAGGTTGCAAGCTCACTTAAGAGGTTGCAAGATTAAAGTAAAGCAAGGATTTCACAAGTTCAAAGTATGTAGAAAGCAAGACATATGTAATGAAATAAGAACTTTTATTGAATTTCAAACAAGATACAACTAATCTTGAATTCAAGAACCTAAATCTTAAGCTTGCAAGTTCAATGAAGAAGTTGCAAGGTCAAGATAAAGGGGCAAGAGTTCAAGAGGTCAAAGGAAAAGCAAGTTACAAATTACAAGTTTTCTAAAGCAAAACTAAAGCAAAAAGTATCCCTTCCCCTTGCCCATTGATCTGGTATTTATAGGCTTAAAAAAATAAACAAATAATAAAAACAGGAAGATGGGACAACAATGAGTGAACCGACAAAAAATGGAGCAATTTCGCCTTGGTGGGCCCGGCGGCGCCGGTCGTTTTGGTGATGTCGTCGGTCACATTTTGAGTTGTGGGACTAGTTTTGGTGTGGTGATCTCTAGTGCACTCCAGAAGTCTACTGGCATTGCTTGATTTCTTGATAACAACATGGGTTACTTAGTAGCTTTTGGAGGGAAATCTTAATGCTTTAAATCACATCATCTCTATTATCATTTAACGCTCATGTTCCCTACTTGCATAATTTCATCATGTCATGTGTCCAAGGCAACCCCCCTATGGTCCATGTACCAAAGAGCATATGCACACTTGCATTGTGTTGGACCAAAATTGTGTGCACACATTTACTTGCAAAAAAACTCTTTGGATATTGATCGGTTCTCTGTTCTGTTTGCAGTGTCGATTTCCAAACGTTATATCCGTGATTTGGAGTGTGTTTCCAGTATTATATCATGGATACATGTAATCTGTATTACTGAGCAGACACTGGTTAATAGTACCGATATATACAAAAAATAGATAATGAATGAGCGGTATTAAATTGCAGTTTTCTGAGATGAACAAATACCCCCAAACTTATCTTTTGCTCGTCCCGAGAAAAACAAAAATCCTAACATCACTTTCGCAGGGAATGTGGTTGCACTGAGCTTGTGCAACAATCCGTTAAACCTCTAGGTGTCCCTACTAGGAGGAGTGTTGTCTTCTGAGGGTTTTTAGCGGATTTCACCCACAGAATCCCGTCAAATTAGTTTCATGAAATAACTATGATTCTAATCCTAAGGTTTTGTTTCAAAGCTAGCAATTCTAGTATCCTAAGTTATAAATATCGAACCTTTATTTTTCACACCTCGCTTCTTATTTAACTTAAGATCCTATATGTCTTTACGTGCGGTGCAAATAGTGTCGTTAAGTTTCAAAAGGATCAATTAAAGTCGTCATGTCACAAAATAAAGCCCAGATAAAAACTTAAAAAGGATCGCATAAGTTTTATAAAGAGTTAAGTACTTCTTAAGTTTCTTTTTCCAGCTATGTTTCAAATTCAAAATTTCTATTTTCCTTAATAGGAAACTAGGTCTTATTTTTCACTCCACATTTTACTTGTTTTTGTTTTATACACACCTTCATGAACGTGCAATAGTCTTCATCATAGGATAAAACCTTCATATCTCCTTTAAAAATATTTTTATAAAACCTGTATTTTGTCAAGATTATTCTCACACAAAGAACCGTTAGGAATTTTAACTCAGAGAGAACACTTGCTTGACTTTGTTTTAATTTGGACTTTCTAGGTTTCTTAGCGAATTTTGAACCAATGCTCTCAAACCAGTTGGTTTTAAGGCATTAGGTGTAGAGACACCCCGGAGGACTTAATTGCTTAAGTTACCTAGGCCCTAAAACAAAAGAACCCATTTTGGCATGAAAATCATAACGATTTAATGCAAATGGAGATATAATCAGTTGTTCAATTATTTTTAAGGTAAAAGACGTGTTTAGTGGATCAGGTGTGTAATCATTTCAATCAAGTTCCAGATGGGTTATTCTTCATAATTAGTTCTTATTAAGATATCTATAATATCCCTTCATATCCACTTCACTTTCGAAACTATTCTTGGTATTACTTATTTCAAAACAAACCTATTTGATCCTAAAAAAATAGTTTATCAATTTAAAAGTTTCAGACATTTTAGACTTGTCATTAATTTTCAAAACTCTCGACACGTGTAATGTGATGTAAAGACATATATTAGCTATAGTTAAACTCAAAGGAGAGTTATCTTTCATGTTTTCAAAATCTAAAAATAGGATCTAGTTGTTCCTATCTTATCAAACAAAACCGTCGAAATATCGAATCTAAGTTCTCCCACTAGCTAACTTGACGACAAAGTTTTTATATTTTTGTAAAAATTTTCGATTTTTATGGGTTTTTAAACATGTATGCAAATGCAGAATATACAAATGAATGTGAAGGGAGAAAGCTTGCCGAGTACACCCCCAAACTTAAACTGGAGAGTACCCTCACTGTCAATGTACATGAAGAGGGCAAAATTGTTGAAGGGTTAAAAGGGGCAGTTCTCCTTTTTTTGTTTTTGTTTTTTTTAATGGAAAATTGGATATGCACAAGACAAGAATATCCACATATATATACCAAAAATAGTGTATACATATCCCCAAACTTATTTGAAAAAATGTTTCTACTGTTTATGGCTGGATAACCGAAGTTTGGTGGTAAACAGAGGAAGATTATGCAGGGTAAACCGGCTCCTGCAAGATCAGGAGCTCCTCTGATGGTTCTGCGCTAAGGAACGGTTTCAATCTGTGTCTGTTTACTTTGAAAAACGAACCGTCCTTTGGATTCTCCAAATCCACTGCACCGTGTGGGTACACACCGCACAAGAAAAGGTCCCTTCTAGCGAGATCGAAGTTTACCGGGATGGAAATGGAGTCGGGTGTCATAAAGAAGTACCTGTTATCCAGGTGTGAAGATTTTGCGCGTAAGGTGTTTATTATGAAATACCTTCGTTCGGTTCTTTATAACAATCGCGTTGTCATAGGCCTCATCCCGAAGCTCGTTCAGTTCGTTCAGTTGCAGCTTCCGATAGGTGCCCGCATCTTCAAGATTGAGATTCAGCTCCTTGATCGCCTAAATAGCACGATGTTCGATTTCCACAGGGAGGTAGCAAGCTTTTTCGTACACAAGCCAATAGGGAGACATGCCAAGATCAATCTTATATGCAGTTCGAAATGCCCAAAGGGCATCGGTTAATTTCAAAGACCAATCTTTACGGTTCTTGGAAACTGTTTTCTCCAAAATCTTCTTGATCTGCCGATTCGAAACTTCGGCTTGCCTACATGTTTGGGGATGGTAGGGCGTGGATAGCTTATGATTAATTGAGTATTTCCGCATCAAGGCCTTGAAAGACCTGTTGCAGAAATGCGTCCCATTATCTCTAATGATACCGCGAGGGTGGCCAAACCAGGAAAAGATGTTTTCTTTCAGGAATTTTACAACAACCTTGTTGTCGTTAGTCCGTCTTGGCACTGCCTCAACCCATTTGGAGACATAATCAACAGCTAAGAGAATATACAGGTTCCCAAAAGAGTTAGGAAATGGGCCCATGAAATCTATCCACCAAACATCGAACAACTCAACAACCAAGATTGGTTGAAGCAGCATCTCATTTCGCCTGGAAATCTGGCCTAAATGTTGGCACCAGGAGCAAGTTTTGCAGTATTCATGTGCATCTTTGAAAAGTTTTGGCCAGTAAAAGCCACATTGCAAGACTTTCTCAGCTTTCTTTCTTGGGCCAAAGTGCCTGCTACATGCTTGATCGCGGAAAAAAAAACAACACACTCTTGAATTCGTTTTCCGGAACACACCGGCGGATGATTTGGTCTGGACAGTACTTGAACAGGTAGGGCTCGTCCCAGTAAAAGTGTTTTACTTGGGATAAAAATCTAAGTCTGTCCTGACTCGACCAATCGTTAGGTATGAGTCCAGTCGCCAAGTAGTTCAGAATATCTGCGAACCAGGGTTCGCAAGATATTGTCAAGAGTTGTTCATCAAGGAAAGTATCGTTGATTGGGAGAGAGAGCGTCGGCGAAAAAGGAAGTCGTGAAAGATGACCAGCTACTACATTTTCACATCCTCTTTTGTCCTTAATGACAAGGTCAAATTCTTGAAGTAAAAGGATCCAACGTATTAACCGAGATTTTGCATCCTTTTTCGCCAAAAAATGCCGCAGAGCTGAATGATCGGTGTAGATAAAAAACTGGGGAGCCGATCAGATAGGGCCTGAATTTCTCTAAAGCAAACACAATAGCCAAGAACTCTTTCTCGGTTGTTGTGTAATTCATTTGGGCGTAATTCAGGGTCTGGCTCGCATAGTAGATTACGTGCGATATCTTATCGATGTGCTGTCCGAAGACCGCACCGATAGAAAAATCGAATGCATCACACATAATCTCGAAAGGATGCGTCCAGTCGTATGAAGAAAGAACGGGAGCAGTGGTGAGTGAACTTCTCAGTGATTCGGAAGCAATCAAACATCTTGAGTCGAAGTTGAACGTGGTATCTTTGGCTAGAAGAAGAGTCAAGGGTCTAGCAATCTTGCTAAAGTCCTTGATAAACCGTCTGTAAAAACCGGCATAGCCAAGGAAGGATCGGATATCTCTGACGCATTTGGGAGGAGGGAGGTTAAAAATGACATCAATTTTTGCTTTATCAACCTCAATGCCATTCTGCGAAATGATATGTCCTAGAACAATACCTTCGCGCACCATGAAGTGGTATTTTTCCCAGTTTAATGTGAGATTTATCCTTACATCGGGTAAGGACAGCGTCAAGATGTTGCAGACACTCATCGAAAGAATCGCTAAAGATGGAGAAATCATCCATGAATATCTCCAAAAATTTATCAACCATGTCAGAGAAAATTCCCATCATACACCGCTGAAAGGTAGCGGGAGCATTGCATAGCCCAAAGGGCATGCAGCGATATGCGAACGTGCCGAAAGGACAAGTGAAAGTGGTTTTGTCTTGATCTTTCTCGGCGATGGGAATCTGGTTGTAGCCTGAGTAACCGTGCAGAAAACAGTTATACTCATGTCCAGATAATCTTTCGAGCATTTGGTCAATGAATGGCAACGGAAAGTGATCTTTCCGCGTTGCGGCGTTGAGTTTTCGATAATCAATGCATACTCGCCATCCGGTCTGGGTGCGAGTAGGGATCAGCTCATTCGCCTCGTTTGTGATGATCGTAATGCCCGACTTCTTAGGGAAAACGTGTATAGTACTGACCCATTGGCTATCTGAAATAGGGTAAATGATACCACTATCCAGACATTTGATGATTTCCTTTTTCACAGCCTCCTTCATGACTGGATTTAATCGCCTCTGTGGATCCCTAGCTGGTTTGGCATCATCCATCAGGTGAATGTGATGTTCAAAGATCAGGGGACTAATCCCCTTGATGTCCGCCATCGTCCAGCCGAATGCTTGCTGATTGGATTGCAAGATCGTAAGAAGGGCTTTCTCTTGCTCTAGAGCTAGAGAAGCCAAGATGATGACTAGGAGGGTCTCATTCTCACCTAAGTAAGCATACTTGAGGTGAGACGGCAGAGGCTTGAGTTCAACCGTAGGAAGTGAAATAACTGAATGCAAGATTGGAGAAAATGTCTCAAACTCACAAGATTCCAACAGGGGCTCAAAGTTAGTGTATGTGACCGAGTCAGATGGTTCAACTAACGCATCCGAAAATTCGAAAGATTCAAACTCAGACAGCGACAAGCTAATATCGTTCGAAAACGTGATGTGCTCATAATCGTTGTTGGAAGAAGAAGCAGCAGCAGGTTCAAAGAGGAACGAACTAGTGGCGTCAAGATTACTTTGATCAAACAAGAATTCCTCAAATTCACAGTCCTCTGGGGCGATCTCCTGGATGGAACAAACATCTAGTATTTGAGCACTTGGTTCGGATGGCTGACTCCCTAACCTAAAAATGTTGAGTTCAATTGTCATGTTGCCAAAAGATAGGTTCATCGAACCATTTCGACAATTGATCACAGCATTTGAGGTTGCAAGGAATTGGCGACCGAGTATTACCGGAATTTGATTCCGGGGTTAACTACAGGTTGTGTATCTAAAACAATGAAGTCAACGGGGAATATGAAGTCCCCAACCTTTATTAGCACATCCTCTAGCTCACCCCTAGGATGGGTGATAGATCGATCGGCCATTTGAAGAGTACAATGTATAGGTTTCAGTTCTCCTATACGTAGTTACTTAAATACAGAATAAGGAAGCAGGTTAATACTGGCACCAAGATCCAAAAGAGAGCGGTTGATGTTCTTATCCACAATGGTGATTGAAATCGTAAGACAGCCAGGGTCCTTCCGTTTTTATGGTAAATTTTGGGAAAGAGCATCACTCACGTTACTAGCTAGGAAAACCATCGTTGGTACCTGAGATTTCCTCTTCTTAGTGCACAAGTCTTTCAAGATTTTTGCATAAGAAGGGACTTGTTGGATTGCATCTAAGAGGGGAATATTGATGTTAACCTGTTTGAACAACTCCAGAATCTTCTCTATTTGTGGATTTTGTTTATTGGACCTCAACCGGTTTGGAAATGGAACGTTTTTTAAATTGGTTGTGTCCAATGCTTATGGAGGAGATTGTGGAGTTGGAACGGATCCCAAAACTGGAGTTTGAGTGGAGTGAGATGTGGATCCATTCGGAGCAGCAATTGAAGAAGAAGAAGAACAGCCTTTTGAAGTATGGAGAATAGGCTCAGAAGAAGGAGTAGAAGAAACGGCCGGGGTGTCATCATCATTAATTAGTGTGCTGATGTTTTTGTTCAGCATTCTTCCAGATCTCAACGTAGTCATGGCACTCACTTTATGGTTCTGTTGTTCAAGAGCAACATGTACATTATGTGGGTGATAAGGATTTGGGAGTGGTTGAGATGGAAGCCTTCCTTTTTCTCGTTCGCTTAAAGCCGCATTTAGCTGTGCAATCTAGGCTTCAATGGTCTTGATGCTTTGGCCGTGTGCAGCGGTGTGTTGTACCAGAGACTGAATAGAAGACTGGATGTTGGCGGTGGATTGAGTCGATTGCTTTACAAAAGCCTCTAGACTCCGTTCTAGCGAGGAAACCTTATCGTTATTTGACGGAACAAAGTTGTTTCGAGGAAAAGAACTGTTGCAGGGTGCAATGTTGTTTGCCAGATTCTAAAAAGGTTGGGGTTGGAAAGGCTGCTGAAATTGCTGTTGGGTTTGGTGTTGAGCTTGTTGTTGAGGAGGAGGAGGCCATTAGATTTGATGCCGGTTCTGATTCCAGGCGAAATTAGGATGGTTCATCCAACCGGGATTGTATGTGGAAGAGTATGGATTGTTTTTTGATCTTTGCTGAAATGCGACATTAACCTGATCATGTCCTTGAGATGGTGGATTGTAAGGACACTCTTCGGTCAAATGAGATGAACCCGAACAACAAGCGCAAATGGTACGAGGGGGAAGAACAGGGGCAGGAGAAGGAGATGAGAATTTGCTCTCAATTGCTTCCAGTTTCCGCGTGATTGCAGCCATCTCGGCCTTCATTGCAATTGAGATGTCGAGTTGATGAACTCCTGCCCTAGAGATACCTGAAGAAGAAGAAGTTGAGGTGTTCGGTCGGGTGCTCTCCCACTACAGCATTTGCTCTGCAAGATCGTCAAAGAATTGCCAAGCCTCCTCGTCAGATTTGGATAGGAAGTGGCATTGACAAATGGTTTTCAGCAACTGCTTAGTTGCTGGATTTAGGCCCTCATATAAAGTTTGGCAAAGTTGTCATTTCTCTATACCGTGATGAGGAAACTGAACAAGGAGGTCCTTGTACCGGTCAAAGCGCTTCCAAAAAGGTTCGGTTGGAAGCTGGGTGAATTGGTTTATCTTATTTCGGATCCATGCGGTCTTATGATTTGGGTAGAATTTTTTTAGAAACGCTTTCACAAACTCATCCCAACTAGTTATCGAATGAGATGCGGTGCTATACAGCCACTTTTCAGTAAGGTCACACAAAGTGAAAGGAATAACTCGTAGCCGTATAGCATCGTCAGACAGTTGGGTCGTCTTCATCATCGCTCTGGAATTTATTGATGAAGATATATGCATCTTCAGATTCAAACCAGTGAAATTTGGGCAACATGTTGATGAAGTGGGGATTAATTTCGAAGTTATCCCCATTGGCCGGTGGAAGTGAAAGGCAAGTTGGAAGTGCCGCACGGGTAAGATAGAAACGATCCTGGAGCGCGATTCGCTGTGGCGCTTCAACAAGAGGTGGTCGCGGGTTATTCGCACCTAATGGAGGTGGAATTATTCCCGGGGGAGGTAAAGTAATGTTAGGAGGAAATCCCGACATCTCGGAAGAAAAGTCTGGCGAAAGTGAAGGTGAAGAAGTATGGACAGAATCACAGTCAACGTCGAAGTTGACCAGCAAGGGTAAAGGTGAAAGAGGCGTGGAAGGAGTTTCGACTGCGATGTCGATCGCGTAGTCCGTGGCGACTAACGAAATACGGACTAAACGGGCAATAGGGTCCTTAGTCCAAGCGGACATACACTAAACGAGTTTAGTGTAGTCAAATCGTAGAATGTGAGGGTAAGAAAGAGAAAGTGGAGAAAAAATTGGGTGAAGGTGGAAAAATGGCGAATTTGTGTTTGTTTCGCAAGAATGTGAAAATGAAACGACAGTTCAATAAACAAAATCACAAATGCACGGTCACAAATGCACAATCAATATCTAGACTAGGGATCTCTAAGTCCACTAGACCTGCTCCTAACTGTTCCAAAGTGACAAATTGTAAGATAACCCTCAAATCGCCTCTTCACAGCCAGTTGTGGCCAGGTAAGCACAAGTGAGGTAAGAAGGGTTCCGCTCATGAATCATCATGAGACGGTCCTTTTAAAGTTACCTCCTCACTTGTTTAGCCTTGGCACCACAAAAGTCATGTTTAGATAAACGACCGAATGCCCATAATCTTCCTTTGTCCTATTGAGCGCGACAAGTCCTTAGTTGGCTCAGTCTATATATTTTTTATTAAGCTTGAGGTGACATTTATGCAATTAGTGATTTCCGGGGTCTTAGGAAGGGTGATGAAATCCCTACCCAATCTAAATTGGTGTTATAGCCTCTTAAGTCCGTATTAATGATGCAATGCACAAATCAACAAAGTTTTGTTATCAAACAATCAATTTATTTTTTTACTTTAAATGTGGTGCTGCAACAAATATAGTTAGTTTTTCTTTGGCTATTGCGGCGATATTGCAAAGAATCCTGCAAAGATATGAATAATGGAGCGTCGGATTTGAGAAAAGGAAGTTTAGAAAGATATGTACCAAAAGAGTTGAGTCTAAGAAACTCGTGTTGATATTGTCTCCGAGTGTTTGAATGGTTCGCTTGCGCGGGTCAAACTACCCGGGTCTTTGGCACAAAGTGTTCAATCCCCTTATACTTGAAAATGCCCCCTTGTTTCGTACGATCGCTGATCATCAATCCGATCTGCAAATGTCAAAAAAATACGGATATTTGAGCTAGAAAGCGATATAGATAGCCAAAGTTCTGAACACAAATAATTAAGAAAATCAAACAATAAAAATAGGATACTAACATAACATTCGAGGCAACACAAAAAACTAATTTTCAAAACCTCAACACAAAACCGGCGACATCGGGAATTTTCGAGTTCTCGCCGGTCGAATTTGCAAGTTCGGTACTCAAATTTTGTGTGTTTCCTCTATGTAACAATAGTATTCCACTCTTATACTTTGATTTCCAAGTAAAAACACAGTGTGTTAGCAGATCAAAAATCCAGAGAACATCATTGTGTTTAGTTCTCGTGTCGGTTTAAAAAGAATGTGTTTTATCCGTTGAATCTATTCGAAAATTAGTTTTGTACAAAATATTCATAAATTAACCCAAGATTACAAGTGTAAAAGCGTTACTGTCTCCCCGGCAACGGCGCCATTTGATTGTTACGTTTTCACCGTGTCGTATTTAGAAAGAATTTGAAATTACCGCAATCAAAGACGGTGTCGTGTGTAGCGAACCGCGATGAGTACGGGTCGTCCACAGGGAGAAGGTAGGCTTTTTAGCTTGTTTTAACGAGTTAATACCGTAACTTGAGTTGTTTGTTATACTTAGTGTCGTAACAATGATATTGTTTACCGCCGAAAGACGCGACCGGGACGTTGGGATGTCTAGCCTGAATTTTGGGGGCAGATACTATTTGGTTTTATCCGTCCACCTCTCCAAAGATACCAAGATGATTTATGGCACCGTGTATCGGAGGTCTGGACGGATGTGGCCGTTGTATCAGACTTCGTCAGATTCCCCCTCGTTATGAGGGGTTTTTAATTGCGGGGACGCTTTTCCCTACAGGCGCAAGCCCCTGCAGTTAATTACTTTACCGTGTAGAGATAACCACTTTCTCCTGCTCCAGATGTTCACTTCGTGTCGTGTGTGTTTGTTTTATTTTTGGTTGCCCGTGGATTGTATACGAAGACTAATTTATGTTGTCGCCCGTAGGGTGTGGATTAGTCCAAATCCGTATTCTCTTAGATTTGGGTTTGATTGATTTAAGGCTTGTTAACCTCGTTTGAGATTAAGATCAACTTAAATGTTTGTTAATGACACATTAGTCTAATTTTAGACTAAGGTCTACTTAACGGGGGTTTGGGATCATTTTTGATCCAATGAAAGAGCATTTGGGCTTTATCATTTTAGATTAGGGACGTTACGGTCCATTGGGTTTAAGGACATTATAGTCCGTAGAGTTTAAGGACATCATAGTCCATAGAGTTTAGTTTATGGACGTTGTGGTCCAAAGGGTTTAATTTAAAGACGTTACGGTCATGGAATTTAGTTTAGGTACATTACGGTCCGAAGTTTAAGGACATCATAGTCCGTGGAATTTAGTTTTTAAGGACGTTGCGGTCCGCAATTTAGTTTTTAAGGACGTTGCAGTCCACAATTTAGTTTTAAGGATGTTGCGGTCTAAGGAGTTTATGGTTTGTTGGTTTGAGGGTAAGCCAAGAGTTATTGTTTATTGGGACCCTCCACCTCTCTGAAGATGTTGAAGAATTACAACGACATGTATCAGAGGTGTGGAGAGTTGTACCCTTGAACCAATGGATATTCATCAAAAGATCCGTGGTCTTGTTTGGGACTAAGACTAGTTTGGAAAAATAAAGAGCACATGGGCTCGGTTGATTGGGAATTTGGCTAACTTGGGCTCAGCCCGCTGAGTCTCTGTCGTTTCCTATTTCAATAAAGTGTTAGACACTTACTAGGACACAGTCCTTTCTCTATGCACATAATGCTAAACATTTATGTGGGTTCTGACATTACTTCTTTTTCTTTTGTTTGTCTTTTGTGAGTGTTGAACACTCTTTATGGTGCTGGGCTCGGTGTGATGAGTGTAAAGCACTCTATGTCAAGTAGCGCCCATGTAAGGGTCACATGTAGCGCTTGGCGCTGGGTGCCAACCATTGAGTTCTAAGCGCTTTTATTGAATAGCGCCGACGTGAGGGGCACGTGAGGCGCTTGGTGCTGAGCGCCAACCATTGAGTGCTAAGCACTCTTTTATTGAGCAGCGCCCACGTGAGAAGCATGTGAGGCGCTTGGCGCTGAGCGCCAACCATTGAGTTCTAAGCAATCTTTTATTGAGCAGCGCCCACGTGAGGCGCTTGGCGCTGAGCGCTGGAATTGAGTGCTAAGCACTCTCTTTTATTGAGCAGTGCCCACGTGAGGCACTTGGCGCTGAGCGCCAACCATTGAGTGCAAAGCACTTTTTTATTGAGCAGCGCCCACGTGAGGCGCTTGGCGCTGATTTTTTCTTATGTATTATTTTCTGAAGGGTACAATTCTCTGTTCTTCCTTGGATATTCGATCCTTAAGAACAAATTCATCCCCGTAAGAATTAAATTCTCATTTGGGGGAGACTTGTCTCATGGATCTCAGATCCGAGGAAAGAACTATGTTCTTTTTATAAGGGTTAAACCCTTAGGTATACAGATGAGATACTATGCTCTCTCTTTTTTTTGCCTTCGAAGAAAGTTCTTCCTCTTAGAGCTTTCTCTCTTTTCTCTATTTTTTTGTTCTTCTCTTTGAGATCGAAGTTTATGGGGGGTTCTTCTGTTTAAGACTTGAAGTCTTGGACCTTTATATAGGGGAGGCTGATTTGTTGATTCAGTTGAGAAAATCTCATTGAAATATTTCTTAATTGATTTGGGGATTTTACCCACCGTCGGATTTTTGATCCAAGGAATTCTGTTTTACAGAAGTCATCTTTCATGTTTTTAGCAAGATTAGGAAAATATTTTCCCATACAGAACTTATTCTGTATCTTGATGATTTTTAATCACCATTGGATCTTTGATCCAACGGTGCTCTGATTTACAGAGCACAATCTTTCTTATTTGGAAAGATTTAAGGAGTATTTCCTCAATCAGAATTTAATTCTGTATTTTTGGTGATTTATCATCTTCATTGGATCTTTAATTCAAGGGTAGAGAACTTTTAGTTCTGGCGCTGGCGCTCTCGTGCTTTGCACGTGAGGCGCTGCCTCAGAGTCTTTGACTCTTGGCGCTGGCTCTTTTAGCGCTGGCGCTCTCGTGCTTTGGACGTAAGGCGTTGCCTCAGAGTCTTTGACTCATGGCGCTGGCGCTCTTAGGGCTGGCGCTCTCGTGCTTTGCACGTGAAATGCTGCCTCAGAGCCTTTGACTCTTGGCACTGCGCTCTTGGCAATAGCGCTCTCATGCTTTGCACGTGAGGCGCTGCCTCAGTTCAAATTTTAAATTTTGAACAGAGCTTTGCTCTCTAATTGAGGAAAACAGATGCCCCCCCACCGTTGTGCTCACGTGGCTTATACGTGAGTGCAGCGGCGGCGGCCTTTCTACTGTTAGATCAACTTAAAAGTTGGATCGACTTCTTACGCCTATAAATAGGGCCTCTGGCCCTTGAGATGACTTCTGTTCATCTTCTCCCCTTCTTGTTTTTTCTCTGAGAATTTAATTCTCTCTTCGGAGCATAGATCTCTGCCCCAGGTTCTTTCTTTAAGTTAGAACTTTGTTCAAATATTTGGTAAGAATCATATTCGACTCCATTAAACAGAGCTTTGCTCTTCTCAGATCACAGATCTTAAAGATGTGTTTTAGGGTTTCTTAACCCGTTAAATGAAAACAGAGCTTTGCTCTTCTTAGATCATAGATCAAAAAATCTTCTTTTAGGGTTTCTTAACCCATTAATGAAGAACACTTAGAGTTCGTTTTGCTGATCTTAAAGATCTCGGAGTTTTTAACTTAGTAAAAGATTTGCTTTTTAGGGTTTTGATGGATTATTCCATCGTTTTCACAGAGCATCGCTCTTAGAATTTTCAGGGAATTTTATTCCCCTCATAATTAGAGTTGACAGATGTCACTCCGATTTGAAGAGCGTTGCTCTCGAGAGAGTTTAACTCCTTGGCCCGAGGAGCCTCCCATTAAATGAGGATCTTTTTTAGGATTTCTTATTTAATGAGTGATTGTCTCATCAATGATGAGCCGTCACCTTGATTTTGTGGGTCTCCCTTGGTCTCTTTCCACTACATTGCAGTGTGGTACAAATTTAAAGTACCAAGTATCAGAATTTGGACTGTAGCATTGGCGGCTAACCCTCATTCCTTTTCGCGCATGTATTTCAACACTTCCTACCCGTTTTTTCGTTCAGAGAGCGCCTTCGCTGACGCGCCCGTGGATCGGGAAGTCTTCACGCTCATTAAAGATCACGACCCGTAGCAGAAATCTCTTCATCTATAGGGGTCGTGGTACAATCAGATTATCCAGGGTCGGCGCAGCTTCTCTTGTGCGGTGCCTTCAGAGCCAATTTCCGCCATTAATTATGCTGACTCATCCCACGTGAATTACGCGGTGGAGGAGGTTAACTGGATTACGGATGGATGCCTCCAGCCCTCGATGGGTTTGATACCTGTACAACCGCCGATGGTTTTAGCTATTCTTGGGCGGAGCATATGTCAAGGCGAGTCGCGCCCTTGGGGACAATCATACATGATTGGCTTGACTCCTCGCCATTCAGTCAGATATCTGCAGTGGGCTCGATACACATTGTCGGCCAAGAAATCGCTGCTGCTGAAGCTCGGGTTGTACCCCGCGATTTATGCGTCTCTTTTTCAGTATTCCACGCCCCTTGTATGGTGGGTCAAAGATTTCTTGGAACAATGGAATGTCCCGACTCACACCTTTATTCTATCAGATCGGGAAGTTTCAATCTTCTTGGAGGAGTTCGCGGAGATCTCCGGCTTACCCGTCAGAGGGGAACATTACGAGGAAATACTTCCCACTGACGAGTACATCTTCGCCACCAAATCAGTGGTGATGAGTCTTACTCCGGAGAATGCTATTCAACATCGATTCCCGAGTCTGATCAAGGTGTTGAATATTTATGATGGTTTGTTTCTCGAATCCAGAAGGCATGGGGTCAGTTTCACAGATTTCATCGCCCGCTTTCTTCTCCGGGAATTCTTGTCAAAACAAGCTGCGAAGTTCGCTAAGCTTGACGATCCTTTTGGTTTTGGCTTAGACAGCCAGCCGACAGCGGAAGCAAATCAAAAGAATTTCTTCCTCCCAGATACCGTAGTCGTCCCCTTTGCAGAGCTCGCAGCTTCAAACATCGACGAAGAGGCGTTCTTTTTGGGGTTCCTTGGTTTATGGTTAAGCTGGTTTGCGCTCCCAATGCACCCTCGCCATATGATGCCATCCGTCTTCTATCCGGCTCATCGAATTATTATCGGGATGCGAGTGGCCGTCGGGATCGCTGGGCTGGCTCACTTGTATCATGGCCTCAGCTTAGCGGTGGACACCACTCAGCCAGGGATGCAGCCCGTAGACCTCCCGCTGCATTATTTCACGTCGTGGATCGAGCTTCATGTGCTCGGTGCTTTCGGAGTCCATAAACGGCCCCGTTTCTACGACAGTTACAATTTTCCTCGGGTCATGTTCCTAGTTGACACTTCTGCTTTAGATCCATCACAGCGGGAGGCTCAGGGCCTGGTCCTTCGCCCACGTATGGTCGGGGATGGCATAATCTTTGTCGATAAGTTTATAACTATCGGCAAGGAATCCACTAAAACGGTGCAGCCGCTGCGCGACACCTTCAAGGACGGGCCCCTATATTGAAGGCTCGGGAAATTCTGCATCTGTACTCAATCAGGCCAGGCTTTTTAGTGTTCTGGCAGAACGACTCGGCGTTGTTCATGAGGTACAACCCGCACCGTTTTGCTCAACAGTCGGGCTACGATCAGGGTGTCCCGCTAGAGGCCTTTTTAGCTGAGTCGGTTGCTACAGAGAAGGGTATCCGTAGCGCGCTTCAACATTTTATGCGGCTAAACACCGGGTCCAACTTTTTTATCAATGAGCTGAGCTGTGTTCCGAAAGCCTCGAATGCATATGTGGCGTGGTACCAGCATGCGACGGGTGTTGTTATTAGGGAAGAAAAGTGGTTACTGCTCGATCGCAAGGGTGCAGCCCCTGCTGGTAATCCAGCTGTCCCCTTAAAGAGACGGACCATTGTTCGTCCGCCCTTAAGAGAAGCTGATGCAGTTGCAGTTTCGCACGCAGTTCCAGAGAAGCCTCTACCTCGTGTTCATGTAGAAACGGTAGCTGCAGCGTCCCCTAAGTCTGGCGTGGGTACGGAGATCGGGACTCGTCTCCCAAAATTGCCCGCTAAGCGCAAGCTCCTGTCATCGGCTGTCGGCGCTCGCTCGCAAAAGAAGAAGAAGTCGTTGTTTTCTGCCGACGTTGTACTCAGCAAGGAGCCCCATGCTCCTTACAGCGAAGGCTTGTGTGAGTACGAAACCAATGAGGGTCTATTCATTGCGCCTGCGAATGATACTGATCTCCAGGCCGCCCTTCTGGCCTGCGAGTGATTGGCTCGCGAAGAAGCGGCGCTAATCACCATTGCGAAGTCAGGTATACTTCAGTTGTATTTTTCCGTGTTCATTCCTTCTTTATTATTATGCTTTTACTAATGCCCTCTTCTTCAACAGGTATTTCTGCCGAAGAGGCTCTCATGGCTTCCATCAAGACTTTTGAAGAGGAAGAGAGGCTCCGCGCTTCTTTGGGTCTTGGTATAATTCATCTCATTATGCTTTATTCCCTTTTTTTATTCGTGCTATGAACCTCTCCTTTATTTTGTTGCAGGGGCTGCCTTGACTCGGGTTATTCCGAGTGCGGTACGATCCCGAGCGGTGGTGCAGCGACGCTTTCAGAGCCAGCTGTTGTGGCCCCAGCTCCCCAAACATTACCGCAGGAGGCGTCGCTAAAGCAGCCGATGACAGACGCCGTAACAGCTCCGGAGGCAGAGCTTGGTTAAGACGACGACGTCCTTTTGTCAAAGGTCTTGAGGAGATAAGCTCTTACGGCCCAAACTGAAAAGAAACGCAGGAAGCGCGCGGTGAAGGAACGTGATGCCGCCTTGGCTGTAGGTGCAGGCTCAAGAACCACTCCACCTGTCGTTATTCCTTCAGAGGGTGCTTCAACTGTCCTCTCTACCGCCCATAGACAGGTTGCGCGCGTGGCTCGAGAGGATGCTGAGATTTTATTTCAAGGTAATGTAATGCCCGGTCTTTTTATTAGAACTTGAT
Source organism: Agapanthus africanus (assembly GCA_030015575.1). Taxonomy (NCBI): domain Eukaryota; kingdom Viridiplantae; phylum Streptophyta; class Magnoliopsida; order Asparagales; family Amaryllidaceae; genus Agapanthus; species Agapanthus africanus. Next base: position 164,916,524 of record JASDDO010000022.1, on the reverse strand, counting down.
CTTCGAATTTTGACACATGCAATTTTTTTGCAGGGCCAAGTCTTGGCGATGGGATGACAGGCGAGGCGGTGGCGACCACAGAGCCCGAAGTGGCTACTCTCTCTCGAGAGTCTGGGACTGCCCAAACTGTCGCTCTTTCCCTTTGCGGCTACCTAGTATCGGCGACCGTCGCAAGTTTCATGATGGCCCTTGTCGAATCAGGAGATGAAGCCACGGGCGCAGAAACTATTCCACTGAAGGAGAGCGAAGAAGCCGTTGTGCCTGGTGATGCTTCTGTCACGGTTTTGGCTGATGACCCATTAGGTAGGTCTTGTGTCACTGTTTTCATTTTATTTCTCAATCTCGTTCAGCCCCCTCTGATGATATTTTGTTTGTTTTGAGTGTAGGTGCAGTAAACGCTGAGATTGTGCCATCTGAAGAATCTCCAGTCGCCGCCATGACGGTTGTTGTTCCCTGATATGAGATTGTATAGATGTGCCTGGGATATAGATATATAGATATATATAATATTATGAATCTTGAATGATAAACCGTACGAGACGTTAGGTCTGTACCCTCATTGTCATATAGGTTGATAGGAACCCTAATTGTTTAATGTCGTCGTACGATGGTGTAACGTTTCAGAAATCGTTTTGCGAATTTTCCCGTTTTAGGGCAAAATTGTCGGTTTTTTCCGTTTTAACCCGATTTCGATCAAACGACCGTATAAGCTTACCGACACCTAATTTGGCCAAATAAACCTTGTGCGCGAACTTTGGGAGTATTTGGGAGGTTTTGGTTCAGATAGATTTTTTTCCGAATAAAATATTATTTTAAGCGGTATTTTGTGCACGTAAATCGGGAAAATTTTTATTTTGTGAATAAATTAATTTTGTCACTAGAATTATTTTAGAAGGTTCTTTTTAAATATCTAGATTTTTTTTGGTGACTAATGGTTTGGATTTAAAAAGAAAAGAAAAGAGTGAAAGGTGGCAAAAATAGCATTTTTTATATTATTTACACTCTTTCCTAGCTATTTCCTCACAAATTATTCACAAAAATACCCCCCTCACCCCCATGGCCGACCCTTATCTCTAATTTCTGTCCAAAATATTTCCCAAGCTCATTTCTTCATGATTTCTTTAAAATTCTTCAAGAAAAATCCCAAAATAAATCCACAAAAATCCTAAATAAATATAAAACCATCTTTTCCTTCACTAATCCTTCTTGGTTCTTCAACAAGCTTGGGTTTTGATGCTAAGATGATGGATTAAGCTTCATTTTGGTGTTCTTGGGGAGGTATAATTCTTACATTAATCCTTTTATACTTTCTTTAATCTTAAAACTAGCTAATTTAGTTAACTATTTAAGTGGTTAGTTTAGCTTTTAATTCATGATTAATTCATTATATTTGGTTTAAAAAATTCATGTTAGGGTTAAATTTTGATTAAGTGATTAGTGTTTAATTCAAGTGTTAAATTGTGTTTTGGAAAAGATTAATCTAGTAGAAAATGCTAATTTTTGTTAATTACTACTTTGTCTAATTAAGGGTTTTTGCTTACTAGATTTTTGCTAAAACTTATTTAAGCAAGTTTAAAAATATAGGATTGGTTTAGATAACTTAGTTAAGCTATTTTAAGGTATTTGTAATTGTTAGATTTGTGTTATCTTGAATCTAGTGCGATATATTGCGATAGGTTGCTTATTAGATTTCGGGGTTTTTCCGACGTAGGGTTCTTTTGGTAGTTGCGAGGTTATATCCAGTGTATTACTCATAATTTTTGTGTTGTGTTATGTTGCGCGATCGGGACGATCGGGGTCCAGAATTGGTGTTTTGTAGTTTAGCGACCCCAATTAGGGTTTTGGCCGGTATC